>JARLTB010000074.1:12315000-12640000 GCA_030141615.1 Unio pictorum
GTAAACTTTTGAAAATTGTTGTTTTTACCATTTTTTGGCTATTTATTGATATTGCTTCTGCTTTAAAACATATTTTCACACTAATGATGATACTCTTTGTATATTGCATGATTTCTACATACAATACCAAGCAATTACGTACAAGAAGTATTAAAATATGTTAATAAATAAACAAGTTGTGATCTTTGAATATTTTTGTTTCTTGCATTTATTCAGACATTTAAATTTTTGCTCTTTTATTCGATTTTTATGATCTGGTACGGCAAAGGTTTCATATCCACTGACCCAGAAAAAAAAAACCGTTTTCTCACAGGAACATACTTTTAGTTTGCATTTAAATGTTATAGTCTTATTATGTAACAAGGTTGCAAAATCTTGGAAAAACGCAATTTCTGGTTTTTCAGTAAGGATGTCCTTTGTAATTTTCCAGTTTTAGGGTGAACCTATAGAATTTTTTGTGTATGATTGTAGAGCTTGCATTTCTTAAATAATTTCATGATAAAATGTCTTAAACACAATACAACCTTCAATTTCTGACACATCGTTTGAACTAGTCCAATAGTCCAAACAACACTCACACTGGAACAAAGGTCAGTCCATTTTTTCTGCCTCTACAGCCCTCCTCCTAGTAGAAAAAAACAAGCTGACTGAATCTCTCTTTTTGGACCAGTTTCCGAATCTCCTGGAGTATGGATAGATGGCAATCTGATTATTCTTAAAGATTTCAACATTCACTCTGACTCTCCTGGAAACCCAAACACATCAAAACTCCTAGATTCCATTCATGTTTTCAACTTTAAAGAGTCAGTTAATCAACCAACAGAATTTCAGCGACAACCATTAGCAGTATTTGAACCTGTCTCTATGGATTTAGTATGGACAACTGTGATGAAGAGTGCACCTAAGTCATGTGAATTTGATCCAATTCCAACATCACTGCTGCTTTAATGCATAGATCCAATATTGCCTTCACTAACTTATGTTATTAATACCTCTCTCTTTCATCTGGGGAATTCCCATCATTTTTTAAAACTGCCATTGTAAAGCCTCTGTTAAAGAAACCAACAGTCGACCATAATGATTTAAAGAACTACTGCCCAGTTTATAATCAACCGTTCATATAAAGAATCTTAGAAAAAAAATTTCTAACCAAAACTGTATCTCATCTGAATTCAAAGTTTTTTTTATAAATGTACAGTCTGCATATCACCATAGCCACAGTACTGAAACTACTCTTCTGAAAGTAGTTAATGACATTCTCTCTGATTTGGATAGCGACAAGACTACAGTCTTCACCCTCTTTGATTTATCTGCAGCATTTGACACATGAAATCATAATATATTATTTCACTGTCTCCAGCATGTATTTGGCATTCACAATACAGCCTTGCTGTGGTTCAAGTCCTACTTAGTCAACAGGACACAAATTTTATCTGCAAACAAATGGAATAAACTTCAGCCCAGTTGATCTATGTTGTTGTGTTCCACTGGGGTCTGTTCTTGGACATGTTCTCTTCATTCTATGCACTCAACTGCTCTCAAGTGTCATAGATCATCATCCAGTGTCTCCCCAATTGTACGCTGATGATATCCAAATATACAAGTCTAGTCACCCAACTGAAGTTGATGCTATCATCCAAGGAGTTGAGAGTTGCACTTCTGAGGTGAAATCATGGATGACATGTAACAGGCTCCAGATAAATGATGATAAAACTGAGGCCATTCTGATCACATCACCAAGACTTTTATCATTCACATCCTTTTATCTCAAACAATAAATATCAGCAACACCAACATTAAATTCACCTATGTGTTACTCTAGACAGTACTCTCACATTGCACCAACATGTCATGAAAATATGCAAGGCTGCATATCTTGAGCTGATGGACTCCAGTTCAACATACCTATCTGGCCTGACCCATGTGTACGCACGACCAACATAGATATGCTCCTCTTGTGACAATTGTATACTCATTATTCCCACTATGAAAACAAAGACACAAGGACAACGTTCTTTTGCATACCAGGGCCCAGCAACATGGAACGAATTGCCCATTGAAATTGGGCACAAAGACACATTGATCAGATTCAAGAGTGCTCTTAAAACCTTTTTCGACTGCAAGAACAAATTTAAAGACCTAATAATGTTTCCTACCTTAAATGTTTTTAGCACATTATTTTATTATTTCTAATTTCATGGTGTTTGTTTTGCTTATTGTTTTTGTAGTCATATCATTATATATGTTGTAAAGTGCTTAGAGCTTCTAAAGATTAGGTGCTATACAAAGTGCTCATTTAATTTATTATTATTATTGTAAACCAGGAACTTGGTTAGCTTTGTTAGCCCTGATGTATAGCTTCAAAAGAGGCCCCGAGTGGCCGAGTTGTCTAAAGCGCTGTCCGTTACGGATCACTGCCATCTCACCTATGTCTGCATGGGTTCGAGTCTAAGATCTGGCTAATGTAGTTATGTGAGAAAGCTTGCCATTAGCTTCTCATGGGTCAGTGGTTCTTTCCGGGTTCTTCCTCCACCATTAATACTGGCCGCCATGTATAGCCTATATTTTGCTGAAAAAATGGCATTAAACCATAAAACAAAAAATAATAATAAAAAATAGCTTCAAATTATTTTTGTACTCATCCAAAGATGATTGCATTTTTAGTGGGGATCGCAAATTTCCCAAAGTCCCTCAAAACTTTAAGAGGTCATATCTTGAAAAGTGTTTCACCGATTTGACTGATTTACATGATTTTGTCAACATTTTATTTTCATATACAAATCTTAAGGATGGTAACAACAACTTAGTGCTTTTAATTGTATTTGCTGATATTCTAAAAGTGCATGGAATCCTTAATGTCATTTAAATATGCATAAATAAAGTGTCTGTCACATTTAATTTGTTGACATCAAGTGATTTTTGGGGTTTGCAATATTGTAAACAAATTTCTTTGGATAAGAAAGTTATACAAATGTTTGGGTTGGTTTTAAAGCCATTTTTCAGCAGAGTATAGAGTATATATGGCAGCCAGTATGTTTGGTGGAGTAAAATCCCAGGAAGTACCATCAACATTCTGTAAAGCTACTGGCATGCTTTCTAACATACCCAGATAAGATGACCCTATACTTGAACCCATGTGACAGGAGAGATATGAGTCAATTGGAAAGGTAAGTGCTCATTCTACCACCAGGAGCCCCCTAGACATTCAGACCGATGGACAGAACCAAATTATGATGCCCAAGCTAAAAAATCATAAATGATCATTATGCATACAAATTTGTTTGTCAGATTCATTTGCCTGCATTGATTGTTACAGAGTGGCATTGAGTGGCTATTACTAACAAGCATCTCAGGAAGGATGGACAAACATATGAATAGTTAGGATCAAATCCACCACTCCTCTGCAAGCAATAACAGCACTAAAAAAACAATAGTGTTAGCTTAGAGCTTAGAAAGATTAGGCACTATACAAAGTCCTCATTATTATTATTATAGGTAGATACCTGAAAACCACTCCTTCAATGAGCATGACCTTGAGCCTACCCTGTCTAAAGGTTGTGGGGTCATCCATATTTGTTTTTTCATCTTCAAAGATCTGTTTGCTTTGCTGTTTGTGGAGAAGTTGTCCAGTGCAGGTTAAAGGTAATGGTTGGGGAATAACTGAATGTACGCACTGGTCCTTCTTTACCTTGGCAGGATATCCCAGGCCCTCATCTTGTTTTCTTTTCTGTTCATTTGGCTTTCCTGAAAATATGCACAGTTACAGTAGTAAATTACACATTGATATATGACTAGATTTGTGTTTGTAAAACAAAGCGTGCCCACCCCAACAAGTTATTACAAACTAAAAAGTCCATATTGCAAAAAATAATGCAGGCAGAAAAAATTTAAATGCAGCTAAAATGGTCTGAAAATTTAATCATGTCATCTTTGTATGCATGCCAAATTTTATAATTGCTTCCAGTGGTTCCTGCCTAAGTGTGCTACCAAGGATTTCATTAACAAATGTAGGTCTATATCCATGAAAGATGTACACCTTTAATCAAAACTGAAAATTTACTGTAATTAGTGGAAAATCTACTCAAGTCTTCTACACATGATACACTATGCCAACCAACCAAATATAATTTGTCTACTTCATATGTTTTTTTGCATATTAATACTTACAATGTTTGCGTCAAAAGTCGAGCTAAATAAATTGTGAGTTAACCTGTTCATGTCAAGACAATGTGAAAACAAACCCAAACAAATTACTGAACTGGTATCATTCAAGGTGATCTTTAGATATATCTACAAACATCTATTCATACTTGTTAGTGTCATTACATTCACAACACAGAACTAAAATATTTGGGTCATGTGATCTATCCCAAGCCAGAACAAAAACAATATGGTGAAAATAGAGGAAAGAAAGCACAGAATGTTCAAAATTCAAATTCTTCAAAATAGTCACTTTAAACTCCAGTATTATGCATTTTTGTCATGCCAGACGATGAAATACTTAATATAAATATTAAACCTGTCATTTTTTGTAGTTATAAAAACCATTAAAAAATATGTTAAAATAAAAGAAATTGGCAGCCATTTCCATAGCAAAAGTTCTCTTTTCATATGTATATTGAATTAAATACTGGACCACAAGAATAATTTTATTAGTAATATACACACACACAAACATGTAAACACACACACACACACACATACACATATAATGAATTTTTTGACAAGAATTCTGTAGATAGCAGTGTAATTTCTGGCATTTATGACTTATGGCTGTCAAATAGGCACCAAAAGTGACCATATGGCATATAATTTATTCTTCAAATTCCCTCTTCTTGATTGAAAGAGAAACTGGCAGAAAATTCAACATTTTTAGTCTGTTTAGTGAACATCACTTTTAGGGGATGTTTAGGCAACATAACTGACTCAGAGGCAACTATTTCATCTGAATCAACCCTTAGCAAGGACCTTGTCACAAGCCATTATAGACAAAAACCTCAACCCACATCATTTTCCCCAGACCTTGTCACAAGCCATTATAGACAAAAACCTCAACCCACATCATTTTCCCCAAACCTTGTCACAAGCCATTATAGACAAAAACCTCAACCCACATCATTTTCCCCAGACCTTGTCACAAGCCATTATAGACAAAAACCTCAACCCACATCATTTTCCCCAGAAAATTAAGGTGCTATCAATTACTCGATGAGAAACAATAAAAGGTCTGTATTTGTAAGCTCAATAAGTCAGGAAAAAGTCCAAAAAGTAACCTTGCCCAATGTCAGTTAAACCTGCCTAAATCTAACAAAAATTTCCTTGTGGCCAGAAGTATTAGTAGTAAATTATGAAATTTACTAGTACTGCTGAAAAACAATGAATGTATTTCTTAAATATGACCATCATTCAAAATCCAGGAATACGAGTCTTGCTTTTGAAAAACACAAAGATTTGTAAATCACAAGAGAAGTTCACATGAAAATAACTGATTCTTCAGAAATTAATTAAATATGACTGAGGAGACAGATGCCATTGAAAAAAAACAATAATTTCATAAATGAAAAATACAAAGATCTCAATCATCCTGATTATCTTTCACAACTTCACAGACTTTGAGATTCAGTTTCACATTATAACTATAAGAAAAAATTATTTACAAAGCCTCATTTCTGAAATTTGAGAAGTCAAATCCTAATTGTTCTGATCCTGAATTTTGGGGGGATTTTTACTACTGGAACCAAAGGAACTTAAATATTATCCAATCACTAATTTACAAACATGCCAATGACAGTATAAATAAATTTACATCGTTGACAACTGTGTTAGCCATCAGACTACTGAAATTATTCAAACAACAAGTCTAACTGGAAAATCATTATTCTCAGGCTGGTGTGCTACTATTAATTTCAAGCCTTGGTTTTCAAACTCATTCATTATATCATAGACAGGTTGGTGGTCAGATCAGCAGCACTTTTACACAGGACACATACTGCATGAAATTGTTTCATAAAAAATTCATGCAATGCCACAATTCCTTTGAGAGGAGATGCAATAGGAAGATTTTTCAAATAGCCAGTGACCACTATGGTTGCAACATTATAGTTCTGATCAGAACCATTATCATTTGGCACAGCCAAATTTTAGGTGGTAAGGAGAAGAGGACAAGAGGTTTTCCTGAATACAGTTATTGTCAAGGACAAACAAAGCATGGGGTTCATCCTTGAAACATGTCCCAATAGTTGGTAGATTTCTATGTATTTAGCATGGTCTGATAGTAAACTTCACCCAAAAGACTTCTTAGAGGTATCAAATGTCACAATTGATGATGTTGAAACAGTGTCTCCAGTGCAAAACTGCCAAATACCGAACAAAGATGTACCACGATACATTTTCATTAACTAAATATATAAAATGATAATGGTGGAAAATATTTCTCCAGCAATTTTCCACAAATGTATATAGCAGACATGTTTGCATAATGTAATACAAAACTTGTTTTCTTATATCTTCTAATAATAATAATAATAATGAGGATTTTGTATAGCGCCTAATCTTTCAAAGCTCTAAGCGCTTACACTGTGTAAGAAGAAATACTAATATGGAGAAGACTAAGGGTAACCTGTCAAGGTGATTAATCCTGTAATGTGAGTACTTGTATTGACTATACAAATATATTTATGACAAATGATGCATATAGAATTGTATCTCCATGAAATGAAGACATGATTCCCATGCTTTTCTAAAGATAAATTTACAGGTCTTTTGCATGATGAAATTAATTTTGTCAAGGTTAACATATGACCATTACTGAATGGAATTTAAGTAAAATTAATGATTGTAAAACATCCATTTTCCAAACCAGATGTTTCTCTTTCAAGACTCTCCAAAATATATATGCCAGAAAAGATGAAAATGAACAAAACAACAAAATGAGTCACGAAATAAATCTAACTTTTCCTATAAATGGCATTTAAAGCCATTTCAATGTACAGAATACAAATTCTAACTTTACTTTTCTCACCTGCAATATGTTGCTGCATGGAAACAACATAATTATTTTGTTTCCTTCAAACCTTTAATTCTAAAGAATTCAAGAGCATTATATGTGCATGTTATACAAAGTAAACATTTCCATCACAGTATGAAAGAAAACCCAAATAAATACAAAGTAGTAGACTCTTATGAAAAAAAGTTTAATGATGAATTTATGTTTGCCAATAAAATCTCAAAGATTTTTCAACCAACCTAAACTTCTTAATAAGATTTAGTTAACAATTCCATCATATAAATACATTTACAAAAGAGTTTATTTAAATTTTGACAAAAAAACCTTCAAAATTATATATTGCTGTATAAACAAGGACTGAATTTTTTAAAAAAAAATCAACTTGTCAACTTGCAGTTCAATAAACCAGTCCTCAAACCGCTAGACTTGTTTTCATACCTTCGACATATACAAAGATATGGATATCGAGCTGTCTGTGAAACAAAAAGTCTACTACAAGTATTTGAATCTAATCCACTGATTGTTTGGATTGTCTCAACAAATATATTTATGGCAAGCACCCAAATAATCCATAAAGCAACCTCTTAATATTCTGGTTAGAACTTGATAGATTTAACTCACAGCCAGTTCAGTTACAACTCAATTACATAAATGTTTCTGGTGTCAAGCTGTGGAGGAAAATTCCTGGGTTTATCCCACAAGTTTTATCATTATTTGCAAAATTCAAGAACTTTTCACGAAAAAAATTATCATTTCTTCCAACTTTTCCTGATAGTGCAGGAACCCTGTGAAGAGGTCTGCAGCATCTGAAATATTCTAGAACACAAAAGGAAATTTATCATAACTCAATTATATGTTTCTGATCTCATCAAAGTAGCGACTGAAAATTCCCTATTTTGCCTTTAATAAATACTTGCAAAAATTCAGCAACAAACGTATTTACTTCTGACTTTTCACTGGATTTCATGGTAGCCTGGGAACACTGTATATTGACTTGTGGAATACTGGCTATATAAAATTCCCACAGAAAATGTAAAGTTTGACGACGGTTTATAGGATTAATAGTACTGGACTTCATGATAACATAAACTGCAATGGTATAAATTCAACTAAACATTAACTATGGATAAGTTTATGGTCAAGAGTATCCAAGTGTTAAAAACCTGAAGAACACCAAGGCAGTTTTATTCTCTCTTATTGGCTGATCTCAAAATGATTAAATAGGTCTAGAAATGTGATCTATATATAATGTATGTGTGTATATACTTTTAACTATAATAGTAATATTGGTTTTAACACCAGTAGTTTACATGGCACTGGGCAAGAAACCAGGGATTTTCAAATTTGTTCTACCTCTGCCAATGGCAATATGACCATTCATTCAGGAGGCATGGTCACTTTGTCAACAAGATGAATGCAGTCAGAGAGCCAGATGAGCTTTTTTTCTTTTTGGACTACTTGACATCATAAGAATCTTTGAATAAAAATCATTTATCAATTTGACCATCCATTTAAGATTTAAGTCATCAACAGATTTTCAAAAAGCCAATTGTCCAAGAATCATAATTTGCATTTGGGAGCATTTAAATAGACTTCAGAATTCATAAAGGATGGGCCAAGTATCCTGCCTTTCAACCAAGTAGATCATATGAAATAGTAATAACACATCCCAGCTAATGGACAACAGACACAACACCATTACACAGACTATTCTGGTCTTCAACTAGTTAAACTAAAGATGTGTTTGTGTGTGTGTGATGCTCTAGGCCACTGGAGTAGTTAAACTAAAGATGTGTTTGTGTGTGTGTGATGCTCTAGGCCACTGGAGTAGTTAAACTAAAGATGAGTAAACAGTTGAAAATTTATTGTAATAGTCATGTCCACAGACCTGTCAAACCTGACGAATCTGTCTCATTAAGGCAGTTGATTTTTTCCAAATAATTTACCAGTTTTCAGCAAGGTGTGAACAAAATATCAATAACTGCTATTCTAAAGCTGGAAAACATACTCAAAAGTTTGATGCAGTGAAGATAAACATTATGTTAACTTTTAAAAGCTTTTAAAGTATGCATGGACTTTATATACCACTAGCACATTTGCATAAACTTTAGTTCCAAATCCTATGCAGCTCAATGGCTTGTTTCTATCACTCAACTTGATGTAATTCCTGGAAATGCTTTTTCCATTTGATATGATATTTCAGAGTTTCAGAGTTGTAAGTCATATTAAACATGCACAAAGATCTAAAAAAAAAAAATCCTTAATACCCTCCAGTTACCTTTATCTAGTTGCTCTGGTTGGTCCTTTGCCTCTAGTGCCAACCTGACAACATGACTCCAAATCAAAGGGCACTCATCACATGAAATATGCTTAGTCACCCAGCAATACAACTGCTGTGTTGTTTCCTGACTTGTGTCTGAATTACTGTGTTGAACAGAATTTTTACTAACATCACTTGTCTGTGAGATGCCAGTAAGAGTTGTTTCCCTTGAACTGTGTTGCACTGACTTTTCTAAAGAATTTGCACTTTCTCCCACATCACAATGTTTATATTCCTTGCTGCCTTGATGATTTTCCCTTCCAATGATATTGTTTTCCTTCTGCCAATGATCCCTGCCAACCAAATTATATCCCCTTTCAACAGTATCTCCAATATCACTTTGATTTTCTCCCTGGCTTTGAACTAATACTGTTTGCTTCTTTTCACCTTTACTTTCATGACCCGAACCAGACAAGTGGGCCTTCTGTACAAAAACATCATTCTCTTCCTCCAAGTCAGCACCACTTATTTTGTCTCCATGCCTCTCTTGTCTATAATCTCTAAAAACAGCAGTTTTACCATAAGGAGTACACACAGGGTCCTCCGAGTCCACAGGTAATTCACATGCTTCAAGACCCCTTGTAGGTGTGGAGAAAAGCATATATCTGTTGTTGGCTCCTGGCTGTTGAATCTGTGGAGTGATTGGACTGCCACTTGCCTGACTTAAGCCACCAGGACTGTTTGCAGAGCTTGCCTGTGTTATTGGAGAAATGTTTAGCTCTTCTCGAAGTATTACAAATTTTCTTTTATCTTCTGATGAATCTCTAGATGTGCCAACTTGCTTTGAAATGGAGTCTGAATTTACAAGGTCTTTTGTCTTTTTCTTGTGTGATGTCAATCTACTTCTATCACTATTTTTCTCTGGACTAAGTAAGGACAAAAAACACACTGTGAAGTCTCGCTTATGTGGAGATAAAATCAGACTGGCATAATTATCCTCAGAAGTGACTCGCACACTCCCATCTGGCAATTTTTCAATATTGCT
This sequence comes from Unio pictorum, assembly GCA_030141615.1. NCBI lineage: Eukaryota > Metazoa > Mollusca > Bivalvia > Unionida > Unionidae > Unio > Unio pictorum. The sequence continues at coordinate 12,325,312 of JARLTB010000074.1, forward strand.
TTCCTCTAGTGATTTTGCCCAGGCAGTTGATGTGATTTTTGCATACAAAGCCTGAAAGCATAACAAGGTGTTTACTCAAACACTAATTCCATCTTCAAAGAGAAAAACATTACAAGTAGCAGACAATACATTTACTCATATAGAGAAAAATACTTTTGATATGGTTATTATCCTTGAGATGCAATTATATGCCAATTTTAAGAAGGTTAGGTAGAGTTCAATATACTCAGTCTTATGAATAGATAAATATAAAACAACTACTCAAGTATGAAAGTTAGTTCAGAATCACCTAATATTGATAAGGTGTAGTTATCCTCCATGAAATGCCTCAGCATACCAAGTTACATGTGAAATAGGATGCAAGATATTAATGCTGTACCGTAATAACTGGAAAATACAGATCATGAAAATTAATTTGCAATGATTATGCTGTGCATTGGTAGGATTACACACCATGATATGATTAAGTTTCATAAGTAAAGGTAAAATTGCATGCTTGATATTGATGATTAACAAATTAATCGTTTAGTGACTGAGGAAATCTCCAATTAACAACTTAATGGATATTTATATTTTCTGTCCTGGAAATATGGTAAGAGTTGCTATCACAAGTGAAATGAAACGTTACATGGAAATCTTCTTGTGGAATAACGTGTGAACTGATGAATGAACCACTCTGGTTGGTGAGTGAAGGAGTTTGCAATTGCATTATTTGATTCAAATGGGGCAAATTATTTGATAAAGTTAGAAGAAACCAGTCTGACATAACATAATTCTGGTTATTTGCCAGCTTAGCAGCAGCACTTCATAGTGTTTGGTTTGGTTGTGTGTCGTCAGTGATGTGTATTGCCTGTATCTGGAGCTCAATAAAATAGCTTGTGTGTGTGTGTGTGTGAGAGAGCATGTTTTGCATGTTGTTTTCAAAGTTGGTGGGAGTTAAGTTGCTTTATGAGTAAATTTCTTTTTTCTACATATCTGTTGTTTTTGGATTCTATAACAACTCCATCAGACAAAGCAGAAGTCATTAAAGGTTTCTTTTTAAAAGTAGTTACTAGCCCATGGACACAATGACCGAGCCAACAGGTCTGACATAACCAAACTGGGATAGGAAAAATAAGGTTAGCAAAACCAGGAGATATCTCTGTCGCATGGGTGAGAATTTACGATCCTTGGTATAGATGTATATATGAATGATTATATACTGATGAATTCACTTGGATTAATGACACATCACCACAAATATTGCTATATAATTACAGAGAACATTTACATTTATTTTATATTTAAAGTATTGCAAAAGGCATAATACAGTGGGACCCCGCTATAACCCGCCCCGTTATAACACGAATTCGGATATAACCCGGCCGTGGCATGGCTCCCGAAATTTCGGGTAATTTATTACAGATATTTTTCTCAAAGACCAACAAAAAAAAATTTAAAAAAAAAAAAAAAAAATTTAAGTATAAAAAAAAACAAAAAACGTCAAGAGTTTAATTATCATTCTCATATTCGTCTAAACAGTGCGAAAAAGAACGTGTAGAAAATGTATTATCAAATTTCTTCTAGTTTTGTGCCAAAACAAATGGAAATACGAACCAATTGCTGGGCCAACTGAGAACTTTGATCTTTGTTTATTGTTGAAAAATTACAGCTCATAAGTGTCAATATTATAATTACTGATTCCTGAGTAATGAAGCCATCGTGTCTACTTTTGTGTTTGTCTTGAATGCATTCCGAATACAATCGTTGCTCTAATAATCTCTGATATATGTTCTCTTAATTTCATACACAACTAAGCAACAGCCAATGTACATTGTTTATCATCAAAGTGAACTGCCGAGCTAAACTTGTTCAATTCATGGGGCTACGGTTTTATACAGCATCAAAGAAACAAAGCCGCCAGCATGTGCGCATGGCTTAGCGGTGTTGTTTTATGCAATCTGTTGACTAGTAAATTCGAATTCTGCAACTGAGAACTATAATTGACTTTGCCAAGAGCAAATGTGACATTAGCAGAAAGCAGCTAAAAATCAGAGTTTTTAAAAAAATAATAACTATTGACAGAAGAGAAATGTAATGGTATAAAATGTATACGACACTGAGGTCTCGGAAATGCTTAATTACGTGTAATTGAATGCAAATATTTGATCTGGAACACATAAATCATTTAATGCAGGAGTCCTCCGTACGCATGCAAATAGCTGGGAGACAAAGTGTTGATTATGTTACGTTATCATTTTAGCTGTGCTGATATTTACAGTGACATAATTCAGTGGTTAAAATACAGCCAGTTCTGCCTGCTGTATTTATTAGTGTACATCAAAAGAACATGACGCAATAGCTGGGCGGCAAGTTCAAAGGACTTTGACTAGCAGCTTGGGTGGGAAAATGTTCTGAAATTTACAATGACTGAATTCAGAGACAGAAAGATCCTGAGATGTACATGTGGTTATTATAAGAATACACTTTAGCTTCCATTATTTAATCTACGGACATGTACTATTTCATCATTCATTACGTACACCCAATACGTAATTTTTGTTTTTTTCTTTTCATTGAATTCAGTCACATAATGATCTGTGACAAAATTATTGAATATTTTACATCTGTGTGTGGATATTTTTGATGGAAATATTTGTATTATGGATTCAATGTATGTTACAAGATTCAATGGTGAGTACACGGTGTTGATACTCTTTTCATGCAATAGATTATACATGTATATATAAATTAGACACGTGTATGTACCAATGCAAGGTTCTCTGAATAAAGTAATATATTATATCTGCAATTTCTGTTACCACAGCAAATGTTTTTCTCATTTAATATATATTGATCAAAAATGGTAATTGTGCCATGCATTTTCGCACCCGTCTTTATGTACCACCACCCCAATTAAATCCAAAAATGTGTTGGTATTGTACATGGTTGCTTATAACACGGTTCGGTTCATAACACGGTCGGATTCTATGGCTCCCAACTACCGTGTTATAGCGGGGTCCCACTGTATATGAACAGGGCAATGAAGAGGACCACGAAGATATAAGCCTAGTGATAAGCAGTTATCCATGTAGAAACTAGTGACTTTAGATTTTAATGACCTTGAAATTTAGTAAGTTTTATATCATGTAGAAGCCATTTTTTTCTTATCAGACTTATCATGATCATGACCTCTAGACCCTTGTCATTATAGGTTCTTATCATGCTGTATGCAAACCATCTACAAAGTTTGGCCAAGGATGTTACACAAGAAAAATGAATATTCTGCAGAAACCATTTTTCTCTCTTGACCTTTGACTTTTGATCCATAAATCAGGCTTCGCCCATAACTTAAGTGCCAAGGCACCCAAAAACATTTCAAAGTAGGTCTAGAAATACAATTATGCACAAACCACTTTATTTTCTGCATAGTGACCTTGATCACTGATCTTCTGACCCCAAAATCAAAATGGTTATTTCTTATCCAACATGCAAGTCATCATCAAACTGTGGAGATGGTACAAAGTTGTGAATTTAAACTTTCATGCAGGAACCATATTTATTATTTAACTGTGACCTTATCATCGGACTTTTGATCCAATATGGTTAAGTTTCTTTCTTACAACAACTGCAAGTTATCCAAAATATATGGTCCTTATGAGTGATGCAGAACCAATATTATTGTGTGGAACCACTGCATCTGTTAAATCTAGTGAACTTGACCTCTGACCTTTTCAGCCCAAAATCAATAAGCTACTTCCTCACCACAAATACAAGTCAAAATGTTTCAGGAATGTAACTCCAAGCATAACATAAATCAGATATAACACGATTGTGACATGGCTCCCAACATTTCATATGCATGTATTTTCCTCATACAGGAACAAATATATTTTCTTCTTTAAACAAACACTGTGTAAAATGTTTATAATCATTTTGGGGAAAAGATTGCACATGACTTTGAATATGAAACAATTATGGTGTGGCTGAAATTCAGTCACGTATTTTTCTTGTACACAATTTTATTTCTCTTCTTAAAAGTATGAAAAAATGTTTGAAAAGTTTATTATCATTCTGGGGAAGAGAATGCATATGAATTTGCAACTAAAATGATCTAAGTTAAAGATGGTACAGGGAATGCTTCAACCACATCACCATCTGTACACAGGGGCATATTTCCATGATAGTCTACTAGGTTTACTCTAAAAGAGTACATTTTGCATTTTAATGACAAAAAATTTAATACCACTTTTCTGTGCTAAAAAACTAACTTGGAATTTCAGAATGGATAAATTTATGTATTACAGTCCTACCCATTTATATCGACCGCTTATCTCGACAAGCCGCCTATGTCGACAAAAAAGCAAAGTCCCGGTCCCTTGGTCTACTATTACTATCAAATTGTCATGCTTATGTCGATGTCGAGATAAAAGAAAAACGTATATGTCGACATAAGCCCTTGGTCCCAGCTTGAACAAATCCTTTGTTTTCAAAATGTTTATGTCCACAAGCTGCCAGTTAAGACCAATACTTTGTTCAACAACTACTTGAACTTGCCGCCAGACTACAATTTTCCTGCCTAATCGTTCATGTCGACAAGCTGCCAGTTCTGACCCATACTTTGTTTCAACAATATTTTGATCTTGCCGCCAGGCTTAAATTTCACCGCCTAATCGTTCATGTCGACCAGCTGCCACTTCCGACCCATACTTTGTTCAACAATTAGTTATCTTGCCGCCAGGCTTTTGACGTCGCGGTTGGATAAAAAAAAATACATAGCAGCACATTTTCTCACCACTCTGCAGCTAGTTAAGTCTTTGATCTTGCCGCCTAGCTTGTGGGTCATATTCTTCAGATGTACTCTTACAGTGACAACATGTACATATGTGGGTCTTTCAGCCACTGAATGTTCTGATTGTAAATATCAGCACAGCTAAAAAGATCAATTGATGAACACAATTCTGCAATAAACAGGTGGTCGAGGCAGGACTAGCAAGCCCATAAATTTGCCGTCCAGAAAATTGATGCGTACAGAGGACTCCTGTATATGTGATTTTCTGAATCCCATATATAAAAATTGCGTGAAAATACAGATTACGCGTTTCTGAGACCTTTGAAATTATTTAAAACAAGTTTTTTTTTTGCTGAGAAAGTTTCGTTTTGAACTTTATTTACATTTACGATGGCTACCAACAGCAGGGTAAAACGCAAATTAAATTTACAGTCTCTGGAAACTAAATATCTGGTTGTTAAGGAAGTTAAGGGATGAACATCTCGCAAAGAGGTCTGTGAAATTTTTTCACTCAAAAATAACACCCGTTCAGGAAGGATGAAAGCTGCTGAGTCTATAAAGAAAGACTACGTTGAAGGTAACTGCACTCCCCAAAGGTAGAAGCAAGACTGCTACATTTGAAGACGTGGAGGAAGCATCAAAATGGTTCAATGAAGCATTTGCGAAAACACTTAGTGTGGAGAACTTCCCTGCAACAAATGGTCGGTTCAGTCACTTTAATGTTCGTCATAATGTCGGATACAAAAGTATTTGTGGAGAATACATGTACTATTGACAGTTTTTCACTTCCCTGTGAATAGCCCCATCCCCTTGGTAGCCTCAATAAGATGGGAACAGACTGACCAAAATCGAGGCTAATTTAAGTACATGTACATGAAGCATATAAATGACCACTATCCAACCATGTACTAATGCCAACGTTGAATATCGTAACGTTTTTCATATCAGGATGTGATCAATGCAATATTTTAATTTGGATTTTACTACAGAAAGGTAACCAAAATGTTATTTGTCAATATCAAATGTATTTCACACTGATTCTATCTTCATGTATTCAAAATTTCCATTGTTTTTTCAGTTTGTAAATGCTATTCACTTACGACGGGTCACCCTGTGCTGACGAATTTTAACTTTTATCTTTTTTCAGCCCCCCCCCCCCAAACACTTATCTTGACATCTGCCTATGTCGACAATATTTCCTCAGGCCCGAGGATGTCGACATAAATGGGTAGGACTGTAGCAAGATTTATTGATGCAACATTTATTTAAGGACAAATTTGTATGCCAAAATGTGGAATGAAATTTGGTTTCTAATCATACAAGATTTGGTATTTGTCTCTAAAGACAGATTCAAATGCTGGTTTGGATGGATTAAATGATAAACAGCATATTAAAGAGTAAATTACAGTCCTCCAAAATAAAATGATGGCATTAATCTCTAATACGCAAAAGGAAATCTGTTTACATCAAGAACAAGTTTCAAAAATTTGGTCTCTTCCACAACAGAGATATATCTACCATACAGAATATAATTGTTATGTAATCAGCAGTGTGCAAACAGTTTTAAAATACTCTAAAAATGACCATCTTGTATTCATGGAAAGTTAATTCTCAACATCAGTCTACTTTCAAAATTGTTTAAGACTATTTGATACTGCACCACTCACTCACAGAATCAACCTACAATGATCTGGTCCTGATGCAGAAATTCTTGAGCAAGAAATGGTCTCTCTGCAAACCTATTGCGAAAGTCCAGAGAAGACATGACCTTCTGCCTATACTGACTGGTAACAAATTGACACCGCTGCTGCACCACATTAAAACCTGAAAAATAGTTGAGAGACAGTCTGACCACAAATGCACAGTAATGTTAAAAAATACAGGTAGCTTAACTGGGTAGATTCTAGACCATCTGTATATTAAATCCCATATTGATATCAATATGCTGATAGAGAAATCAATTTTGGAGAAAAATATGTTTCTTGCATAATACTTACCTGATCCTAATACATCCACTATCTTGCAAATCATAAACAAAGTAGATATTGTCTTTTGTTTTGTTTTACAGTAGAACCTGTCTTGAAAGACTACCCCTGTTGCCAAAAACTAATGGTCTCTCAAGACAGGTGGGCTCTCATAACAGGTCTTAACACTATATAATGAATAAATCTGTGCATCAAGATTCTGGTTTCTCAAAACAGGTGGTCTCTCAAGACAGGTTTAACTGTAGCAATAACATCCGATTACCAAGACAATCTGCTGACAAGATGGTCTCACCTTTGATGGATTGGCACCAAATCCCATCATTTAACAAGAGCAGAATTTCACTTTTTCCAGGACAGTTAAATGGGGGGAGGAGATTGAGGGAACACCTGTATTTTCATTGCGTAAAAATTGCTCTTTATCATTACAATGCCCTTCATTATGATCTAATGAAGCATTTTAATGGGTCCCATGACTACAATTAAACCATAAATCTTTAACTGAACTATCAAATATATGAAAATGTGGGTTGAATGAAAACTTGAAGATTAGTATATCTTTATTTCAGTTTTAGAATATTATTATTTGACTTTAGAATATTATTATTTGGCAAAAGTAAATGCACAAAGAACATAAAAGTAAAAAATATATTTATTAAAATAAAACAAAATATTACATGTACTACATTTCGACTCATTTATTGCACACATACACAAAAGCATTCATAAAATTTTCAATCATTCTTGCTATAATGCTAAAGGGCCAAAATTAGTCTCCAGTTTCAAAATAAAAGAGTGATTTCCCATGAGCTAGAGCATGAACTCAACAAAAAAAAGTAAATTGTTCAGAACATTATGTTTTTCCTAAGTCACGTTAATGTTAGGAATATAAACCAAACCCAGTCCTTCCAAACATGAAAATTTGTCTTTCTGTCTATATTAAATGGACAAAGGGCAACAACACTTGCAATTGCCTCCGCTTGAAAGGCAACCTGTTCTAATTCATGTCCTCCATATCATGGTGGCATAACATATTTGTTGAGTGATCTCCATATCATGGTGGCATAACATATTTGTTGAGTGATAGCCCCTGAGAGTGATCTGAGTCAAGACCTCTGACCTTAAGCTCAATGACAGGATGCCATCAACCTTTCATTGGAACAAAACTAAAGACAATGTCTGGTAAAAATTGTATAATTGATTTTTATTCAGAAACAAACAAATATTACACTAAGTGTTTAGAAAAACCACATTCAATGCCACCAGTCATTCAAGAGGAACAGTGATCACAAGATTTTCAAGGTGGCCATATTGGAAGTCCTGCTTTTATTCAGAACCAGCTATATATTTGCTGTAGTTTTAGTCAAGGCAACCATTTTGGCTGTTGATTCTGGACTTAACCTTTTCTGGTAAAGTGTTTCTTCATTGCTAAATTTTTTTTAGTTCATGTATAGTCTATTTGTTCAAGTGAGGTAGCTGTTATGAGATTTTACAATTTTGGAAAGTCACACTGGAATCATTTTCATTTCATTTATGACCAACTAAATGTTCAACTGAAAATCCAATTAACAACCCTTAAAGAAAAGTAGTGACAACAATATTTTCAAGATGGCTACCATGATAGAGTCTCATCAACATTTTACTTTCATTAACTAGATATCATAATAAATCTTTAAGTAAGATGTCTATATATGACCATCTGTAAAGAATGACCTATAGCAAGGTTTTCAAAATGGCTACCATGGCAGCCATTCTGGTGGTCAGAGTGGTAGCACTGTCATTTAGGACCAACTACATAAGAACTTGTCATGGATTTGTGTAGTAAAATATATACACATTATGTCTTAACAAAATGTAATTTGGATTAAAACAAATTTCAACAGATATAGTTATGAGCATATCTCGGAAGCAGATTCAACTTCTGAATGTGCAACCCAAACCTGGTCTCCTCCTGTCTGTCTCGCTTTTCATGTTTTGTTTGTATTCAAGGAATGGCTAGTATTGCATCACGGGACCACGTCATCTGTTGTCTCATTAAAACTCGGAAAACTCATTTCTTATAAAGTATAATCTGCTCCACTAACTAAATATATTGAAATATAATGAATCTGTGAGATAAGGTTTCAAAATTAATGATACTGGTCTGTTTTTTAGGAAAAGAGGCATATACATAAATGACAACCCTGATAAGCATAAGTAGGTATAAGCATAAATATTTCATAAATGGCAAATTACGGAATCTAATCATAAAAAGTGTTATCTATATATTACTGATACTAATACTGGTACCCTACTCCGTTGAAGATATGACACGATAACTAATATATATATTATATGCAATAGTTAAAGTACACTGTATAAACAATATTCTTTTTTTCTTTACTAACCTGGATCTGTTGGTCAAAATACATACTGAAAAATTATTTATATTCAACACTCACATTAAATAGTCTACATGTTTAACCCTTGCTGACTGAAGTGTAGCCGAAAAATTCTGCAACTGGCATGATAAAAATTTTGATATGAATGTTGTATTGCATCACTCTCATAGTTAAAACCAATCTGCTCTAAGAATTTTCATTGATAAGTCAAACCATAAAAACCAATTTTGCTTAATATCTGGCACCAATTTATTTAAAGGTACAGACTGGTCTGCCAACTAAATTGATTATGAATATACTAAATATAGTTTGGAATTAAAGAAACCTGTTTGTTTTCTTTGAAATGGGTCATGCACAGTTGCTACAAATGGAAAATTAAGAACATATGTGTAGATCTATGACTAATTGGATCTTACACTATTCTTATGCAGCAGTCTTTCGTTTTAAAATATTCACAATTTTGTATGAGTGGAATTAAATAAACAATAATACAAAAATTGAAGATATGACATGATAACTAATATATATATTTTATGCAATAGTTAAAGTACACTGTATAAACAATATTCTTTTTTTCTTTACTAACCTGGATCTGTTGGTCAAAATACATACTGAAAAAATACACCTTTTTACTGCTTTATTTATTTTTTATTTTTTAATGTAATGGAAAAGCATAATCCATATACACGTGAGCAAAGAAAGAAATGCATAATGACTGGCATACAAATGGTTGGTATGTATGCCAAAACTCCATTCACTTGACTAAAGGATTTTGCTGTTCTTTTAACCTCTCAATCTCACCATCATTTTGTCAGTGTATGGACCTGTTTATTTATCTACTCAAAAATCTCTCTATACTGCCATCATTCTACTTGCCTAAGTTTGTCCATTGTTACTTCATCATCCATTCACTGAAAAAGCCGTATAAGCCGTCACCTTTTCTCAAACATATTAACAGGTAACTGTAGATACATATTAGCAATTGCTTTTGTTTTCCAGCATTACTTAACAATTACAGAGTGTTCTGATATGATCAGCCATGATATAAAGGGAAAAAATTATAGTTATATTTAAATAATTACAGTAACTTTGATATTTGTAATTATCTACAAAATGCACAAACTAACTTCAGTACATTACTAAAACAAATCTTGAAATAAATTTAATAATTCCACCAAGGAAACAATTCACATACAAACAGTTGGCACCTGATACAAACAACTAAAATACATTTTTTGGCATATTTAACAACTGTTCTGAATATCACTATGACACATGAGAACAGATTTAGCAAAAGGTAAAAAGAATACAAACTTCTTCCTTTTGCACATCTTCATATGTACTGTAGCACACAAACAATACATGTCTCTCATATGTAATTAGCATACAAACATGTCACTGGTAGATATGTAATTGGCACACAACAAAACATGTCACTCATATATATGTAATTAGCACACAAACAATACATGTCTCTCATATATATGTAATTAGCACACAAACAATACATGTCTCTCATATATATGTAATTAGCACACAAACAAAACATGTCTCTCATATATATGTAATTAGCACACAAACAAAACATGTCTCTCATATATATGTAATTAGCACACAAACAATACATGTCTCTCATATATATGTAATTAGCACACAAACAAAACATGTCTCTCATATATATGTAATTAGCACACAAACAATACATGTCTCTCATATATATGTAATTAGCATACAAACAATACATGTCTCTCATATATATGTAATTAGCATACAAACAATACATGTCTCTCATATATATGTAATTAGCACACAAACAATACATGTCTCTCATATGTATGTAATTAGCACACAAACAAAACATGTATCTCATATGTATGTAATTAGCATACAAACATGTCACTGGTAGATATGTAACTGGCACACAACAAAACATGTCACTCATAGATATGTAATTAGCACACAAACAAAACATGTATCTCATATGTATGTAATTAGCACACAAACAAAACATGTATCTCATATGTATGTAATCAGCATACAAACATGTCACTGGTAGATATGTAACTGGCACACAACAAAACATGTCACTCATAGATATGTAATTAGCACACAAACAAAACATGTCTCATATGTATGTAATTAGCACACAAACATGTCACTTGTACATATGTAATCAGCACACAAACAAAACACGTCTCTCATATGTATGAAATTAGCACACACACGTCATTCATATATATGTAATTAGCACACAAACAAAACATGTCACCTGTACATATGCAATTAGAACACAAGCAAAACATGTCTCTCATATGTATGTAATAAACACACAAACATCACTCATATATATGTAATTAGCATACAAACATGTCTAATATATATGTAATTAGCACACAAACAAAACATGTCACTCGTATATATATATATATATATATATATATATATATATATATATATATATGTATACTCATATGTCTCGTATATGTCACTCATATAATATAACACAAACAAAACAAGTCAATCATATATATGTAATTAGCACACAAACAAAAAAGTCAATCATATATATGTAATTAGCAATTAAGCACACAAACAAAACATGTCTCTTATATGTATGTAATTAGACACTAGACAACATTTTAGTTATATTTAATTTGGACTAAAAGACTTTCAACAGGAGTGGACAAGAAATGTATGTCTGCAGGATGCTTTCTGGATAAATTTTATACTCAGCTATTGACAGCATACTTTATGAGAACAACTGTTTCCTGTTTTTTTTAAAACCTTTTAATCTTCATCCATATTACTCACTCTCCAGTAATAATGTAATCTATGTTCTACTGAGAATAGCAACCCCAGCTGATCAACGTCACATATTAAGAACATCAATGAAAATCAATACCTAGTGTTGGAAACTTCATAAGTGTCACACACAAATTAAAATCAACCTATATAAAATATACATATTTCAAAAGGGCATTAAATTATCTACCATTTGATATAACTTTTAATTTGTTTATTTTTAAATTGCCTTTGTTTTTATAAATTGAACTTTATCCGCAGTGGTAATTTCCGGTAATTTTCCTTTTCGGCGCGCGTGCACCAGCAACAGCGCGTGTCAGTCGCGTGATCACGCTTGCGGGTCATTAAATGGCTATGAATATTCATAGAATTAATTTGGCCAATGAGAAAAATGAATTCGCTACAACCCGGTGCTTGACGTTTTTTCGTATGTTAACAAACAACAAAGCTACGACGGGTCAAAGTCGGTGAGGATTTGTACGCCATCTAAGCTAAATACAGATAAAAGGCATATATCAAAATAACATTTAAGCTTTTTTCTTTAAAATGATGTATAAATCATTAAATTCGGTAAACATTTTGTATCCCGCATTTAACACCAAACTTTTCAAAATTTACCGACTTGTCGATCGGGTGACCCGTCCGTCATTTTGGACATTTGACCCGAGAAAAATTTCTAAATAATGTGGAAATTACGTATACTCCCACCCACCTGCAAAACAATGCTAGTTCGCAAAATCTATTTTCAATTTTTTTTAAATATAATTACAGATATAAAAGATTCCATTGTGGATAAGAATTGATTCAATATGGAAGGGAGATCGCTAGGCCCTTTCTGTACTGAAATACAGCTTAGTGAAGAACACTTGAATGAACTGACTTCAATAAAATCTCTTGAAAATTGTCATGTGAAAATTGGTGTTTTGTTGGAACTGAACACTTTCTTGAAAAGTGCAGCAAAAGTAATAGATGTTGCTAAATGTCTGCAGCCGAAATTGTCTGTTTTTAGTGATGCAACGTTGAGGATAAAATTAACCAGATTGCTTGAAGTCAAGAAAAAACAGACAGTGGTATTTTAAAGAACACGGAATATTGACTCTTTATTTAAGCAGTACCAAAAGAAATTCTTTTTAAATGATGTGTGAAGCACTTTACAAACTAAGATGTGTTTTCTAAACAATGAAAACAATTTACAACTTAATTATTTCAACAGAATGGTGACATTTAAGTTAAAGTAGCAAGTGAGGTTTACCAATTACCATGAATTTAATAAAAATTGAATTTGATGCATAGTCCATATGATTAGTAAAGCTTTGAACTTTATACAGTTACCAGCATAACTTAATTAAAATTTTTATTTGAATGGTTTTGATGTGAAAAAATCCATTTTTGATTAAACACCATATATTGACATGTTGTTGCTGTTTGTGTTATCGTACAAAATATTAAAAACAAAATTTAAATATTGGTGAGATGTTTCTTGCAATAACTGTCCCTCTTGTAAAAATACATCTTAAACAATCGCAAAAATGAGTCCAGCATGTTCTTTTACATAAAGTTGGAAAGTTTTATTAATTTATCTTAAAAAATAAAAAAATTACATCAATTTATGTCTAATTTCTTTTTTTTCTGGTGCCATCGATTTATCGCGTGGCAAATATTATTATAAGGGAAAAAGTGGGCAAATTGAATGAAAATATGCAACTTTAAAATGTCATATTTTTACTTCTAGTAGAGATATTTTTAAAATTTAAACTGTTTTGTGCTGCTAGCAATAAGATCTATCATTTAACAATGTTTTAAAAGTAATTCAATGACAATGAAAAATCAGCTGGGGTTGCTACTGAGAACGATCAATATGGCAGTATAATATTTTAAAAGACATTGCACATAATGAGATACAATCATGAAAATACTTAGTCTTTTGTAACGTCCAATACAAAAACACTACATAAAAGTAGTAAAAGACATTATTAAATCTCTTTAAATTTAATAAGGCTATGAGAATTTAAATAAAAGATTACAGATCTATGGAGAGGTATTTTGAAAACTTAATTATTATTTTTAGCATAGAGAAAGTTTCCTCTCAATACAATGATCATCACACCCAAACATCAAACTTGGTTGCCATAATAGCAATATATGTTCAGTAATTATCTTTATATTTCCAGAATGTGTCATTTATGATTACACTTATAAATTGATTAAAAGCCTGAAAATGCAAATTAAAATTTTTGCCAACTTTGTTAGCCTAAATTACACCATTGATTTAGAGTAAGTTATGCTTGATATTAAACTTCTTTTATGTAAGAATGCTTTCAGTCTTTGTTGAGCAGGTTTCTTTCAGATAAAGTTGTTTAGATCTTTTAAAGTTGTTGTTGTGGTTGTAGGGTTTAATGTCATTTTTCAACACACGTTACGCTATACAAGGCAGCCAGTATTTATGGTAGAGGAAGAACCTAGGTAAAACCCCCGAAAAGAACCACCAACCCACAAGAAGCTACTGGCAAGTTTTCTCATGTACCCACACTGGCCAAATCTGAGACTCAAACCCACGCAGTGAGAGGTGAGATGACAGTGATCCATAACGGAAAGCGCTTTATACCACTCAGGGCTCAATCTTTTAAAGTAATGGCCATGATAGTTGATGGTGGATTGGATTCATTTGCATAAATTATAAAAAGCCCTCAAGCTTGAGCCCTTTTAATTAAACTGACATTTATACAAAACTTGAAAGCTTTTCATGCCAGTATGCTTTCTGTTAAATTTGGTAAACTTATGTTAAGCAGTTTTGAGAAGAAAAAAATTCCAGTTTTTCTGTTTTTAGTAATGGAAGCCATATATGATGGCAGATTGGCATAACTGGTAAAAAAAAAAAAAAGACATGCCAGAAAGTATCCTGTAATGTTTGTTTTGAACTTGTCCAGTGGTCTTTGATTAGAAGACGAAAATAGCTAATGATCAGCAATGGTTGATGTACGCATGACTTTCAGAGATGCAAAGACATACCATGACCTTACTTACACCCAAGTGAGCTAAAACAAATGCATAAGGCCTTATTTTCAGAGATCATTTTTCATTCACCTGCCACTGGATGACTGCCATCTGCTGCAGTGTGGTAAAAGAATGTGGATCCACATGGAGTCAGGTGGAGCCTGGAGCCATCAGAGTATCTGACCTCAACAGCATCGTTAGTATACAGTACCATCAATGTGGGAACCACAGGCATAATTGTATTACCATCATGTCATGGGAAAGTAGTAACCTGTAAAATAATTTCACACCAAGTATTGAAAACTGTCTTCATTATTAAATATAGACACCATGGGGCTTACACACACACACACACACACATGTATAAAGTAATTTCAAGCAATCCTTACTACAATGATTCAAATTTTTTTTAAAAAATGTGTGTTTTTTATAGATACACAGCTAACCCATTACCATCTTTTGAATTAATTATCGGTAATGTGGGGAGAATATGGGAAAGACTACTTTCCTGCAAAATGTTAGCTACTTTTGTGGGGATTTTGACTTTCCATTTTAATGTCAACAAGGATGGAGATATATTTTGCTTATTATGTGAGAGGATACTGAAGTTCTACTTGGCATGAAAATAAAACCATGTCCAGAATTTCTATAAAGTATTTAACATTGTACACACAATGTGCTCTTAAAATATTATAACTTGGGTAAATCAAGTCCAACATAAGCTCACAATGCCAATACCATAAACAGTGTCCCCATCACATGTTATGTACATACTTAAACAAATTATATTGTTCATGTTGACCTCTCTCTCTTTTGAAGATATATTTTCTCTCCTATTATGTATAAGAGGCTGAAAATAGTATTGGATGTAGACAAAACTCCCTCTAATGAGTTACAAAGATAACAAAACTGGTCAGAGGCAAGGGATAACTAAACCACACAAAAAGATGGAAGGGAATGCTTCAGAGTAAGTTTTATTTACAGTTAGATGGCAAAATATATGCCCTGAAAATGTTTAAAATGTATGGGGTTTCACCCTCTAGGCCTCCATTCCAATTACCCTTGAGGCATTATATCATGGTTTTCCTAGTTTTAATAACAGCAGCTACATTGGATGGCAGATTGATTTTTTAAAATACAAATATAAAGTCCTTAATGCCATTATGTTCTCTGTCAAATTTGATTATTTTTGTTTTAAGGTTTTTCTGTATGCAATAATGATGGTGGACTGAATGTCCAAGAGGTCTTTATGTCAAATTTTGTTGAGTGATATTTGAGAAATTGTGTAAAAGTTTATTTATTTTTAGTAACAGCAGCCATATTTGAAAGATTGACTTCATTTGTAACAACATGAAAGCTCATCATGCCAAGTTGCTCTCTGACAAATCTGGTTGAAAATAGTACATTGATTTTCACAAATTGTAAATTAAACATTCTAAGAAATGATGCATGATAGACAATCCATGCCAGATGCTGGGCCATATTATAAGCTCCCTTGATCTTCATCCTCAAAAATAAGTAACAGTAATAAGAAATGTTCAATTCCAAATCACGAGTTAAATAAATTATATTCATTAATTAAGCTAAAAAAAATTATTTTTAAACCTCAATCTATTAATTTTAATCCATTTGAGCAAATGAATTTCAACATTAGAAAAAATAACTTTTGGATTTGAGCAATGTTCATTTCAACAAATGCTTGGATCACAGAAATATAAAATAATTACTAGCTATATTTTCATGTACATGTTGTATTTTCAAGTATTAGCTACATTATCAATGGCAGTGCTCTTTTTCTATAATTATTGTTATACCAATTGATTTCTACAGTTGCTTGTTTCTATTCCAAGTCATAAGAAGCTGACTCTAACCACCATATGAAGACATTTCACAACAGAAGCACTGGGTTCCATTCTACAACTTCCAAAGAGAATTAAAGATACAAACATGTTTGAAAAATAATCCAGAATTTTGGACACACACACACATATATATATATAGTAAAACCTGTCTTGAGAAACCACTGCTATGAGACCACCTATTTTGAGTTTTGAGAGAAAGAGACAAAGATCTCCATGCACAGATTTATAAACTTATGACATGCTATGAGAGACCACCTATCTTGAGATACATGTACCATTAATTTTTTTGGCAAAAGGTGTGGTCTTTCAAGACAGGTTCTACTGTATATATAATGTGCTGAAAAACGGAACTTAAGTTTACCCATAACAACAATATACAGAATTTACGAATGGTATTTATGACTGCCATGTCTATAGAATAAACAGCTGCCTTGTATGTAGAATAAGGAAAAATGGGAACATGGCATAAATTTATATCCGGACTTCAAAATATAGCTTGAAACTCCAGCAATATTGAGTTACTATTCTATTGTTAGTAGTGGTTAAGGACTTGACTATACTGTTACAGATGAGATTTTAAATTTGGCCTGTTATTCCTAACGAAAATACGTACAAAATATTTCATCTTTAGTTTAGTTTCTAACAGGAACTAAGGTTTAAAACATATTTCACGATTACGGTTTACTTGTACTCCTACAATGCAAGACCTCGACCCCGATATTTATGTTCGACTTTTAGGACTAGATTTACTTTCAGCAACGAAACCACCGGGGCTCGTTACAAAGAAAATTAGGAGTATCCGTCCATGAATCAAGGGAGGGGGGGTCTAACATAATTAACAATATTTTTGTTACACGTTAGATACCCCATCTCTTGATTCATGGACGGATACTACTAAGAATCTTTGTAACGAGCCCCTGCGAACGTATCGCTCTTGATCTCGCCTAATGATAGACCAGCAAATTATTCTAAGCCTTTTTATATTTTGACATAGCGGCTTATGTCAAAATAAGGAAAAAGGCTGAGAACAATTTGCTGGTCTAGCCTAATGACAACTGTCATCGGATCAATTTCACAACTCATTCGGTTGGGTGGGGGCTTTCCTTTGATGTATGATATAAAAGCAACAGAGTTTTGTAATATAATTATTCGAAAGAGATTACATTATGGATTACATTTCAATACTGATTCCTCTACAATCATTCCTTCCGCCATTTGTAAAGTTTACCTCTCATTTAACAAGCCTGAGCTTGATTAGCCAATCAAAAACATAGACTCAGTCCAAGAGAAGACTACTCTAAGAAGTGGCTGGTGTCCAAGAGCACAACATTACATTAAATGCTAAAGGGGCCCTTCATTGCCATAATCAAATGACATAGTATGAAACGATGATCAACCCAGCAAATTTAATTATAAATTTAGTTTAAAACAGACGTATTATTAAAAACAATGATTTGAATAACAATTGATATAATGACTGTTCAGATCCCAAATGACGTGGTATTAAACAAAATAACTGGAGGAAACAAAACGGAAAGAATTATAATTCATAATAAAACGCTACCATAATTAAATATATTGTAACATTACACTTTATGTAACAAGAAATAAAATGAAATTGTGTGTATATCTATATTAAGTCTCTCCATTTTGATTCATAATAATAGATTGCAAGTGTCATTTCTTAGAAAATATATTTAATAGCAAATTTTGTTCATGATTTCGGGTTTGTACATTATAATAACGTAACGTCATTTTGTTGGTAAACATGTTTATTTCACTGAATTCACATCAGACCTAATTTGGGTTTGGTTAGCTGCTAAAGACCTGACCTTGCTGAGACGTTGGAATGGTCTAGAAATGATCATTCACACCTATATGTAGCTCTGGAATGGGGTATTAGCATTATTAATATAATATATGATGTCATGAAAAATAGTTATTCTTATCTTAACCATCAGTCTTAGTACAATAAGCTTAGCTGTGTTCAACTGAGAGGATTTAATTTATTTCAACTGCTCACTGGAATTAGAAGGTGCTCATAAACATCAGGATTAAATAACTATTTGAAATTACTTTTAGGACATTTTGAATTATATCACTGTGATGCGTCAAGACTGTTTGCACATCAACACTATCAAAGCTAATGTCACATTAACATATTAGGTTTGAATTAATCGCAAACCCACTGGAACTCACTTGGAATCCTCGATAATTTTGGGCTCGAGAAAGAACTTCTAAACCATGCAAGACTTTTTACACGATACTGTAAGTTATTTTTAATTTTTTTCGGGACAGGGTGTGTCAGCTAGTCGAATACATGTCACAATTGTCCAAGGTTGTTTTAATTCCTTGCAGACCGTGTTATCAAAATGTTTTGGTGCTGTCTTCTCACGCGTAAATTATACAAACTAGCATCGTACCTACGCGGCGACCTTGACCTCAATATCGATTGTATATTTTAGCTGGCATGAAAGCAAACAAGAAATTCAGCAAGTGCAACTTCGAAATATTATTGAATTCATAAATTGGTGAATCTAAACAGTTCATTGTGGACAGTCAGCTAGGTCAATAAATGGACAATGTCTCCTGCATCCAAGGTGAATGTTCTAATGCTTAGGCCACCAGAGTGGTCACCCAAAGTAGTGTTTTGGTCCAAAAGTCACTGAGCACTTTGTAATTCCAATAAAGAAATGATTAATCTCCAATTGCTGGGTATATTTGAAGACAATTATAAATGATTCCACAGACTGAACTTACAAACAAAAATAAATAATTTTGTTTGCCTTATCCTATATGTAATAATTTCAGCTGACCTAAGACCTAATAAAATGTCCAGGATTTGGGTCAAAAGTATGCTTCCAGAACATTCTGTTTGTAAACAAGATTGGCCTTGAATTCTAATCCAAGTAAACATCTTTAATTTTTTTTTATAAGAGTCGGGTAAACACAACATGCAGACAGGACATTAGTTACTTAGACTAAGGCTCTGAACTTAATTACAGACAAAGGTCAAGCACACAATACAAATCAAATTTACATAAAAGAACTTACTGTTGCTTATTCACCGTAAGTATTGGCATCCAAACCCAGAATAAATAGCTACAAAGCAACAGAGAAATTTGGACAAAAGTGGCTATTGCATGAGATACAGTCACCTTGTTAATTTACAAAATAGTCGGGTCAGTATATTTATAAATTTACTTTCTTTAAATTTCCTTTATTCCCATAGAAACAAGTATCTTTGTCTGCAGAATTTTTCTTTTGCAAGGGTTACCCATTTTACGGATTTTGTTTTTAGTCATCCCATACCCAGACTTATTCCAGATTTTGCTTGCACAAGGAAATTACACTACTACTTGAGTTTTGAGTGACCTGGCGCCTCGACGTCGATTACATTAAAGACAGTGGCAATAATGTCTTCATGTATTACTTGTAATTGTTCAGATATAAATGCATGTTGAGGAGCAGTTGAATTAATCTGTATATTGCAGGTCTACCCGTGGATCTTAACACGCTGGAAATTGTATGTGTCGTAAGACTCTAAATAGGATCAGTTGCTCGCTTTATTACCCCCTTCAAGATCACAAGATTAATATTATCAATATCGTACAGTCATATTACATAGTACTGATTGTTTTGAGAAGTATGGCGTTGTATTGGTATGTGTTTTTTATGATTGCATTGATAGATTTCATGGTAATTGCACGAGTAATTTCATTATCTAATGTAGCTATTACACGTGGTAGTCATGTAATACATTCACGAGATCTCGTATCCTCGGAATTAAGATCAGTGGATATTTCCTTTGCATATTGGTATCAAATAACCGCTCAGCTAGTGTTTGATTAAATCGATAAACGATTGTCTGATCACAATGAATTGCCGTATGTCCTCGTCTAATTTTGACGTTCTGGTTTTTTAAAAATAATTATCGACGTTACTGGACCAATAAATTCCTAGCCAGGATCAACCTATATCAACTCTGGCCATCATAGACCATCATGTGGATAAATTCGTTCAAAAGCAGATGCAACTTCAGTAGCACTTTTTGTTGATAGTTCTGCTTCTTTATAACTACTTGCAAGGTAAATTACAGTCAGCTCGTATTTGTATGTGCGTGATTGTCGTCGACGTGTTTTATTTAGTATCATGTCGTAAAAACAAAGTATCTGCCTGATGAACTTCATTGGGAACGCTGACATCAAAATGTGCATACTGAATTTGGTTAGATGGTGGTAGATAGTTTTGCCATATCGCCGCTTTACCCCTACAACATCCTCTTGAGCCATAATAAATTGATTCCATTGTATAATAATAATAATAATAATAATAATAATAATAATAATAATAATAATAATAATAATAATAATTTATTAATTACCAGTTTCTAATACTAGTTTACCTTTTCATTATGTGTTTTACTAGGATTCTAGCAAGTTTTTCTCTGAGAGACTTATTTTTATATTGAATTTAACGAGTGAATCAACTTGACATCTGCAATATGTCGATGTTGTAAATCTTTTTTTTTAATACGCTACATTATAAACCTGACATGATTGCACAATCACATTTATTGGATACTCTCCAGGTCTTGGATGATCTTGCTTATCACATCAGACATCAAGTCATGTTCCAGGACCACATTAATTATATCAAGGAAGATGTTTTTCTCCCGGGTATTTCGCCCATGGAGCTCCTGGTAATTTGCCTAATGAAGCAGGGATTTTTACTACGTTTTCCTTGACTCGTCGAGGAAGATAAATATGTATTTATATGTATCACATTTTACACGCTTGTAAGTGCGTACTTTTAGTTTTAAAAAAAAATGTTAATTCACTTGTGGGAGTGGGTGCTCTGCATCGAACACAATAAAAATCCATATTATTTATTATATTTCTAGAATAAGGAAAGCAAGAGCCAGCCAAACATTATCCAGTGCTACCAATTATATCAGGGCTATTATATTAGGTCCATCGTTACACAGTAAGATGCAACTATTTCATAATCTGATAATGAAATCGCTCAGATGGTATAAGATATAGTTAGTGGCATCATCCCTAAATGATCAGCAATGCAATCATGTGCTTACAGATTTTAATGAAAACTCAAAATTGTTGGACGAGGATGGCAATGCTATTGATTTTATCACTGCTATTGATGAAGCCCCACCTGTAGTTGACCTCGATGGATTTATTACAAATCTCACAGTATACAATGATGTGATGCTGGACAAACAATCAAATCCAGCTCAGATACAAAAACACAGATGTGATTCATGTATCTCAGCGATATACACAAATACCTAAAGTAATGCAAGATAACTATAATATATTAGTTGTGTTTAATGGAGTCGACACACATACTCTGCGAAATGTTCATCAGCTTTGGTGTTAAAGGGATATGGAGACGATTTCAAAAAATTCTTTTCACATGTGCAAGCAACTCTAGACGAAATTATCACGATAAATTTATATGATCCTTAGTCATGCTATCGCGTAGGTCTTGATAACAAATTTGGTTAAAAGACAGCAGCAGAGACATTGATGATAAATAGTGAGAAACAGGTGAGTAAACACATAAAAAACGACAACACAAACATAAAAAAGAACAACAATTGAACCCTATTTGAGAAGTCGCAGTCAGTTAGGGGCTTCGGTTTCGTGTTATTGACCTCGTGTTGTCATTTTCATAGGAAGCTTTACTTTTGCACACGGATCCTTCTATTGCAGGGTTCACTTTCAATGCTGCTCTAATGGACTTTCACATCAAATCTAGCATCCTCTTTGGGCATTTTATTTGATAAATTGTAATATCAAATTCAATTTAGTATTTTCCCCAATACTCAACTTGGCTCTATTCCACTAATCTGTAATCAACCCAGAGATCCCAGAATACACGATTAAGACAGATCAGACAGAATATACTCAAATGCTGGAATCAGCCTAGCAGTCTTCTTAAGCTAAGATAAGCCCAGAATGCATCATAATGCCAGAATCAGCCTAGCAGTCTCCTTGAACAAAGATAAGCCCAGAATGCATCATAATGCCAGAATCAGCCTAGCAGTCTCCTTGAACAAAGATAAGCCCAGAATGCATCATAATGCCAGAATCAGCCTAGCAGTCTCCTTGAACAAAGATAAGCCCAGAATGCATCATAATGCCAGAATCAGCCTAGCAGTCTCCTTGAACAAAGATAAGCCAAGAATGCATCATAATGCTAGAATCAGCCTAGCAGTCTCCTTGAACAAAGATAAGCCAAGAATGCATCATAATGCTAGAATCAGCCTAGCAGTCTCCTTGAACAAAGATAAGCCCAGAATGCATCATAATGCTAGAATCAGCCTAGCAGTCTCCTTGAACAAAGATAAGCCAAGAATGCATCATAATGCTAGAATCAGCCTAGCAGTCTCCTTAAGCTAAGATCAGTCAAGAATGCATCATAATGCTAGAATCAGCCTAGCACAGATTGGGAATTATCAGTCTTGTTTAGATGTCCATTTAGATTCTAGTCAATGAGTTTCCCCAACTAACAGCCAAATGATTGTTTTAAGTACTGATGTTTTTATATTTATACATTTTGACTTGGTTGAATATTAGTAAAAACTAGAGACTTGTTGAATGGAGAAGAGTACAATATACTTTTACAACCTTTTTTTTCTTATAAAGCATATATACAGCCTTTCCTCATCCAAATATTTAATTTGATGTGCATACATTAATATAGATACCTTTACAGTACTACAATTCCATCAAAATCTGCCTAATATAATGTACAATTTTCTATGACCTAGAGGGAAATATAGTTCATTTTCAATATCAAGTCAAATGGTCTTTAAAAGCACAATAAAAGTACAATTTTCAGCAGTCAAAAGCGATGAAATTCCAACATACGTCTTTGATATAAAGTGAAGAACTTCTGCTAAATGGCAGAGAAGTCATTCATATCTATCATAAAACAGTAATTTAATACTTTACTCTTATCCCTAATTGGTTGTGGCAATCAATCACATTGACACTTACCCCTAATTAGCTGTGGCAATCAATCACATTTACACTTATTCTTAATTGGTTGTGGTAATCAATCACATTTACACTTATCCCTAATTGGTTGTGGTAATCAAT
Source organism: Unio pictorum (assembly GCA_030141615.1). Lineage (NCBI taxonomy): Eukaryota > Metazoa > Mollusca > Bivalvia > Unionida > Unionidae > Unio > Unio pictorum. Next base: position 12,349,228 of record JARLTB010000074.1, read on the forward strand.
CACATTTACACTTATCCCTAATTGGTTGTGGCAATCAATCACATTTACACTTATCCTTAATTAGTTGTGGTAATCAATCACATTTACACTTATCCCTAATTAGTTGTGGTAATCAATCACATTTACACTTATCCCTAATTGTTTGTGGAGTATTTATATATAATATGTTTGTGTTGTTGTGGTAATCAATCACATTTACACTTATCCCTAATTGTTTGTGGAGTATTTATATATAATATGTTTGTGTTATGTTGACATTTATATGTACAGTACAATATATGCTCTCTCTCTCTCTCTCTCTCTCTCTCTCTCTCTATCTCTCTCTCTCTCTCTCTCTATATATATATATATATATATATATATATATATATATATATATATATATATATATATATCATTACCTCGCTTATCTAACTTTGTCTGTCTGTCTGTCTATTTATTTATCTTTGCAGTTTTCATTGAGAAATTTATAACTCTATTAGTAGAGGAGCATGCATGCCAGTTTTGACTCTATCTGTGCATACAATAAAATTTATAAATTACAATTGAGGTAATATAAGTACCATAACAAGATGTCACACAATTTACACAGGATAAGCATTGGTAATATTTAATGAAAATAGCAATGCATTTTGCAACCTAAATGCGACCAAAAATGTTAGAACAGAAATTCTTCAACTGTGCAGCAATTCCTGTGCCATTACCTTGGCCTTTGATCTGCTTACCACAGAGAGTAACTGAACCAATGTTGTCAATGTTTATGAAGCATGAAGTCTATAATTTAGTTGTAATGATTTTTGTTATAGGGTTTAATGACATTTTTCATCACAAGATAAGCTATACGTGGCAGCCAGTATTATTGGTGGAGGAAGAACCTGGGAAAAACCCAGAAAGATCCACCAACCCACAAGACAATACCAGCAAGCTTTCTCACATATCCACAATGGCTGAGCCAGAGACTTGAACCCACATATACAGAGGCTAGTTGCAATGGCAAAGCTATACAGTACAAGCACTAAAGAACTTTACAGTAAAACCTGTCTTGGAAGACCACTGCTATGTGAGACCACCTGTCTTGAGGAACCAGATTCTAAATGTACAAATGTATTGGCTGTAGAGCATTGTGACAAGTTATGAAAGACCACCTTAATTGTTTGGCTAAAGAGGTGGTCTTTCAAGACAAGTTCTACTGTAGTTGTAATGGCAAAGCTATACACTACAAGCACTGGATAGCTTTGCACAAGGGAATATATTATACTTAGTAAGATTTACACCTGGATAATTAGAGATATTCACAATAACAAATATTGTAAATTCACTATGATATGTGGAGTACAATGTTACCTTTTGTAGATTTCTTAGTTCCTACAAATTAAAGACATAGTACCAATCAAAAAATGATCTATCAATGAAGACGACATGTATGTGTATTTGCAGGGTTTAATAGTATCTTACCAATACCATGGCCATATAGTGCTGAACAAAAGCTTGCTATCAAAAATATCAATCACCTTCACAAAATTACCAAGAAGACAAAGTCATACAACCAAAAAATACACCATGAGATAAGCAATAAAAGATATAGATGTTGTAAAAATGCTGCAAAATGTTTACACAAAATTTTTGCAAAAACTCCACAAGAAAGGTATACACAGAAATGTTGCAAAATCTCTAGAAGAAAGGTATACACAGAAATGTTGCAAAATCTCTACAAGAAAGGTATACACAGAAATGTTGCAAAATCTCTAGAAGACAGGTATACACAGAAATGTTGCAAAATGTCTACAAGAAAGGTATACACAGAAAAGTTGCAAAATCTCTACAAGAAAGGTATACACAGAAATGTTGCAAAATCTCTACAAGAAAGGTATACACAGAAATGTTGCAAAATCTCTACAAGAAAGGTATACAAAACAAAGAGTACTGAGAGATCACATTAAGGTATACAAAACAAAGAGTACTGAGAGATCACATTAAGGTATACAAAACAAAGAGTACTGAGAGATCACATTAAGGTATACAAAACAAAGAGTACTGAGAGATCACATTAAGGTATACAAAACTAAGAGTACTGAGAGATCACATTAAGGTATACAAAACTAAGAGTACTGAGAGATCACATTAAGGTATACAAAACAAAGAGTACTGAGAGATCACATTAAGGTATACAAAACAAAGAGTACTGAGAGATCACATTAAGGTATACAAAACAAAGTGTACTGAGAGATCACATTAAGGTATACAAAACAAAGAGTACTGAGAGATCACATTAAGGTATACAAAACAAAGAGTACTGAGAGATCACATTAAGGTATACAAAACAAAGAGTACTGAGAGATCACATTAAGGTATACAAAACTAAGAGTACTGAGAGATCACATTAAGGTATACAAAACTAAGAGTACTGAGAGATCACATTAAGGTATACAAAACAAAGAGTACTGAGAGATCACATTAAGGTATACAAAACAAAGAGTACTGAGAGATCACATTAAGGTATACAAAACAAAGAGTACTGAGAGATCACATTAAGGTATACAAAACAAAGAGTACTGAGAGATCACATTAAGGTATACAAAACAAAGAGTACTGAGAGATCACATTAAGGTATACAAAACAAAGAGTACTGAGAGATCACATTAAGGTATACAAAACAAAGAGTACTGAGAGATCACATTATGCATCTGACCCATGTTTAATATTCCTAATAAGTAGTACAGCATATTTGACTCTAGAGATTACTGACCAATGTTCATCATGACCTTGGCCTTTGGTTAAGGTATACAGCCTAAAATTACAGTGCAGAAAACATTATTTTCTGATAAGATATACCATGATTCTCAACTGAATCTAGACTCTTGAATCTAATGGCAACTTCATTACTCTAAGTGAAAGCTGTCATCCACAAAGTTGGGTCAAGGATATTACTGTAAAATAACACATTAAATGCAAGCTCTCCACAATCTTTAGTCATGATACCTGGTATAAAACTAGTCATTATTTTTTTAAACAAATTTCTTCTTCCAGTTATTAACCTTGACAACAAAATCAATGGGGTAGTCTCCTTCTTCCAAGTTTAAACACTCCACAAAGATTATTGTAGGTCTGTCACACTGAAGTTATTTGTTAGGCAGAACCATTTTTCATCATAAATTCAAAGTGACCTTAATCTTTTGAACCAACAAAATAGGCATCTTTCAAACCATGAAACTCATTTACGAACCTTGGTAAAGATGTATGGTCAACAAGTAAAACTGTTGTTCACAAATCTTTTTTTTTTCAATCACAATGACATGACCTTTTAACCTATTGACACTCAAATCAATAGACTTCCTCCCAAGTGCAAGCTACACTCAATGTTTGTCCAGGGGCCCCAAGTGGCAGAGTGGTCTAAAGTGTTTTCCATTACAGATCACTGCCATCTCACCTTTTTCGGTGTGGGTTCGAGTCTAAGATTCGACTGATGTAGTTATGTGAGAAAGCTTGCATGTAGTTTCCTGTGGGTTGGTGGGTTTTGTCTGGGGGTTTTCCTGGGTTCTTCCTCAACCAATGATCCTGGGTGCCATGTATAGCCTATCATGTGCTGAAAAATGCCATTAAACCATACAACAACAACAACGTTTGTCCATGTCCTTGATAAATAACTAATGTTTTTGAAAACGACAAATTCTTTCTTCCTTTAGTCAAAGTGACTTTAATTATGTATCTTTCAAATTAATCAACATTATCCCTTAACCAAATAGTCAATCAGCAGCTTGATCTTTTAAGTAATAAATAGACTTCTTCCTTAACCAAAGTGCAACTAATCAACATAGTGTAGTCTAGGTATGTGATGTAAAATTAATGTTATTGTGAGAAATTATTATTCTTGCAGTCAGAGACTTAGAGTTTGATTTTTGACCCCAAAATCAACAGGCTTCTTTCTTACTCTAAATGCAAGCTATCCACACAGTTTGGTGAAGGTTCATGCTATGTGGACTTAAAATATCATGCAGAATATGGAGGATATACAGAATGCAAAATATATAAAATACAAACTCAATCTTTATTTTTCTATAATGACAACAATTTATAAACATATAAAACCTTCTCAGTTGAACTGCAATGACAGGATGCTTCCCACAGCAAACAGGTTATATCTTTTTGCTGTCTCTTAAGACATGCAAGAGGAATGCATCCAGTCTGTTTTGTATCACATAAGCCACATCAGAGAGGACCTGCTTCTAATCAAAGACATGTCAAAATATTTTAAACCATAGACATAATTCTATTCAACAAAGAAACCCATTTACAAATATAAGTGGCCAATGCTGTACCAGTTGCAAAGAATTTCCCAAAAATCGACGATAAGATGTTTGCACATTTGCAATGCAGACTTTTGAAATCATCTCCAATATTCTTTATACCAAAATGGCAGCCATATTATATACTGTAGTATCATCAATATTCGTGGGGGATCAATTTTCGTGGTTTTCGTGGTTGCCACAAACCACGAATTTAAATCCCCAACGAAAAATGAGCCACATAGGTTGATGATCCCCCTCCCCAATTCCCGACCCCTTTTTTTTTTTTTACAGTGTTTCATTTAAGTAAGGATAGAGAGAAAATATAGAAAAAGCATAACATATTCAAACAATAGTAATACTAAACAGAAAGAAATAAAGAAAAAATACTAGTAATACAAAATAACTGCATATGAAAATTAGATTTAATACTTATTCAAGTCGATCCTTCATTCTAGTGCAGCTGTTGTTTAAACATTCAAATCCTTCTGAAAGCACATTTCATTTTATCCATGCATTTTAAATCCAAGAGAACAACAATTCTGCGCCGGGTTCTCAGCTTCTGATGGGTTAGGAAGTCTAGGAACCGAGGGCGATCTAAGTTGAATTTTACCACTCTTAAGCCACTGTGTTAACGCCATGATAGTCATAAAGTACTGATATTGCAACGTTATGGACAGTGGTTTAAGTAAGAGATCATTCAACTGTACTTTAATAACTGATTGGTCTGGTTTTGTTGGCGGCGTCGGCTTTCTTTGATCTTGAACACTCAAACGAAAGCATGGCGAAACTGATTAATCCTGACGGGTGTTTGATATGTGCTCACATAGGTGGAAGTATTGTTTTAATGTTGTTGGCTGAGTCTGCTTTGACAGATGTTAATCACTTGGTCAAAAACACGTTGTAAGTATTGAACTTGCCGGGTCTTAGATATGTACTCATACAGGTGGTAGTATTGTTTTAAACATTAATGTGACCGCCGTTTGCATCGGCATCGTTTTATTCTTTTGTATTCTTTATTTGGGGTACTTGTAGAGGTTAAACCATGAAATTAACTACCTTATAATATGCAAAATTTGACAGGCAAAACCACGAATTTACGTCCCCACGAAAATGCCTTTTTTTTACAAAACCACGAAAATTGAGCCCAACGAAAATAAATGATACTACAGTATAAGACTTAGAACTCTCTTCATTAAGATCAACTAGAATCACAATTAGGCCTTTTCTTGATATGACTTTCCATTCAGAAGGATGCGTGATTAAGATTTTCAAGCTGGCCACCATGGCAGCCATTTTCATTTATGTTCACCTAGATATCATAAGAATATATCATAAGTCTTTCAGTGAAAATTATGTGTCAATATGACAAATTTACAGGAGCAGCAATAACAAGATTTTCAAGCTGGCCATTTAGACAGAATACAATTTCTTCTGTTGAAAACATCCTGCTGATCAAACTTTCCAACTGTGATTACAGTAATATTTTCATGTAGGGTGCCATGATGGTCAGACAGGCAGCTTCCATTCAGGACCTACTGTATATCATAAGAAGTCTTTAAGTGAAAACTTAAGGATGTGTAGTGAATAGTAACAACAAGATTTTCAAACTGCCATCTTCATTTAAGACCAACTAGACCCAGGGATGAAAGTGCAAAGTTTTGTGACAATCTTCGATGAAATTTATGAGGAGTAACAATAACTAACTTGTGCAAATAAATGGATGAAAAACAAGATGCAATCTGATAAGTTCTTCTGGCCAAATATAAACTCACAATATTCACAGATGTGTTATGCTATGCAATAAATGACATGCATGGCATTGGATACAGACATGTTATGCCATGCAATAAATGACATGCATGGCATTGGATACAGACGTGTTATGCCATGCAATAAATGACATGCATGGCATTGGATACAGACGTATTATGCCATGCAATAAATGACATGCATGGCATTGGATACAGACGTGTTATGCCATGCAATAAATGACATGCATGGCATTGGATACAGACGTGTTATGCCATGCAATAAATGACATGCATGGCATTGGATACAGACATGTTATGCTATGCAATAAATGACATGCATGGCATTGGATACAGATGTGTTATGCTATGCAATAAATGACATGCATGGCATTGGATACAGATGTGTTATGCCATGCAATAAATGACATGCATGGCATTGGATACAGACATGTTATGCCATGCAATAAATGACATGCATGGCATTGGATACAGACGTGTTATGCCATGCAATAAATGACATCCGTGACACTAGATAGAGATGCAGAAAATGATGTTATTTACAAAGATGCATGTCCTATCAAGAAATAATTAGCAAAAACAACAGTTGTGGATACAAAAGCATACAAAAACTCCAATATAAGAAAATGGTTGTAAAATATAAATATGTACATCAGATTCTATATTACTCACTTAAAATGTAATGTATGTATATATTTTGTTGAACAGATAATTCGCAAGCAAAGGAAAAAAATTGCATACTTCACAAAAATTATGCAAAAATAAATGTACACTTGACAGCAATTATAAAAAAACCTGACTGCAATTAGACTATGATTAGAAAGATTTTTCAACAGGCACAAGAGGGCATAAAATTAATCACTGCTTACATGTGAAAAAAATCTAATTAATGGCCAATTGAAAGATTGGTTTGTAAATAACAGTCAATCTGGCTTCAAGTTTGCAGGATGCTTTGTCAATCTACCAAAAAGTCTATTTAGAACAGAGTTTATCAGAAACATTATTAATAGATTTCTCTATTTGTGCTGACCATGAAGAAAACACATGTTACTTATCCTAATAACAAATGAAAACTAAAAGAAACCTTCATGGCCAAATACAACATTAATAAAAAATGAAAACTAAAAGAAACCTCATGGCCAAATACAACATTAATAACAAATGAAAACTTCATGGCCAAACACTACTTTAACAGATGATAACTAAAAGAAACTTTCATAGTCAAATACTAGATTTAATTTAATAAACCAAAAGAATCATTGAAAAAAGGAGTATAAACTTAAACATTTATAAACCAGTCTTTAATTTTGTGCGATACTGCTTATAACGCCTACAAAACTGACTCATAACAAAAATAATGCCTACATCTGAAAATAAATACTTAAAATGCGATCTAAATCTGGAATATTACACTGTGATCAAGATGTTTATAAGTCAGAAAATTATTGGCAGACAACTGCAAAACATGCAAAATGTTTCAAAAATTATTACAAGATTTTGCTTCATATTGTTATCTTTTAATAATTAAATATATCAAAATGTACTGCTCTTCATTCTTTGCTGTTTAAAAAATATTAACTTACAAAAAATGGAGCAAAATTAGATGCAAGAAAAATCTTCAGCACTTCTAGAAAAAATCTCCAGCATTTTGAAAGAGGAATTAACATGTGTGGCGGATTTAATAACTGAATGGCATCATTTGTAAAAATTTCAACGAGTTTATGCCAAAATGCATTGTGTCAAATTCTGTCAGCTTCAGTGGTTGGGAGAAAAGGTAATTTAAAGCTTTTCTTACTGTTGGCAATAGAAGATGCTTAGATAGATATCCTTTGTACAACTTAAAAAAGACATCATATCAGAATGTTATTTCTTTTCATTTTGGTGCAATCCTGTTTATACAATTGTAAGAAAAATTTACAAGTTCTTATATTTCATGTAATTGTAGTCAAATTAAATGATAAGAGTGTTTCCTTGCTAACTTGATGCTATGAATGAAACTTTTTGTTTGTTTGTTTGTTTGATTAGGATTTTAACGTAGCTTTAACAATTTTTCATTCATATCGCTACGATGTCTGCTTAAGGCAGTTTATAGTGATGCCTAGCACTGGGGCATCGTGCCGCAGACATGTAGCATGATGTCCCACCCAGTCACATTATCCTGACACCAGGCAGACCAGTCCTAACACTAACCTCTTAATGCTGAGCATCAAGCGAGGCAGCTGTTAGTACCATTTTTGTAAGTCTTTGGTATAACTTGGACGGGGATCGAAACCATGACCTCCCGCTTTTGCGGCAGACACTCTAACCACTAGGCCACCGGAGCGGTTCTGAATGAATGAAACTGCGTTGTATTCAATTCTGAGAAATTAGAAGTTTTAAACTGTTTTTGTCTTTGAAGTAAAAGGCGCCATATTTGACAATAAAGTCACATCCTTTGTAGAAACTTTAAGGAAAGCATCCTGACTTCAAAGAATTTCATAAATTTCTAACTTGAATCTGGTCCATTGGTTTTTCTGAGACATCAATAAGCAATGTTTGATGACAAGAGCAAGGTTCCTTGAAAATATGAAGTACAATGAATCTCACATGATACTACAAGATCACATGGCTTAATATTCAGGCGCGCCAAAAAAATCATCAAAATTTTAAAATCTCAAACAGAATTTGTCATTTTAGCCTATGTTAATCTTCCTTATCTTTAGACGTATAAAATGACATGAGCCATTAACCCTGGATACCTTTTTTCAGTTATGCCTGAATAATGAGAGTAGCAAAATATTGGGGAGGGGGGGGGGGGCTATGTCTGAATACATCCAAGTATATGTATATCTGCTTCCAAAAATATTATTATTTATTATTTATTTATTTATGCTTATTGGATCCACCATTTTCATGTCCAAGCAATCGGTACATTTCTGGTGCAAAAAAAATAAAGACTATACAAGTACATTATTTTTCCCCAATATATTTTGCAATGCAAGTAGAAAGTCCATATTATTTGGTATCATTGTAAAGTTACATCTGTTTCCTTTTCAGTCCATAATAAACCCACTTTGGTGTTATCTTAAATGACTTTGTGTTATCTTAAATGACTGTGTTATCTTAAATGACTTTGTGTTATCTTAAATGACTTTGTGTTATCTTAAAGGACTGTGTTATCTCAAATGACTTTTTGGCACCATGGGTTTCATGAGTTATTGGATATTCTTTTATAGATACACACAATGGTTGCACGATTTTCAAGGAATCCATTGTCAGATAGAGGTGTTTGGAGGGTCCTATCAAAACTCGGGCAAATTTATGAAAAAAGATTTATACTCTCTTAAAATCATGCCCTTGTATCCATGATTTCTCACCCCTTAAACTTCTGCAATCGGACAATTTTTAGCAGATTAAAATATACCTGGATCATAAAATTTGTTTGAAACTGATATAATCCATGTTTTCTTCATTTGTTTTAATAAATATTTTGAGTACTTTTAAGAGGAATCAAATTTTCCTGAAAATGTGAGGTAATATTCCTTGCTAACATTGGAGACATTTGAGGTAATTTAAAAATATTCCTTGCTAACATTGTTGACATGAACATGAACTCTCCTGATTGTTGTATTTGCCAGAAATTTCCACTCAAATTGAGATTATGGATAAAATAAGTAGAAAAAGTAAAATACACTTGTAAAACACAACATTCTTGTAAATGCTTAATTATGCTTAAAATTGTTCTTTTAAAAAAAGTTGTGAATTTTTAAATAAAAATGAAAACAGAATGGCTAACATCTAGCATGAAAAGTTACTGAAGCTATTTCTACTTTATGGAAAAAATGAAATATGTACATTTATGCAATGCATAACCATTTTAATATAAAAAGAAAACCTGGTACCCAGAGTTTAGTTAATTTAAAAACAGACTTAATTCACCCCACACCTTGTGCAAAATCAAACACATTTCACAATAAAATACAAGCACTTAATACCAATATTTCTTACAGGCAGATTTCTGGACAATTATTTACCAATATTTCTTACAGGTAGATTTCAGGACAAGCGCTTAATTAGATTTCTTACACTCAGGTAGGCTTTTAGCCATGTACATAATGCCAAGATTTCTTACAGGTAGGTTTCTGGACAAGCACTTGATTAGATTTCTTACACTCAGGTAGTCTTTTAGCCATATACATAATGCCTAGATTTTGTACAGGTATGCTTCTAGCCCAAAGACAAATTCATTCTTGCTTCATTTGATGTCCAGTACAAAATTATCAGCTAACTATTATTTCAGTTCTGTTATTTCCTGGCTTGAACATGTACTCATAACAAAGCTGGCAAGGCTATAAATACAACACCTAAAAAAAAGCAGAAAATAAATATAGGCATTTAAGATCTTTATAAACAATTTATTTATTGAGTGAACCCACATCTGAGTTGTGTAAAAATTTAGAGTTACATGACATGATCAAGGATATAAAATATAATTACATTTACAGACACCAGTATTCACAATTTTTGTCTTACAAATGCATTACAAATAAAATTTTGTCCATGAAAGAATCTAAATGTAACAAATTAAGTCTTTCCAGCCAAGCAGGGTACTGCCCTAAGTCTCTGCATTATCTCAAGTTCAGAGAAGAGATGAGCATACATATTTAACATGTCAGAAATCCTTTCTTAAAAAGATACTGCCAGTCTTATGCTAGACAATTAAAAGGTAAACAGATTACAGTAATAGCAATACTGTATATTAATCCTGCTAGACAACTAAAAGACATATTACAGTAATAGCAATACTGTATATTAACCCTGCCAGAGCACTAAAAGGCAGATTAAAGTAAAAGCAATAATGTATATTAACCAAGATAGACAACTAAAAGGCAAATATATTACAGTAATAGCAATAGTTTATACTAACCCTGCTAGACAATTAAAAGACAAATTACAGTAATAGCAATACTGTATATAAAACCCTGCTAGACAACTAAAAGACAGATTACAGTAATAGCAATACTGTATATTAACCCTGCTAGACAACTAAAAGACAGATTACAGTAAAAGCAATAATGTATATTAACCAAGATAGACAACTAAAACGCACATATATTACAGTAATAGCAATACTGTATATTAACCCTGCTAGACAATTAAAAGGCAAATATATTACAGTAATATTAATCATTCTATACAAATGAATGGCAAACATATTAAAATAATGGCAATCCTTGATACTATTTGTCTTCCTTCTTACCTCATTATCAGCATTGCACATGCTATTTCATTACATACACAATGAGTAACATATATGACCTTCTAAATGTCACAGTTAACTGAAATAAGTAAAATTTTAGATTGAAAATTACATAAAAATTGACTGATAGCTAAATGATTGAATGATTTCCTACTCTGTTGATCTTGTACCACTTCGCTCCATGCATACAAACCGTTAAATTGCAATGTTGGAAGGCAGAGATTGAGTGCACGAAAATGAATACATGGTATGACCACAGTGCTGATTAAAAACTGCAGAAATATTTCTGATATTGTCAGAAGAAACGTAAGCGATTTCAAAGTAACTGTCCTGTAAATTCTACACTTGTAAAACACAACACTTTCTCTTACAAAATGATGTCACACTTTTTCATTAAGATTTCTTAAATAACAGTCTGCAACATTAGAAATCTGACTTGCTACAGCAATAATCGATTAGAAACCTAATTTGCTACAGCTGTAATTGGTTAGAAACATAATTTGTTACAGCTGTTATTGGATAGAAACCTAATTTTCTACAGCTGTTATTGGTTAGAAATCTGACTTGTTATATCTGTAATCCGTTCAAAACCTGGAGTACTCCATCTGTAATTCATTAGAAACCTGATGTGCTACATCTGTAATTGGTTAGAAACCTGATATGCTACATCTTTAATTGGTCAGAAACCAGATGTGCTACATAAATAATTTGTATTTCCTTCACATACTAGGCCTCAAGCTCTTCAGATTCATACACACTGGAAATATCTTTATTAATGTCCTACTCTATATTTAGAGGATTGCTAGATAGGCTGCTTGCATATCCACTCTCATGTGAAGACTGTGACAAAATATATTTCCTCTCTCGGGATGAATTTTTATCTGATGATTGTGATAGAGGCAGTCTGCTCTCTCTTGATGACTGAGATGTCTGCTGCATATTACTGCTCAACTGCTGACCCAAATCTTCCTTGTAATTTTCCTCATTATTCTCATTTGAACTTTCCAATGACTTAGATCCTGATGCTTCCATTGAGTCATATCCACTAGTTGCTGGTGACTCACCATATTTCCCTGGTCTGTACTCTGCCCGAGGATTTTGTCCAGGTTGTTGATCCTCCACAGAATTCTGAGAATCATGTAAATCGTGATTGGCAAGGTCACCTTCATGAAGAACAATGTGAGAAATATCAGTGTCTGCAGCCATTGGTATCTTTGGATGACCATCAACATGAACCTCAGCTAATAAATCTTCATTCACTCTTTCTCGACCAGTAAGATTCTCTGGATTTTGATCAGGATTGATTATCTCCTCCTCCTCACCAAAGAACACGCAGTCAGACCCTGGACTGGTGACAGGAGGTGTGGAACATCCCATAATAGCAGAGCCCCCTCTGTTTTGAGAAAGAAGTGGTTTTTGAGAGCCAACTGACACATTGTGTGCTGATTTCCTTTCTAGTTTCATTTTTTTCTCCATCTGAACCTGGAATTTAAGTTTTGGAAGCTTGTTCTGAATTTGACACAAAACTTTATTCTCATGATTCTTGTTCCATTTAATAGTTGAAACACCTTTCCAAAAGTCAGTCTGGAGTAGTCCCAAATTCCCTTCTGCTTGATCTCTGTTTTCTTCTTCTTCACCTTCAATTTCTACTCTATGACCTCCATTGTGGACCTCATTATTCTGCCCTTGAACTTTCTTTCTGTCTTTAGCAGATTTGAACCATTCCATGAAAGACTTTTTAATTTTATTATTGATCTCAATCACCAGTATCTTTTTGTTCTTCTTGACTTCAATGATGACCTCAAAAATGACATTGGCCATTCGGTCATTACGAAGATTATCTGTGTAAAGGAACATGACCAATGCTGACTTTTCACAGTACTTAAAACTTTCCATCAAGATACCTGCAATGGGAGAAAGAGTAGAATAGATAAAATGTAGATTTAATCCATATATTTTTTCAACATTTATTGTAGACAGGTTTTTTGTATTATTATTGATGTCTTGACAAATAAATATCATCAATATTCAAAGAATCTAAACTTAATTATAATATTTAGCAGACACTACAACTAAGACTTTACAGAACCTACCTACCACAATAGTAAGGCAGTTTTTTAAAATGAAGTTAGACTATTTTTCTATACAATTTAATGAAATATCATGTGCTGCTGTTGTTGACATGGAAAACATGCATATGAAATGTTCATTAGTATGATCTGATGCAGCATTGGCAACATTATGTTCATCTAAAAGGTTTTAAATTGAATAAGGAATATAATATCTTCAGTATAGTTTCAGAACTGTAGATCTCTCAAACTGACTGATTTGTTTTCTTTTTACATTTAACATGACAACAGCAATCATCTCTCCCACTATGAGACAAACTCAAATCAACATGACATGACATCCAAGAAATTTAATTGTTTTCTGCTTCTTTTGCCCAAGAATCCAAACATTCCCTTTGATGCTGCAGTAAACTGTGCTGTTTGAACTTTTCAAAAGACTGGTTGCTTCGTTTTAATTGTTTTCATTTGTTGTACACTTCAAAAAAATGTTTTAAGTAAGTCAATATATGTACTGGACCACAGTTATCATATCTTTGGCTATTTTTCCTTTGGTCCAGAATTTACAAGTCATTTCAGTAAGGCTTAATGGTAAAATTGGCAGGTCTGCTATACTGTCAACTAAGAACATTTCTGACGTCCCCTGAATGTTACTATTAATAACATATAATAATTATGTTTTACTAATAATTATGTTTTACTTTTAATTACGTTTTTCTATAAATTGTTTTACTATGGTTGGCAAGAGTTTAAAAGTCATTTCTTGAACAAGCTTGGAATAAAGCACTTGACTTTTTTGTTATCAAGGTCAAAGGTGTTAAAGTTGAAAAGTAACACTTCTGGATAAAGTACATAATTTGTATAATTTGCATGCTTACTTTTTGATCCCAATATATCTGCCGAGATCTTTATTTTCCATCCGTGTTTCTCCAGATCTTCCTTGATTTTTTCTGCCTTCTGTGTATCCTCATCTGCATGATATAAAATGGCATTGTACTCGTACTTTTCATCTGAAAGAAAGAAAAATTGCTAGACTTTAAAACATTGATTGGGCAATAGGCACCTGTGTGTGGATTCAAAATGGACACTCCACATACAGGACACCTGATAATTAAAAAAAAATAATGCCCCCATTTACTGTTTTATTCCTACAGTTTATATCATCATACACATTTAAAAAGTTTCAGGGCATTGTTAAAACCTCTGTCAATATATATATATATATATATATATATATATATATATATATATATATATATATATATATATATATATATATCCATTTATTTTCTGTTTAATACAACTCCTAATAAACCACGGGGTGGAATTTCACAAAGCTGTCTAGTTATGTTGCCACTGTAGTAAACATCTACAAGATGTGTCATTCAGTGGTCACACATACAAAAATTAAAATTACATTTTCAAATATCTTTTAACCAAAATTTATACATGCAATTGTATCAGGAAAATACATTATATATCTGACAGCTTTTGCACCATGACTCCTGGATTACAACTAGAGAATGTGTTTGGGGATAAACACTGGGAAGGTGGATTAGATGGTGCTTTAGAATATGCCATGAAAAACATGTGGATTTATGTTGGCAAATTATTCTAGTTGTTCCTATGTAAAACAGTGACATTGAAAAGACAAATTTAGAAATTCTTTGTGTGTCTTTTACAGATTTATTTTTATAGAATGTCATATTTTGTATCCATTTTTTACTTCTTCCAGAATGTCTATTTTTGTATCCTTTATGAACTTGTTACAGAATGTCTAAGTGTGTCCTTTATGAACTTGTTACAGAATGTCTGATATTGTGTCCTTTATAAACTTGTTACAGAATGTCTGATATTGTGTCCTTTATAAACTTGTTAAAGAATGTCTGATATTGTGTCCATTATAAACTTGTTAAAGAATGACCGATATTGTGTCCTTTATAAACTTGTTATAGAATGTCCGATATTGTGTCCTTTATAAACTTGTTACAGAATGTCTGATATTGTGTATCCTTTATAAACTTGTTACAGAATGTCCGATATTGTGTCCTTTAAAAACTTGTTACAGAATGTCTGATATTGTGTCCTTTATAAACTTGTTACAGAATGTCTGATATTGCGTCCTTTATAAACTTGTTACAGAATGTCTGATATTGTGTCCTTTATGAACTTGTTACAGAATGTCTGATATTGTGTCCATTATAAACTTGTAACAGAATGTCTGATATTGTGTCCTTTATGAACTTGTTACAGAATGTCTGATATTGTGTCCTTTATGAACTTGTTACAGAATGTCTGATATTGTGTCCATTATAAACTTGTTACAGAATGTCTGATATTGTGTCCTTTATAAACTTGTTACAGAATGTCTGATATTGCGTCCTTTATAAACTTGTTACAGAATGTCCAATATTGTGTTCTTTAAAAACTTGTTACAGAATGTCTGATATTGTGTCCTTTATGAACTTGTTAAAGAATGTCTGATATTGTGTCCTTTATAAACTTGTTACAGAATGTCTGATATTGTGTCCTTTATAAACTTGTTACAGAATGTCTGATATTGTGTCCTTTATAAACTTGTTACAGAATGTCTGATATTGTGTCCTTTATGAACTTGTTACAGAATGTCTGATATTGCGTCCTTTATAAACTTGTTACAGAATGTCCAATATTGTGTTCTTTAAAAACTTGTTACAGAATGTCTGATTTTGTGTCCTTTATAAACTTGTTACAGAATGTCTGATATTGTGTCCTTTATAAACTTGTTACAGAATGTCTGATATTGTGTCCTTTATAAACTTGTTAAAGAATGTCTGATATTGTGTCCATTATAAACTTGTTAAAGAATGACCGATATTGTGTCCTTTATAAACTTGTTACAGAATGTCCGATATTGTGTCCGTTATAAACTTGTTACAGAATGTCTAACAGTATGTCCTTTATAAACTTGTTACAGAATGTCTGATATTGTGTATCCTTTATAAACTTGTTACAGAATGTCCGATATTGTGTCCTATAAAAACTTGTTACAGAATGTCTGATTTTGTGTCCTTTATAAACTTGTTACAGAATGTCTGATATTGTGTCCTTTATAAACTTGTTACAGAATGTCTGATATTGCGTCCTTTATAAACTTGTTACAGAATGTCCAATATTGTGTTCTTTAAAAACTTGTTACAGAATGTCTGATTTTGTGTCCTTTATAAACTTGTTACAGAATGTCTGATATTGTGTCCTTTATAAACTTGTTACAGAATGTCTGATATTGTGTCCTTTATAAACTTGTTAAAGAATGTCTGATATTGTGTCCATTATAAACTTGTTAAAGAATGACCGATATTGTGTCCTTTATAAACTTGTTACAGAATGTCCGATATTGTGTCCGTTATAAACTTGTTACAGAATGTCTAACAGTATGTCCTTTATAAACTTGTTACAGAATGTCTGATATTGTGTATCCTTTATAAACTTGTTACAGAATGTCCGATATTGTGTCCTATAAAAACTTGTTACAGAATGTCTGATTTTGTGTCCTTTATAAACTTGTTACAGAATGTCTGATATTGTGTCCTTTATAAACTTGTTACAGAATGTCTGATATTGTGTCCTTTATAAACTTGTTACAGAATGTCTGATATTGCGTCCTTTATAAACTCGTTACAGAATGTCCAATATTGTGTTCTTTAAAAACTTGTTACAGAATGTCTGATTTTGTGTCTTTTATAAACTTGTTACAGAATGTCTGATATTGTGTCCTTTATAAACTTGTTACAGAATGTCTGATATTGTGTCCTTTATGAACTTGTTACAGAATGTCTGATTTTGTGTCTTTTATAAACTTGTTACAGAATGTCTGATATTGTGTCCTTTTTATACTTGTTACAGAATGTCCAATATTGTGTCCTATAAAAACTTGTTACAGAATGTCTGATTTTGTGTCTTTTATAAACTTGTTACAGAATGTCTGATATTGTGTCCTTTATAAACTTGTTACAGAATGTCTGATATTGTGTCCTTTATAAACTTGTTACAGAATGTCTGATATTGTGTCCTTTATAAACTTGTTACAGAATGTCTGATTTTGTGTCTTTTATAAACTTGTTACAGAATGTCTGATATTGTGTCCTTTATAAACTTGTTACAGAATGTCTGATATTGTGTCCTTTATAAACTTGTTACAGAATGTCTGATATTGTGTCCTTTATAAACTTGTTACAGAATGTCCAATATTGTGTGCTTTACAAACTTGTTACAGAATGTCCAATATTGTGTCCTTTATAAACTTGTTACAGAATGTCTAACAGTATGTCCTTTATAAATTTGTTACAGAATGTCTGATATTGTGTGCTTTACAGTCTAGTTTCACAGTATGCGTAACTGTATGTATTGTTTCCAAACATGTCACTTAATGTCTAATCTTATGTCTTTGATAGTTTAGTTACACAGAATGTATAATTTTGTGCATCCTTAATAAACTTGTTACATAATGTCTCAATGTATCTGTCCTTCATAGCCTAGTTGTACAGTATGTCTAATTTAGCTTCTTCATTAAGGTCAAGTTGTACGGCATGTCTAATTTAGTGCCCATTATTGCTTATTTGTACAGTATGCTTAATTGTGTTTGTGTTCATTATAGTCTAGTTGTACAGTATTTTTAACTGTGTGTGTCCCTTTATAATTTAGTTAAATAGTACTGCTATATATAATTTTGTGTCCTACAGTAGGTCTAATTTAGTGTGTCCATTGCAGTCTAGTTCCACATTATGTCCTACTCTGTGTTCCTTAAAGACTTGTTTCACATTATGTCTGACTAGTAGACATCAGTGTCAATTTCAACTGTGTTTTCCTTAAAGTCTTGTTTCACATTGTCTGATTAGCAGAAATCAGTGTCAATTTTAACTGTGTATTCCTTAAAGACTTGTTTCACATTATGTCTGATTAGCAGAAATCAGTGTCAATTTTAACTGTGTATTCCTTAAAGACTTGTTTCACATTATGTCTGATTAGCAGAAATCAGTGTCAATTTTAACTGTGTGTTCCTTAAAGACTTGTTTCACATTATGTCTGATTAGCAGACATCAGTGTCAATAACAACTGTGTGTTCCTTAAAGACTTGTTTCACAGTATGTCTGATTAGCAGAAATCAGTGTCAATTTCAATTGTGTGTTCCTTAAAGACTTGTTTCACATTATGTCTGATTAGCAGAAATCAGTGTCAATTTTAACTGTGTATCATAGAATAGACGCTAATTCAGTGTATAATGTGTGTATTGTATAATAGACCCTGATTACAACAGTGTATGCCTTGTGTATCCAAGAGTAGACCCTGATTAAGATAGTGTATGCTTTGTGTATCATAGAATAGACTCTATATAAGAAAGTTTATCCTTTGTGTATCATAGAATATACCCTATATAAGATAGTACGTGTATATGCTTTGTGTATCATAGAATAGACCCTATATAAGATAATGAATGCTTTATGTTTCGTAGAATATACCCTAATTAAGATAGTGTATGATGTGTGTATCGTAGAATAGACCCTATATAAGATAGTTTATGCTTTGTGTATCGTAGAATAGACCCTAATTAAGATTGTGTATGCTTTGTGTATCCTAGAATATACCCAAATTAAGATAGTGTATGATGTGTGTATTGTATAATAGACCCTGATTAAGATAGTTTATGCTTTGTGTATAATAGAATAAACCCTAATTAAGATAGTGTATGCTTTGTGTATCCTAGAATATACCCAAATTAAGATAGTGTATGATTTGTGTATCGTAGAATAGACCCTATATAAGATAGTTTATGCTTTGTGTATCATAGAATATACCCTATATAAGATAGGTAATCCTTTGTGTATCCTAGAATATACCCTATATAAGATAGTTTATGCTTTGTGTATCATAGAATACACCCTGATTAAGATAGTGTATGTATTGTGTATAATAGAATAGACCCTAATTAAGTTAATTTATGCTTTGTGCATCATAGGATAGACCCATATAAGATAGTGTATGTTTGTTAATATCTGAAATAGACCCTGATTAAAACAGTGTATCCTATATATATATATATATATATATATATATATATACATATACATATACATATATATATATATATATATATATATATATATATATATATATATATATATATATAGAATAAACCTGATTAAGATAGTGTATCCTTTGTATATATATAGAATAAACCTGATTAAGATAGTGTATCCTTTGTATATATCTAAATTAAACCTGATTAAGATAGTGTATCCTTTGTGTATATCTAGAATAAACCTGATTAAGACAATGTATCCTTTGTGAACAATCACATTATATTAATAAGTAGTTATAATTAGCTAAGAATGAAAATAAGTGACAAAATGTCACGGCAATTTCAAAAGTAAAATAGTCTGATAAATAAAATGTACTCTTGATACTGAAGCTTTATCAGATAAAAACATCTAATCATCTGGGTAATTTTGAATATGAATCCAAGTAAAGTTGAGTTTAATGACTGTAGGCAAATACTATATGCATAGAAATCACACAAAAATCTTACCATCTAAAGTTTTTGGGCCTATGAATCCATCGGGAAGTGCTTGTCGAATGCGTAACTTGATCTGTGGTCCACAACAATACCAAACTATCCAGATGATAAGACCAATAAGTATGACACTCCCTAAAGCAACACCTACACAAATCCCAATTAATGTCCACTTATCCATTGGCGGATCTGAAATAATAATAATAATAATAATAATAATAATAATGATAATAATAATAATAATAATAATGATAATTAGAGTAATGACAGCAGTTTGAGTAGCTTGTAATAATTAGTACACATAGTAAAAAAAACATGACCTGGCCAGACAACGTCGAAATGTCTCAAAATGTATACAAAGATCATAACAGTTGTGGTGGAACACAAAAAGCAATACCACATACAAGGAGACAGCCTAAAGAAGCAAACTTGGAACAGCACTAAAGCCAGACCTACTACATAAAACAGTATTTCTTAGGACAGCTAGAATATTGTTGAAGGGCCTTGAAACTGAAGGACACAAGAAGTGACCCACTCTCAAGTAAAACAGACCAGCAAATTTAAAACCAAACAAAGAAAAAGAGAATGTCATCAAACTGCTGTGGAACAGAGGAATAATAATATACATTATCATCATTAACATTACCTTCATCACAACAACAATAACAAAGCCTCTGCCAGCAGCCTTAGAAATAATCAAGTGTAGTAAAGATTCCTAAGTCAAAGCCCCAAAATAATACCCTTCAATGTTCATGGATAAGAAGTCAATTTTGGGGAAGAGAAATAAAAATCTTAACAGGGTAACTTAAATGTGCAAAGAATAAGCATAAATTTAACACAAGTGACACTCTTTCTTGGATACAATGAATCACATAAATGTGTGTATATGTATCTATGTAATGTACAGTATTACAAGAATATTATATATGTATCTATGTAATGTACAGTATTACAAGAATATTATATATGTATCTATGTAATGTACAGTATTACAAGAATATTATATATGTATCTATGTAATGTACAGTATTACAAGAATATTCAAAGCATATGCTGATCAATCTATAAAACCAGTGTAATATACAATTGTATAACTTAGCTCTACAAAGCTTGTAGCACTAACTAGTAACCATTCACATTGAAAGCTTGTAGTACTTCCCATTAACCATTCCTATAGAAAGCTTGTAGCACTCCACATTAACCATTCCCATAGAAAACATCTAGTACACCCCATTAACCATTCCCATAGAAAGCTTGTAGCACTTCCAATTAACCATTCCCATATAGCACTTCCAATTAACCATTCCCAAAGAAAACTTGTAGTACTCCCCATTAACCATTCCCATAGAAAGCTTGTAGCACTTCCCATTAACCATTCCTATAGAAAGCTTGTATCATGCATTAACCAATCCTTCAGAAAGCTTGCTGCACGCCCCATTACCAATTCCAATTGAAAGCTTGTGGTACTCCCCATTAACTATTCTTACAAAAAGCTTGTTTCACACATTAATTATTCCTACAGAAAGTTTGTATCACTACCCATTACCCATTCCCATTGAAAGCTTGTAGCACTTCCCATTAATCACTCCCATATAAAGTTTGTAGCACTCCCCATTAACCATTCCTATAGAAAGCTTTAAGTACTCCCCATAAACCATTCCTACAGAAAGCTTGTTTCACGCATTAATTATTCCTACAGAAAGCTTGTAGCATGCCTCATTAACCATTCCAATAGAACGCTGGTAGCACGCACGCCTCATTAACCATTCCCATAGAAAACTTGTAGTACACCCCATTAACCATTCCTACATAAATCTTGTAGCACGCCTCATTAACCATTCCTATAGAAAGCTTGTAGTACTCCCCAATAACCATTCCCACAGAAAGCTTGTAGAACTCCCCATTAACCATTCCCATTGAAAGCTTGTAGCACTTCCCATTAACCATTCCTACAGAAAGCTTGTAGAACTCCCCAATAACCATTTCCATAGAAAGTTTGTAGCAATCCCCATTAACCATTCCTACAGAAAGCTTGTAGCACTCCCCATTAACCAATCCCATAGAAAGCTTGTAGCACTTCCCATTAATCATTCCTACAGAAAGCTTGTAGCATTCCCCAATAACAATTCTTACAGAAAGCTTGTATCACACATTAACATTTCCTATAGAAAGCTTGTATCACGCATTAACCATTCCTATAGAAAGTATAGAAAGCTTGTAGCACTCCCCATTAACCATTCCTATAGAATGCTTTTAGCACTCCCCATTAACCATTCCTATATTTTTCATATCTCAGCATCCTGAAAGTTTTGTTGGCTATTTATGATTCTAACCTTTTTTATTGATCTGCACTATAAAACTGGTTGTTGAGTCTACTTCCTGTGGACTTGCCATTGCACAGAGATATTTCCTCCCAAGGTCTTGAGACTGCACACTATGAACTGTCAAGTTGGCTCCCAATATGGTCCCAGATAATCTGAATATTACAAGAAAGAATAGTACAGTAATATTCATAATTTTAAATGTAATATTTGTGTCTGACATTAATTTATTAAATTCAGCTGATTTGAAACATGAAACTACTACTTCCTTACAAATCCAGCCTGCCCTGATTAAACGTTTTCAGATAAAAAGCTAAAATTATCTATCTACCTAGTTGGCAGCTAGAATGAATGATCCCCTCCCTTGATACTGGGATTGGCACAAAATCTCTGTATAGAATCTAACTGCTGGGAAGGTTATGTGTATTATAATCAGTTACGTATTATCAATGAAACATACTGTACTCCGAAAAATTGCTCTCTCCTTCACATATGTTGCCTGATCATAATACCTTAGATGAATAGGTAAGTGGTTGTGGAAAGAACTATTCTGGTCCCATAAACTTCTACATAACCTGACTGGAAAAAAGGTTCCATGTTGGGGAGTCGTTTTGAAAGGGAAAATTTGTCACTCCCTCCAGCAAAAGTTTTGAAGCCACTTCATTAAGAAGCTGTTAAACAACCTGGAACAGTAACCTTTTGTGCCCTTGAAATAGGTCCCACAAAATCCAAGTTCTGCCTTTTAGGATGAAAATAAAACGTCTAGAAAGGTGTACTCAGATCTCCATTTCAAGGCATATATAATAACAGTGAACAGTTTTACTCATATGCAATGCAATAATACTAATTTCATGAGCCAGTTGCAAAGCAAATTCATCTCAAATAAGACTACAAAGGTCTGGAGACATGGTTCTTTGTCAGACTGAGTGAGAATCACAGTTCCATGAAGGTTCTCCAGCAATGAAAAATTTCTTAACAGTTTTCATCTCAAGAATGTTCATATGTAAAAATATAATAATGATCTTGAGGGGTTCACACTCCATTAGCATCCTGAAATAAATAATAGTAGACTTGCACAACTCCCACCCCATCGTCTGTGTTCACATCCTTACAGATTATGATTGCTGGTGGTTGTACATTCAGTGGTAACCCCTATATGAATCCTTTGTGGTGTTCCTACCTTCAAAATGGAACCTCATGTTGTGCAGATTGTGAATGTTGTTTTGTAGAGTTTAGCGCCATTTTTACGCACATGACAGGCTATACATGGCGACCAGTATTATTGATGGAAGAAGAACCTGGGAAAACCCCCAAAAAGAAACACCAACCCTTGAGAAGCTACTGGCAAGCTTTCTCACATAACTACATTAGCCGAATCTTAGACTCGAACCCAGGTAGACAGAGGTGAGATGGCAGTGATCCATAATGGAATGTGCTTTAGACAACTCAGCCACTCTGGGCCCTGGAGATTGTGAAAGTTGGTCCAATGGTTAAAAGTTCACCCTCCCTTTGGACCAAAGAATCACTGAAATCGGAGCCCAAGAAAGCAAGCTAGGATTAAGACAACCACTGCCACTCTAGTGGGTGGATTATGCCATACAGTCAAGATTTTACTAATCAATTCTGCTTGAAAGTTTCAGACCTAGCTGAGTATGAAGTAAGTCAGAGATGTCCTTGTTGACAGGGAGACTAAGAATGAGATTGAGGGTATAACATGTGATATCATGTCTTGCTCCAAGATATAACTAGCATGTTGTTTTGAAGCATGTTGCTGTTTGAGGACTTCTGGAAGCCCATGCGATTGGGGATGAGAAGTCCTTCCTGCATTCTGTCATGAACAAAGAACATAAAATAGCTGACAGAATGCACTTAGATTAAGTGCAGAGTGCCACGTTTGTAGCTGAAGGAACTCTGGGAAAAGAATATATGCTGAGCGTGATGTGAGTCCCCCCTCCCCAAAACCACTTGTCAGGTCCAAATGTCATCATGGCAAATCTTTCCCATTCAGCAGCAAATCAACTGTGTATCCACCCTACTGTAATATGTGATAAGGGAGGGCATCAAAGTTATCTCATTTGGGATAGGTGGGTCTCATAAAGAAAACATATGGGTCAAAATGATTGCCTTCACTTTGCCTCTTTACCATTATAACTTGAGCTGATGGCCTTCACTTTGCCTCTTTACCATTATAACTTCAGCTGATGGCCTTCACTTTGCCTCTTTACCATTATAACTTGAGCTGATTGCCTTCACTTTGCCTCTTTACTATTATAACTTGAGCTGATTGCCTTCACTTTGCCTCTTTACCATTATAACTTGAGCTGATTGCCTTCACTTTGCCTCTTTACCATTATAACTTGAGCTGATTGCCTTCACTTTGCCTCTTTACTATTATAACTTTACCATTATAACTTGAGGTGATTGCCTTCACTTTGCCTCTTTACCATTATAACTTGAGGTGATTGCCTTCACTTTGCCTCTTTACCATTATAACTTGAGGTGATTGCCTTCACTTTACCTCTTTACCATTATAACTTGAGGTGATTGCCTTCACTTTGCCTCTTTACCATTATAACTTGAGGTGATTGCCTTCACTTTGCCTCTTTACCATTATAACTTGAGCTGATTGCCTTCACTTTGCCTCTTTACCATTATAACTTGAGCCGATTGCCTTCACTCTTTACCATTATAAATTATTGCTCATTGCCTTGCAAATCCCTCTGTTGTAGCTTAGACTGTGAGAGAAGGAAAGAATGTATCCTTGGTGGCTTGTTGCAAATACCATCAAATGATTACTAATGAGAAAATCAAAAAGATTGTAGATCTTTCTTCCAGATGAAAGCTCTGGCAATTGTAAATCTTTCTTCCTAATGAAAGCTCTGGCAATTGTAAATCTTTCTTCCAAATGAAAGCTCTGGCAATTGTAGATCTTTCTTCCTAATGAAAGCTCTGGCAATGGTAGATCTTTCTTCCAAATGAAAGCTCTGGCAATTGTAGATCTTTCTTCCAAATGAAAGCTCTGGCAATTGTAGATCTTTCTTCCAAATGAAAGCTCTGGCAATTGCAGATCTTTCTTCCTAATGAAAGCCCTGGCAATTGTAGATCTTTCTTCCTAATGAAAGCCCTGGCAATTGTAGATCTTTCTTCCTAATGAAAGCCCTGGCAATTGTAGATCTTTCTTCCTAATGAAAGCCCTGACAATTGTAGATCTTTCTTCCTAATGAAAGCCCTGGCAATTGTAGATCTTTCTTCCAAATGAAAGCTCTGGCAATTGTAGATCTTTCTTCCTAATGAAAGCCCTGGCAATTGTAGCTCTTTCTTCCAAATGAAAGCCCTGGCAATTGTAGATCTTTCTTCCTAATGAAAGCTCTGGCAGATCACGAATGAAAGAGCAGGTAAATGTACATCTTTCTTCCAAATGAATGCTTTGTTTACCTGACATCATTAACATGTGTTTGCTTGAATCTAATAATGAAAGTTTCTCCTAACATAATCACTAATGTCCTTCTCTATCACCAAGAAATACCTTCCTGGTTTGGTTCGCACTTTGAAGCAAACTTGTGACTTGTTATTTCCTTCCTTGACTGCATAGTCAATGAGCTGGAAATTGTTGTTTCTCTTAATATTTAACAATACTTGCTCCCATCTTGTACACAAATGTCTAATGTGCTTAAAAAGTATCACCCATGTTGCAACAGCTCAGAAATATATTGAAAGTTCTTATTTGATTCAGACTTAGACATGACATGCAATACAAATCTATTATAAAGAAATATATCGTAGTATAAATCTGTTGTAAAGAAATATATTGTAGTTTAAATCTAAACTACTCAATACTAAAATTACTAGCAGATGTTATATCATCATATGAACTTACCTGTTATATTCCTGGAGGATTAATTTTGTCTCATTACCCTGAATCCAGCTCCAGATCCCAGAACTGGGATCCTGGATATACCACGATAGACTGTAATCTCTAAAGTTATCACAACCAAAGTACCCTTCACACTGAAAGGTCACATCCCCTCCAAAACTGAAAATATCTTGATTCAATGGCTTTATTGTGGCAATAGGACCTCGTGGCAATTCATCACAGCCTGTGAAAATGTGGAAGAAATACTGGTGCACAATAATAATAATAATAATAATAATAATAATAATAATAATAATAATAATAAAAGTAATAATAATATTAAGAGTAACAATAATAATAATAATAATAATAATAATAATAATAATAATAATAATATGAATAGTAAAATTAATAATAATAGTAATAATAATATTAATAGTATAAATAATAATAATAATAATAATAACAGTAATAATAATAGCAATAATAGTAATAATATATTAATAGTAATGTTAATAATAGTAATAATAATAATATTAATGGTAAAAATAATAATGGTAATAATAATAATTGCAATAATAATACTAATAATAGTTGAATAGAAATAATAATAAAAGTAATAACAAGATTAATAGTAATATTAATTATAGTAATAATACAAATAGTAATAAAAGTAATAATATTAAGAGTAATAATAATAATAAAATAATAATAATAGTAAAATTAATCATAGTAATAATATTAATAATGATAATAATAATAATTGTAATATTAATAATAGGAATAATAATAATAACAATAATAATAATAGTAATATAATTAATAAATAATAATAATAATAATAATAATAATAATAATAATAATAACAGATAATAATATTAGTAATATTAGTAATAATTTTTTGGTTTTTTTATTAGGATTTTTAACGTAGCTTTTAACAACTTTTCAGTCATATAGCTACGATATCTGCAGTGAGGCAGTTTATAGTGATGTCTAGCACTGAGACATCATGCCGCAGACATGTAGCATGATGTCTCACCCAGTCACATTATCCTGACACCAGGCCGACCATTCCTAACACTAACCTCTTAATGCTGAGCATCAAGTGAGGCAGCTGTTAGTACCATTTTTGTAAGTCTTTGGTATGACTCGGCCGGGGATCGAATCGACGACCTGCCGCTTCCGGGGCGGACGCTCTAACCACTAGGCAACTGGAGCGGTTAATAGGAATAAAAATATTAATGGTAAAAATAATAATGGTAATAATAATAATAGTAATAATTATAATAGTAATAGCAATAATAATAGTAATAATAATAATAATAATAGTAATATTAATAATAGTAATAATATCAATAGTAATACTAATAATGATACCTATAATAATAATAATATTAATAATAATAATAATAGTAATTCATAATAAAAATAAAATAATAATAATAGCAATAATAATAGTAATTAAAATTAAAAATAATAAGAATAGTAATAATAATAATAAGAATGGTAATAATAATAATAATAATAATAATAATAATAATAATAACAGTAATAATAATAATAATAATAGTAATAATAATATAGCAATAATAATAATTTTAATATTAATAGTAATATTAATAAAAGTAATAATAATAATAACAGCAATAATATTAATAGAAATAATAATAGTAATAAACAATAATAGTAATAATAGTAATAATATTATTAATGGTAAAAATAATAATCATAGTAATAGTAGTAGTAGTAATAATAATAATAGTAATAGCAATAATAATAGTAATAATAATATCAATAGTAATACTAATAATAATAACAATAATAATAATAGTAATTAATAATAAAAATAAAATAATAATAGTAATAATAATAGTAATTAATAATAAAATAATAAGAACAGTAATAAAGAATAATAGTAATAATAATAATAGCAATAATAATAATAATAATAATAATAATTATACTAGTAAAAATAATCAAGTGGTCCTTCTCAATATTACTCTTAATGAAAGCCATGATAACAGTTGCCATGCTATAAGTAAAGGAAACTTAACACAAAAGGAATGTACCAATATGCCTTCATTACGCCATAAAACACAAAAACTGTTTACTTACAGATGTTAAATTACATTATACAGTATTCTCTCATCATGATATTGTCCATGACAAACAGAAACCAGGGTTGGCCTTAGGGCAATTAGACCAATTTGAATCGGGTCCCATGCATGTTAGTAAATTTTAAAAAAAAGCATCTATTGAGAGAAAGTAATTTTAAAGCAATGGAAGACAATTTTAACTTCAATATCATATTAAACTTTTTTAATAGTTTATTTCCATATGCCATGCTCACAGTGGGCACTATGTGTACATCCAGGGTTCAGACAAAATGATCAAAATTTTGCTAAGGCCATTACTACCATTAAGTATGCCACTTTTAAGTGAAACTGCCTTGTATTTAAGTAGGCAATACATATAATTTTACTATCACTTAAGGAAATTTATGACCATACTTGCCTTACAGCAGGGACCACTTTATAATGAAGGGCGTTATAGTAAAATTGCATTTGGCTTTCATGGACCAATAACTCATATCAAAATGAAGAAATGGACAAGCAATTCTGAAACAAGTTTAACCAATTTAATGTAACAAATGACTATGTCCATGTTGTAAAAAGACTGCAGTATTGTGAGGGACATTATAGTGAGAAACCAATCTAGTGTAATCCATGACCAACACATATGTTGTAAAAAGGCTGCAGTAATGTGAGGGGCTGTATAGTGAGTGTGATCAATGATTGATGCCTATGTTGTAAAAGGGCTGTAGTATTTGTGAGGGACATTATAGTGAGAAACCAATGTAGTGTAATCCATGATTAATGTATATGTTGTAAAAGGGCTGTAGTATTTGTGAGGGACATTATAGTGAGAAACCAGTTAGTGTGATCAATGACCAATGCCTATGTTGTAAAAGGGTGGCAGTAATGTGAGGGACATTATAGTGAGAAACCAATTTAATGTGATCAATGACCAATGCCTATGTTGTAATAGGGCTGCAGTAATGTGAGGGGCTGTATAGTGAAGAATCAATTGAGTGTGATCAATGACTGATGCCTATGTTGTAATAGGCCTGCAGTATTGGGAGGAATCAATTTAATGTGATCAATGACTGATGCCTATGTTGTAATATGCCTGCAGTATAGTGAGGAATCAATTTAATGTGATCATTGACTGATGCCTATGTTGTCAGAGGCCTGCAGTATTGTGAGGGGTTGTATAGTGAAGAATCAATTAAGTGTGATCATTGACTGATACCTATGTTGTAATAGGCCTGCATCATTGTGAGGGGCTGTATAGTGAAGAATAAATTGAGTGTGATCAATGACTGATGCCTATGTTGTAATAGGCCTGCATCATTGTGAGGGGCTGTATAGTGAGGAATCTATTTAGTGTGGTTTATGCAACTCTATGGTCTTAATTAAGTAGCATAAATGGCAAAAACCAACAAATTTTGTAAAAATTCAAGAAATCATTTAATTCAACAAATAACTTAATTCTTAAAGTTAAAATGTAAAAATGTAAGCAGAACTTAAAATTTAATCAATAAAATCCCAAATAACTCAAAACATTCTATTACAAATCCAAAAATATAGCTTGTTTCAAACGAGTTCTAGTACTGAATGTGCTAATCAGTAAGAGGGTGCTCACCAATTATTATATACTTTTGAGAGAGTGGCATATGTAAGCTGAAGATTTTTGCATTTAAAACATGTACAGTGGAGATCATTTTGGAATTTCTGTATGCTACTTTCGTGTAATGTGGCTGTCATTTCTTTGGATATTGTACTTATGGAAATTGTACATGATCTAAGCATACTGCTAAATAAAATGACTGCTCCCTTGTGCTAAAAAAATAACCCTGAAGTAGTCTAAAGTACACTATCTTTAGCACCTATTAAAATTGGGAAAATGAATTGTGTGCAACAAGACAATACCAGCTCTAAAAGTGCAGAGGATGAAATACCAAAAATATAAAATGCAAAAAATATGTTATCGGCTCTATATTGTATAACCCATATTACACCCATCAATCATACACCAAAATAAAGGGAAGTAAAGGTTCCTGAAACATACCTAAGCTGTACAAGTTTTTTTTTTTTAATAGTCAGCATAACCAGTGAGGAAACCAAGGGAAAAGTAGTTTTCTTTAAAATTCCAACCCTGTGCAAAATACAAAAATGTACAGCACCATATTAATACAAATTTGAAAATGTATGAAATTGTTTTTCTTATTTTCATGTCATAATGTTTTGAACAAAATGGTACATTAACATTGATGCTAATTATGATTATTTTGATTATTTTGCTCTTGCTTACGATATGTCCGAGGTCACCTTGGATGATATGTCTAAGAAAATTGAGGACGTCCAAGTATAAAAGCCTTGGACATGTTATCAAAAGTTTTTTGTCTGTGGACTTTTACCTTGGACAGTCAGTAACCAATACTCTGAGGTTTTTCCTATGAACATTTGTCCAAGGTTCTAGGAAACCTTGGATAATGTACAGCCGGGTAATTTGCCTTGAATCAGTATTGTGTTTGTGTGAGTAGTGACCTTAACAATGGGGAAATTAGAAATCTTAGAATATAGGAATGACATCAACTTAAATTTAAAACTGTTACATCAAGTAAAAGAAATATATAGTGAAAATGTTTCTTTTCAATTATTTGCAATGAAATTAAAAAATAAATGATGACCAAGCAAATTCACTTTCTTCCATGTTAAACAATACACAAATATATTTACCTTTGACTTTCATGAGCCACGTGTGTTTTATTACTTTCCAAAATGTAAAATTTATTGGTGACATCTCATGAATAATTCTGGCAAATTTCATGTTCCTGTCCTTCAAGATAACATTGGTTGCTATGTTGACAAAATGTATTATGCATTTTTAAAATAGCTCACTTTTCATCATATGAGGTGGGGCTAGGCTTGTGTGAGATGCTAATAAATTTTATTCTTGGGGGAAAGTACAGGAGAAGTATTTTAAAGGACTCTTTTGATGCTGTGACTTGAATTTGTCAGCCATACAATCAAAATTAAATCATACAAAATGAATTTTGCCCAACTAGACAATACTTGCTCTAAAAGTGCAGTAGATGAATTACCAATATATAAAATGTAAAGAAACGTTATACTCTATAACCCATAGTACACCCATCAGTCATACACCAAAATAAAGGGAATATAATGGTTCTTGGAACAATTCCTAAGATATACAAGGTCCTTTTTATATTGCAAGAATAACCAGTGAAGAAACCAGGAAAAAGTATTTTTCTTTAAAATTCTAACCCTGTGCAAAATACAAAACTGTACAGTGCCATGTAACATACAACACATGACCAATACCTATGCTGTGAAAAAAGTTATAAGTCTGTTTTGAGGAAACAATTGTGCAAATCCATGACCACATTCCCATTACAAATAGGGCTGCAGTAAAGTGACTGGCTTTATAACCAGACCAATTTAGTGTTATCCATGTATCACAACTTTATGGTCTCAAAATAGTAACAGCAAAAAAGTGAAAACCAGCAAGGTTTGTCAAATTCAACAAAAAATTATTTCCCTAGATTACAATGTCAAAATTTAAAAAGAACTTACAGTATTATGAATTAAATCAAATATAGTTCTAAAAGTTCTATCTCTAAATGTATGAAGCTCCAAATGACTTCTAGTTGTGTTCCAAGTAATTTCCAATATTAAATGTGTTGATGTGTCTATGGTCTCAAAGGTAATAATGTGCCAATGGCCTGAAATGTGGTGATGTGTTAGGAGCTTTTTATGTATCACAATAATATAATCCAAAAATGTTGTTTGAATTCACTATAATTGCAAACTGATGTTTAAGGAAAAAAATATTTTTGAGCACTTTGTAATTCTGGTGAATAATAAATTGAATAAATAAATCCACCCATATCAAAGCTGAACAAAAGAACAAGGCTGAATCCACTTCAAATAACCAAGACAAGAATGGATTAAATTTTATTGTAAACAACTTTATATATAATACCCCCTCCACTGACCTAGGTCGCAATTACCATTTTCTGGAAATACTCTGTCAAAGCTGAGTTACATAATTAGTTAGGGATCTATGGTGAGCAATCAATTGAGCATATTCATCTCATAAAATGGTCTGCAATATAGTCAAGGGATTAGTGAAGGGACCAATTGTGTGTGATCCAGGACCAATTACATCTTATAAGGGCTGCAATATACTGAGGGAACTTTATAATGAGCAACTATTGTAATAATAAAGACAAAGGGAACAGAATATATATCTCTTGCTTGAATGAATATGCATTGGAACATAGAAAATGTAAAACAGATACTTGAACTCAAAATCTCCCTAATACATAACCAACTTTCTGCCACCTGAGCTATCTGAAAAAAATTCTTGTGACATATTACCCTGTCATCTTTCGTTCACATTGTGCTTCATGTCACAAAACATTACAGATCGTAGTTACAACATCCTCTGTTGTATGTCACAAGATGTGACACATAGCAGTGAGAACATCTGCTGCATGTCACAAAAATGCTACCCAGAGCAGTTACAACATCATCTGTCAAACCCATTTGATCAGCAAGGATAAAAGTTTCTTTTAAAGCGCTACATCTGTTTACATAAGTGCATCATAATCAGACTTGGCTTATCAATACAATTGGGTGAAAGAATCACACTTAGAAGTTACAAACCAATAAGTCAAAAGGTAAAAGTCACAAGAGATGATCGTTTTCATTTCAGTGAGAGGTCAGTATGGTTTACGGTTTAGGATCTGCTGGTATCTATTGATTACATGGTTAATTTGTTGTCAGGCACTAAAAATATTTTAACCAGGCATATAAAATATTTCTCAGGATATTGAGATCAAGAAATTTCATAGATCAAAGTAACTGTGGTCAGTTGGTTCTAGTTCTTTTGAGGAAAAAAAGAGGTCCAAGTGGGTCTAAGATTATTCACCCATCTGCAACTTCAAATAAACCCAAATGCAGAAGCAGTTTTCTGAAATATTGAGGTCAGTAATAGATCTGGGGTTATGATGCCATGGTCTTAAACTAAGTAAATGAAACTTGCTATTTAAAATGTTTTATTGTTGTAAAATTCAATAAATAATTTATTTCTCTAAATTACAAAGTAAAAAATAAAAGAAACAGCATTGTAAATTAAATCCCAAATAATCCTAAATGTTCTATCACAAGTCCAAATGTATAGAATGTTTTAAATGAATTCCAGTCTTGTATGCACTGATGTGCCAAGAGTCTTAAATGTGTTGGTGTACCATTAGTCTTTCTGTATCACAATGACATCATCCAGAAAGTCATTCAATGAATTCACAACAATTCCAAAATAATGTTTTAATCCAAAATTTACATTTTTAAAAACATTTTTTTTTAAAAATCAACAAAATCATGCCTATGATGCCACTGTACATAACTATTTTCATATTACTATAAATATTCACATGAAAGCAGAATAATTTAGGAAAAAATAAAGGCCTGGAAGAAAGTGGGAGTGGCTTATCCATAAGCCAAGATTTAAACTTAGAAGTTTTTAAGTAATTCTTGTTGACTACCATATGGGCCGTAAATCATAGGACACACAAAAAATTAATTTTCACATGTACTAAGACTTAAATGCATGTACAAATAAAATAATGCATTCTCAGTGTTCCAACACTTACTAAACTGCTATAAACTACTATGATTGTTTTGTGCATGTGCATATTTTCTGATTTCTCGAGTAAAAAAAGGTAACGAGTTCATAATTTATGGGCCGGGAGACCAAACTGTACTACTTTGAACAGTACTTACACAATGCACACAGTAAATTCTAAATGAATTTATTTAGGAAAATTAATATTGGCAAAAATTAGAAGCATACCTCTCTTGCCTCGGACATGTGAGTCAGCTTATAAACTGGTCATGCACTTTTTATAATATTACCCATTCAGTTTATAGGGTATGGTATATTTATACTATATGCAAACAGGTTTATATGCGAGTATATATGGTATATTTATTTCATGTACATTGCAATTTACATGTTTTTGAAAGAATGGATGCAGAGATGTATCACACCATACTAAGTGACGATGATGAAGTCGTTTGTGATCAAATATTTCCTACACAATCCCAACATGTGACATAACATCAACAATACTTACTGACAACAAAGATCTGTGTTATACGATCCACACTGGGGAAATCTTTCTTATTCAAGACACATTTAAATGAAGTATTACTGCTACTGTCTGTGTCAATGATACGCAATACCTGTCCTCTTTCATCAGCTGTTGGTTCACTATCATGACATAGTTCTTTACAGGGAACAAACTTTTCCCAGTTGTTGTCCTTAAGTTTGTACCAATCAATGGAGTCATAATTTATACCACAGCACTCTATGTCTGTATAGTGACCAATTCGCACATAGTCAAGATGTACATAAGGCGATGTGAAATGTGGACCTGAAAAGAAAAGATATGTACAATTTTATATGTACAAAAAAAGTCCTGCTCTATTAATTTGTTTTAAAAAAATGGTCCATGTTTTTGCTTCATACATGCAAAATTGGTCAACATACAGGTTTACCCTGTACCACCTTTAATGGTATGTCCCAACTTAAAATTGTAATCATTTTATGTTGCCCACAGCAGTTATTCTTTTGACTTAAAACAAATTATGAATCAAACAAATAGACCAAAATCCTTACCAGGTGGCAAATGTTTGCAAATATTGAACTGAAAACCTGACTTCTTAACATTACAAAATTTTCTTAGTGCAATCTTCATAATCTTGGTATAGGTCCTACATGGCGAGATTGTTATAAAGGAAGAAGATTATCATAATTACTATATTATCTTCATCAGACAGTCATAAAAAAATAAAAAAAGTAAAAATTGTCCCAAAACTTTCAGTAATGAGAAAATTCATTAATGAATTGATCCAACAGATTAATATTGCTGTAGCTAATATGTAGCAGGTTATTTTTCCATCTTTGATTATAATGTCATAAATATCTTTTATTCTTCTTTCTTTTGCATACCTTTTCTCTTTGGTTTTGTATTTTAAAAAATCAAAAGACATAAGGAAACAAATACGACCTATAGCCCACAAACATACAGATATCACAGTAACTCAATTTGCCATTAACCTGCATTATAAATGATTACTTACAGGTGATTATAAGAACATTCACTTGATTGATTATAAAATGTGTTAAGTGTTCAGTTTTCATGTTTATGACAGAGATTTTCTGTAATCAGCTTTCATGTTGATGACACCTTGGTCACTGTAGTCAATTATCATGTTAATGGTAGCTTGGTCACTGCAGTCAATTTTCATGTTAATGACAGCTTGGTCACTATAGTCAATAACCATGTTGATGACAGCTTTGTCACTGTAATTTATTATCATGCTGATGACAGCTGATCACTGTAGTCAACGATCATGGTGATGACAACCTGGTCACTGTAGTCTATTATCATGTTGATGACAGCTTGGGCACTGTAGTCAATTATCATGTTAATCATAGCTTGGTCACTGTAGTCAATTATCATGTTAATGGTAGCTTGGTCACTGCAATTATCATGTTAATGACAGCTTGGTCACTATAGTCAATAACCATGTTGATGACAGCTTTGTCACTGTAATCTATTATCATGTTGATGACAGCTGATCACTGTAGTCAACGATCATGGTGATGACAACCTGGTCACTGTAGTCTATTATCATGTTGATGACAGCTTGGGCACTGTAGTCAATTATCATGTTAATCATAGCTTGGTCACTGTAGTCAATTATCATGTTAATGGTAGCTTGGTCACTGCAATTATCATGTTAATGACAGCTTGGTCACTATAGTCAATAACCATGTTGATGACAGCTTTGTCAATGTACTCAATTTACCATGTTGATGATAGCTTGGTCACTGTAATCTATTATCATGTTGATGACAGCTGATCACTGTAGTCAACGATCATGGTGATGACAACCTGGTCACTGTAGTCTATTATCATGTTGATGACAGCTTGGGCACTGTAGTCAATTATCATGTTGACAGGCTGGGCACTGTAGTCAATTATCATGTTAATCATAGCTTGGTCACTGTAGTCAATTATCATATTAATGGTAGCTTGGTCACTGCAATTATCATGTTAATGACAGCTTGGTCACTATAGTCAATAACCATGTTGATGACAGCTTTGTCAATGTAGTCTATTATCATGTTGATGACAGCTGATCACTGTAGTCAACTATCATGGTGATCACAGCCTGGTAACTGTAGTCTATTATCGTGTTGATGACAGCTTGGGCACTGTAGTCAATTATCATGTTGATAGGCTGGTTACTGTAGTCAATTATCTAGTTAATCATAGCTTGGTCACTGTAGTCAATTATCATGTTGATGAAAGCTTGGATACTATAGTCAATTATCATGTTGATGACAGCTTGGTCACTGTAGTCAACTATCATGGTGATAACAGCTTGGTCACTGTAGTCTATTATCATGTTGATGACAACTTGGTCACTGTAGTCAATTATCATGTTGACAGGCTGGTCACTGTAGTCAATTATCATGTTAATGGTAGCTTGGTCACTATAGTCAATATCATATTGATGACAGCTTAGACACTGTAGTCAATATCATATTGATGACAGCTTGGACACTGTAGTCAATATCATGTTGATGACAGCTTGAACACTTAATCAATTATCATGTTGATGACAGCTTGGTTACTGTAGTCAATGACCATGTTAATGACAGCTTGGCACTATAGTCAATTATCTTGTTGATGACAGCTTGGTCACTGCAGTAAATTATCATGTTGATGACAGCTTGGTCATTGTAGTCAATTATTATGTTGATGACAACTTGGTCACTGTAGTCAATTATCATATTGATGACAGTTTGGACACTGTAGTCAATATCATATTGATGACAGCTTGAACACTTAATCAATTATCATGTTGATGACAGCTTGGTCACTGTAGTCAACTATCATGGTGATAACAGCTTGGTCACTATAGTCAATTATCTTGTTGATGACAGCTTGGTCACTGTAGTAAATTATCTTGTTGATGACAGCTTGGTCATTGTAGTAAATTATTATGTTGATGACAGCTTGGTCACTATAGTGAATTATCTTGTTGATGACAGCTTGGTCACTGTAGTAAATTATCATGTTGATGACAACTTGGTCACTGTAGTCAATTATTATGTTGATGACAACTTGGTCACTGTAATCAATTACCATGTTGATGACAGCTTGGTCACTGTATTCAATTATCATGTTGATGAGAGTTACTATTCTGCTGGCTTTGGTAGTCAAAGTAAATGTCTTTGAAATTACCAAATAGCCAATTTCATGTATCATGTATGTAAAAGGCCATGTCTATGTAAGAAATGCAAACAGGCTAAATGATATGAAATACAATTACAATACAATTTGACTAAAATAGTTCAATAGTGCTTTTAGTTATTGTTGACGGTTTAATGCCATTTTTGTGCACAGGATATGCTATACATGGTGGCCTGTATTAATGGTGGAGGAAGAACCTGGAAAGAACTACCAGCCCTCAAGAAGATACTGGCAAGCTTTCTCATGTACCTACACTAGCTTAGCCTGAGACTTAAACCCATGCAGAGAGAAGTGAGATGGAAGTGATCCATAATTGTGACTGCATAGACCACATGGCCAATTGAGGCCCCCCTTTTAGTAGGATGGCTATAGCTATCCAATTGGTGTCAGTATGTCATATGTTTACTCCCAAAAAAACTTTTCAATCAAAACCTTGTAATATTCAGTCAATCGGATCAGTCATTAGGAGTCGTATGTTTACTCCCAAAAAAACTTTTCAATCAAAACCTTGTAATATTCAGTCAACCAGATCAGTTATTAGGCATCATATATGGATTAATTAACTAATAGCTGAACGAAGAAACCAAGTTCATGGAAAATGTCACAGCTTAGTACATGTATCTGAAAACGTTTATCTTGAAAACAAATTAGAGTACCACAAACAGCACATTATATACATGTTACAATTTTAATAGTCCTCTATTTAGGCACCAGTAGTGTGTAGTTGACTCTGGAGATTACTAATCAATGACATTGGAATGGAACTAAGCTTAATGTGCACAAACCATTATTTTCCTTCTCAGACTTACCTTGATGATGATCTCTGACATTAGATTTTAAAATCTGTAGATTTCTTTACTACACTAAATGTAAGACATCAAAATGTCTCATGAAGGACCTTAACAGGAACAATAGTTTTCTGTAAAACCCATTTTTCTTTTGAGTCACAATGACCCTGACCTTTTAAATTTCAGAAATCAATAGGCCTCCTCTATACCTTAAGTGCACGCCCTCCAAGTTATTATGCAAACAAAACATCTTTCTTATTTTGCTCACACTGACCTTGACCTTCAACATAAAATCAACATGCTTATTTCTTACCAAATGTGTAAATCATTTAGAAACTCTAATGGTATGTGATTGATAACTGAATTTTTTAGTGCAGAAACCATTTTTCCTCTGTCAGTCAGTGACCTTGGCTTTTCACCTTTGGCTCACAAAATGACCCCAAGTGCAGCTATTCACAAAGTTTGGTCCAAATATGTGATTTTGAACAAATGTCACTGAGCAGAAACTATTTTTCTTCTCTCAAAATGACCGTGACCTTTTGACCCCAAATGCAAACCATAACCAATGTTTAATAACTTTAGACAGTGAAATATGAATTATATTATGGACCCCATGTTTCTTCTTTCAGTTATAATAATCTTAACCTTTGACCCTGAAATCTACAAGTTTCTTCCTTACCCCATGTGCTATCCACAATGGTTGGTAACTGCAAAAGGTGAACAACTTGAGTCATTATTCAGGAACAAAATTAGTAACAGACATTCTACTTTTCAATACTCATTTTGAACGGAAAAGAAATATCAGTAAATCTGCTACTAAACATTAATCACTAATTCATCATAACATAAGAAAAATTATATATGTTACTCTATCTGCTTAATACATCTGGAAACCAAAAATCTATTTAAAATCTTTTTCATGATGACAAAACTGCTAGTAGTATTACCCTGGTCACTGATGCTTGACGAATTACTGATGCACTGTTTTGTGTACGACTGTTGCAGTAAGCTGAGAAATACTGCTATAAAAATGAGATGAACCAGTCCTTTACGTTCCATTCTGTTTTCTTGATCTTGGTCCTGGAATAAATGATATTTACCAAATTTAAATCAAATTGTATCTAAATTGTCAACTTGATTTGGTTTCTGAACCAAATAGAAGAAAATAACAAGTAATCTGTTTCTGCAAGATGTTTTCTGTTGAAATATCTGCCAGTGTTGTTGATTCTGAGCTATAAACAATTGGATGCCCAGAACCCCTTTAAGTTCTGATCAGAAAGACTGAAGGAAGCTCAAAAATCAGCAATATTGTTAGTGTTGACTTTTGCTGCATGTTAATGAACTGTCACTTACTTATGCTGACTTGGTAATTAATGTTACACTGGTTAAATATATCAAGTGGTACAGTGTACCCATAAAATTCTTTGAAAACTATCCTAAGATAGGAAATTAGAGACTTAAATAACTTCAATTACAATGTTTAACCCTTAAAGACTCAGTCCAAAGAATTGATAGCCACTGTTTATACTGAGTCAGTGTTCTTTTTTATTGTGACATACATGCAGTACTTATGACAAAAACTACATTACAAAACTTGAAGACTGTTTTATCTGACTGATATGAGAAAAAAATGTCTCTCTAATTTCATTTGTTTTGAACTTTTGAGAAGCATGGAGATTTTTGCAGCATTCACAAACTTAAGCCACTCCAAGACTCTGAGATCATGATGCACAGATTGTACACCGACCTGAAGACAAACCCGAAGGCATACAAAGATCGCAAGAGCCAAGTTGTATGTCACAATTATTGATATCCACACCTGAACATGCAGAAATTGTGAAACTGTGGAATCCTTTGGATTTTTGTCCCTCTATGGATGAATTTCACATTCAGAATTTAGTCTCATGAACAAAAAGTCATAAACATATAGGACCAACCATTACCTTATTTAGAAGGCTTGTAGCAAATTAATAGTAATAG
Source organism: Unio pictorum (assembly GCA_030141615.1). NCBI lineage: Eukaryota > Metazoa > Mollusca > Bivalvia > Unionida > Unionidae > Unio > Unio pictorum. Next base: position 12,389,499 of record JARLTB010000074.1, read on the forward strand.
AAAATATGACCCTATTGGACAAAATTATGAATCCAGGCAAATAATAACTTTAAAGCCACTTACCCTAGACATGTGCCTTTAAAAAACTGCATCAATTGAATATATTCTGAAAACATTTGTGTCAAGGCTAAGCCTTCTATAATTTTTATTCATCTCCATCCATCTGATGAAACATCAACATTGTCTAATACTGAAAACCTCCATGTCAAGAAGGTTTATATCAACTGAAAGCCTCCATGTCAGGAAGGTTTCTGTCAATTGAAAGCCTCTATGTCAAGAAGGTTTCTGTCAACTGAAAGCCTCCATGTCAGGAAGGTTTCTGTCAACTGAAAGCCTCCATGTCAGGAAGGTTTCTGTCAACTGAAAGCCTCCATGTCAGGAAGGTTGCTCTCAGTTCAAAGCCACCATGTCAGGAAGGTTTCTATCAATTGAAAGCCTCCATGTGAGGAAGGTTTTTCCCTGTCAGGAAGGTTTCTGTCAACTGAAAGCCTCCATGTGAGGAAGGTTTCTGTCAATTGAAAGCCTCCATGTCAGGAGGGTTTCTGTCAATTGAAAGCCTCCATTTCAGGGGAGGTTTCTGTCAAATGAAAGCAGGATGTGTCAAGGTAGGTTTGATTCTGTTACACATCTTTTTCTGAAAGAGTAATGCATAAATGTTTTTATGATTTTAATAATGGCAGCAATATTTGATGGCAGACAGATACATGTATTAGTAAAAATGTGTATGGCCTTATCTTATCGATTTTTTAAGCATTATGTGGTTATGTGTGTGAGGGTGTGTCCCAAGGTGTATGTGAGCATTTTTCATAATAATGGTTCTGTGATGCATGTCTATATAAGTCCTGTGAAAGTTTTACCTAAAACAAGATTTAACAATGGATAATCAAATTAAAATTTTGTCAAGGAACGTTAGGGGTCTACATAGTTCTGATCTCAAAAGAAGATATATTTTCTGCTGGGTCAAACAAAAGAAAGCATCTATTATATGTTTACAAGAGACACAGTACAGTTGAGACTGAGAAGTATTGGGAGGCTGAATGGAAATATAAGTGTGTTTTTAGCCATAAATCTAGCAGTAAAGCTAGTGTTGCTATCCTGTTTAGAAATAATTTTGAATTTCTTATTCTTAGCAACAGATGTGATTGTCAAGGCAGATACATTCTCTTAGATTTATTAGTTAATGGACAGAGATTCACACTAGTGAATCTATATGGTCATAATGATGATAATGCTGAGTTTTTTAAAAATTTGAAAGAGGATATTATAAATTTTGAAAATTCCTCTGTTATTATTTGTGGTGACTGGAATGTTGTTCAGGACATGGAGCTTGACTCATATAATATTTTGCATGATAAACACTCCATGGCCAGAGCAGCAGTCCAGGACATCAAGAATCAACTAGATTTACTGGATCCTTGGAGAACAGTCAATCCTGACAGTAGAGTATTTACTTGGCATCAGGCAAGCCCTGTGAAACAGAGTAGACTAGACTATTTTTTAATCTCTGAGGACATGTTTTCAAATTGTATGGACGCCTCTATTATTCCTGGCTATAAAACAGATCATTCAGCAATAACACTAAAATTATCTATATCTGCATCACCGAGAGGTCCTGGATACTGGAAATTCAATTCAAAGCTATTAAAGCAAAATGAATATATTCAATTGGTTAAAAAATGTATAACCAACACAGTAGAAGAATATTATTGTGAAGGTGATAAGAAAAACCCACTTCAGGTGAAACTAACATGTAATAATCAACTGTTTTTTGAAATCCTTAAAATGATAATAAGATCAGAATCTATTATGTATTCACAAGCTAAAGCAAAACAGGAAAAACAAAATTTCAGGAAAATGGAAGCTAAAATAAATACCTTACATGCTTTAGTGAATCAAAATAATAACCCCTCTACGATGAAAGAATTGAACAAAAAACAAGCGGATTTAGAAGAAATGAGGAAAAAAGAGGTGGAAGGTATAATGTTAAGATCTAAGGCAAGATGGTATGAATCTGGTGAAAAAAACTCTAAATATTTTCTTAATCTCGAAAAGAGAAATTACACAAACAAAACAATAAAAGAGTTAACTAAGGAAGATGGAACAAGGGTAACAGATTCAAAAGAAATATTAAATCAACAGAAAGACTTTTATGAAAAATTATACCAAAGTAAAAACAAACGTAACTTTCAAATGCTTAACCACTTTTTTTAACCATGATAAAAAAACTCAGATTTTGAAAGAAGTTCATGTGAAGGTAAGTTAACTTTTGAGGAATGTGGTTTAGCACTAAAAAATATGAAAAATGAAACTAGCCCTGGTTCTGATGGATTTACGGTAGAATTTTACAAATTCTTTTGGAAAGACCTAGGTGGTTTTCTCTTTAGGTCTCTAAATACTGGATACGATATGAATCATTTTTCAGAATTTCAGTCTCAGGGGATCATAACGTGCATTCCAAAAGAAGATAAAGACAGGAAATTTTTAAAAAATTGGAGACCAATCTCTCCACTTAATGTGGATTACAAGATTGCTTCAGCGTCAATTGCTAATAGGGTGAAAAAAGTACTCCCGTCTATTATCAGTGACACCCAAAAAGGTTTTATGAAAGGGAGATTCATTGGTGAAAATACAAGACTGTTGTATGACCTGATGTAATACCTTGATGAAAAAATGAATTTGGTCTTCTCCTATTGATAGACTTTGAAAAAGTTTTTGACTCAGTTGAATGGGACTTTCTGGAAACTGCTCTGAAGTCTTTTAACTTTGGAGAATCAATTTGTCACTGGTTCAGGCTATTTTGCAATAATTCAAAAAGTTGTGTTATTAATAATGGACATTTATCCCCATTCTTTAATTTGGAGAGAGGTTGTCGCCAGGGAGACCCTTTATCACCATACTTTTTTTATAATAGGAATCGAACTTCTTGCAATAGAACTAAAGAAAAACACAGATGTTACAGGCATTTTTTATAATGAAATTGAGTTCAAATTAGGGCAGTACGCTGATGATGCTTTTCTATTATTAGATGGTTCTCATTTGTCCTTGAGGACAACCATGCAGATTTTAAATGATTTTGCTTTGGTATCAGGTCTGCACTGCAATGTTTTGAAATCGAAAGCAATTTGGATTGGAAACAAAAAATATTCTAATGAAAAAATATGTCCAGAAATTGATATTAACTGGTCAATGTCCAATTTTAGATTGCTGGGAGTATATTTCTCTTTGAACTTGGAGGATATGGTAGAGCTTAATTATTCGATGAAGTTAAAGGAAGTTAAGAAACTGCTTGGCTGGTGGAGTAGAAGAAATTTATCCATTATTGGAAAAATTACTTTGATAAAGTCCTTGCTTTTGCCTAAATTCATTCATCTTTTTGCAGCTTTGCCAAATCCTCCACCCCATATAGAAAAGGAACTGAATACATTATTTTTACAGTTTATTTGGGGCAGTAAAACTGAGAGTTAAAAGAGACACACTTTTAGCTTCTTTTGAGGAAGGGGGATTAAATATGATTCACTTGCATTCATTTGTGTGTTATATAAAACTTTCCTGGATTAGGCGCCTCTTAATAAACGAAGATGGCTTATGGCAAAAACTGGTTTCTGAACAAATATTTGGAAAATTTGGAGGTATACTGTTACTTTCATTAGGAAAAACTAAATTAAAAGTAATTTCTAAATTAATTAAAAATATTTTTTGGCGTGATGTTATTTATGCGTTATCTCAATGGAAAAATGAACCATCTACTGTTAATGAATACTTGTCTCAAGATATTCTTAATTTAGTGACTGTAGATAATATTAAATCATACACATGGTGGAGAACAAACGGTATTGTAATTATTCAACATATTTTTGATGCACAAGGGTCTCTCTTAAGTTTTGATGAAATAAAACAAAAAACAAAAACAAATAATTTCATATAGTACTTTGCTCTTATTTCAAAGATCTCAGTGATGTGGAAAAAGAAAATTAAAACTTTCTTTGAAAGTGGAAATAGTTTTCTTGTAGCTTTGGACAAAACATCCCTCCTTAGGGTAAGAGCAAAGAATAAGTTTATCTATAAAGACCTGATAAGAACCAAAATAATAAAGCCAAATGGTAAACATGAAGCTTGGTCCAGACAGCCAGAGTGTGCGATTGGTACAAATGAATGGACCAACTCTTTAGTTTCGGCTAGATCTTGTACAAAAGACACAAAACTGATTAGCTTTAACTATAGATTTCTCCACAGAAATATTGCCACAAACCAGTTTCTAAAAAAGATTAATTTAAGTGATAATGATAAATGTACCTTTTGTGGTTCTAGGTGCTTTGACCACAGGTGCTTTGATCATAGGTGGTTTGACCATAGGTGGTTTGTCCACAGCGGGGGTTTGATCACTGGAGTTTTGTCCATAGGTGGTTTGTCCACATGTGTTTTTTATAATAATAATAATAAACTGTTATTTAGAGTTTAAAATTATGGTTCAATTAATGAAATTTTATGTGACAAGTTTCCTTTGAGTTGCCAATAAGTGAATGCTAAATAGAAATTAACATGTAATAAATAAAAGTCAATAACAGCTTGTTTTCGGTCCACATAAAGGCTGGTGCCAGGCCTACTCGATTTATTATTAAACAGAAAATGAACACAAATTAGGCAACAAGTCCAACTTTTCACAAATCAACTATACAAATTTTAGTGAATTAAATGCCGCAACTTATAATCCCTGAAGATATGCTTTTAATCCATCGCTTTAACCCCCAAATATACTTACATCTAATGCTCCAACAACTAATCATAGTCTTTTCATATTATTCTTACCACCTATGGTCAAACCCCCTGTGGTCAAACCACCTATGGTCAAACCCCCGCTGTGGACAAACCACCTATGGCCAAACCACCTATGGTCAAAGCACCTGTGGTCAAACCTCTGCGTACCCCTTTTGTAATGAGGGAATAGAAGAAATTGAGCACTTAATTTTATGACTGTTTAGTTACTGAAAACTTTTGGAAACTGTTGGTAGAATGGATCCAAACTTATGACCCAAATTTTCGAATTACACGAAAAGATGTCTTTATAGGAAATAACAACTTTGACGATCTTATTAACTTCCTAATTTTGCTTGCAAAACATTACATGTATATACAGATCACGTTGTGCATCAAAAAGCCCAAATCTTGCCTATTATAAAAATTGTGTTTTATCATATAAAACACTGGAAAAATATGTCGCCAAAGTGAATAACAGAAGTGACGAGTTTAAAAGAAAGTGGACCCTATTATCAACTTTTTGGTACATGAATTATTATTATTATTATTATTATTATTTTTACTTTTAAAATTTATATATTTATTATTACTTTTTTTTTAAAATGCAATTTCAAGCATCTTGGGGTTTGTATGCGAGTATGACTTTGTGTACAATAATTGTGATTGTAAGTAAGTGTCTGTGTGTGCATGTGTGTGCGTGTTGTATAGGGAACACATGTAGAGATCAGGACACAAAAGAATTGAAGATCACGCCCCATACGCCAGGTCAGGTGGTGATGTAGGGGAATATGTAAAATCCTGATACCTTGTGTTCAATAATAATAATAATAATAATAATAATAATAATAATAATAATAATAATAATAATAATATTAATAATAATAATAAAAAAAAGGATGTGTCAAATTAGGTTTGATTCTGTTACACATCTTTTTCTGAAAGTGTAATGCATAAATGTTTTTACAGTTTTAATAATGGCAGCAATATTTGATGGCAGACTGATATTAGTAAAAATGTGTATGGCCTTCAATGAGCAAGAATGTTTTTGTATTAATCTAGCAAAATTCTGTTTGGCAGCTTTTTAGATTTTAATGATAAATTAGTAACATCTGAATAAATTTAAGTCCTACTTTTTGCCAGAATGTTATTTTGTCAACTTTGGTACCAACAGACTTTCTTCATGCCAAAAAGTTGTTTGTTTTAAATTTGGTACAAACTGAACAGCCATTCCTCAAGCCCGAATTTGTTTGGGTTCAAATTTAGCCAAATTATACTGAGTAGTTTTGAGATGTTTTAACATAGTTCAAGTGTTTAAGCACTTTTACAATAGCATCCATAGATTAATTTACCCATTTCTAATATGAATTCTGAAACCTCTTAAACTTTATTTGCCTTATGTCCATCTTCCATGTTATACCATGCAGTATGAAAAGTTGAATTCCTAAAATATAAACATCAACATACACTATATATACAACAGTGGCAGTGTCAACAAAAGTAACTGTTCTCTTGCATAGAAAGTTTGTCCAATCATTACATGTATATTCAATCTTTCAAGTTTTGTCCAATCAATACATGTTTTACTTTTTCAGCGATTGTACCATATCATTTAGCTCTACGGCTTTTTAATGCCTAGGCTTGTTCTTAAATTTATTTTCTAAGACAGTTTGAATGAATGGTAAAAGTTAGCTGCCCTGTTATTTCTGCCTTCTCGCTGGGGCTGTTAGCCTGCAGGTTTTATACTTTCAATGGTTATTCATGACTTGTGTGAAATGAATAACAAGCTATGCAATACCAAAAGGTAAAAATGATAGTAAAATAAAGTGTTTAATGTGATATAAGTCATAAGAATGATGATAACAAACTTACTGTGAAGTATTGATCATATTTTTTGCCATTGTAGTGTTCTTAGATATTATTCATGGGTTTCTGTTAAAGGTAGGTCACTTTTGCAAAATTAATGCTTACTATACAGATCAAAATAACATGTCTACATCAGTATGACATCAAAATAACATGTCTACATCAGTATGACATCAAAATAACATGTCTTGGGCAGTATAATAACAATGTAACATGTCTTGGGCAGTATAATATCAAAATAACATGTCTTAGGCAGTATAATATCAACATAACATGTCTTGGGCAGTATAATATCAAAATAACATGTCTTGGGCAGTATAATATCAACATAACATGTCTTGGGCAGTATAATATCAACATAACATGTCCAGGGCAGTATAATATCAAAATAACATGTCTATGGCTGTATGACATCAAAATAACATGTCCAGGGCAGCATGACAATAAAATAACGTATACAGCAGTATCACATCAAAATAACATGTCCAGGGCAGTATAACATAAAAAATATCATGTCTTGGGCTGTATAATATCAAAATAACATGTCCAGGGCAGTATAATATCAAAATAACGTCTTGTGCACTATAATATCAAAATAACATGTCTTTGGCAGTATAATATCAAAATAACATGTCTTGGGCAGTATGACATCAAAATAACATGTCCAGGGCAGTAAAATATCAAAATAACATGTCCAGGGCAGTATAATATCAAAATAACATGTCCAGGGCAGTATAATATCAAAATACTGTCTTGGGCAGTAAAATATCAAAATAACATGTCTTGGGCAGTATAATATCAAAATAACAGGTCCATGTAAATTTGTATTATGTGTTTAATGCGAGCTCAAAATTTCACAAAAAATGAATGTTGAAGTTATGACAATTTGAATTTGCATATAATAAATAGAGGCAACTGGATAGGTTAAATACATTAGAACCTAAAACCCATCATTCTGTCAATGCACCAGTAAATCATGTGATGCTTCTGTCATAGCTGCAGTGACAGAATTTGTCCGCAGCTCGTCAGATATTAGCATTGCGAGGTATAAAGTGACAAAATAATTCCAAATTAATTTTAGGCTGCCTCAGTGGTCCATTTTTTTAAAAATATATCTCTGGTGCAAGAAAATCCTCTTATTGGTAACAATAGGGTGCATAAATATTTCATTACAGATGACAGGCTGGCTGAATCAAATAGAAGTACCCACTTGCTAACTAAACAGAGTACAATCATTGCCATAAAAACATAAGAGGATTAATTTCATTGGCCAACATAAATGCCTGACTGATTTTGATTAGTAGGGGCCGTAAATAAGAACATGTTGATCATCATACAATGTGACATGTAGTGATTCCTTGCTGAGGGAAGTGGAGTAAGGCATTTTAGTTAAATGGGCACTTTTGCAAAAGAAAAGGGTACTTTTTCAACAAAAGCAGTTTATTTAAAAAAAAGCACCTGATGCAGATGAGTATTGTCTACTTTTCATCTTTATAGAAGAAGAAACAGACAAAAACATGTTCATTCTGTACCTAAATTAAATAAACATAACAGTACACTGAACAGATAAAAAATAAGTTTTTATTATAGTCAGATAACTCTTGAATGGCAGAGGAAAAGGCAGTGGGGGCAAAGCATAGGGGAAGTGTCCCTCTAATTTCTATCACATATAATCACTCTCATGGATAGAAATGTAATGGAGGATGAAATCTTCAGCAAAAGCACATCTATATATCTATATTTTTTCCAAAAGAGCATACAGTGAGAAAAAATGTCTCAAATGTTCAAAATAAATTTAACGGAAGAACACATGAATATCAAATATGATAGCTGTGAATTATGTACTATTATTTTCCTATGTCTCTCTAAAATATTTTGTGTCCCCCAAATTTTGACGGTTTGGAGTGCAGTGGCAGCTGCAATACAGACTATAGGTTGAACACTGGGAAAAAAGGCTGATAATGATACATCTTTTAATTTTCTTTAATATGCAAGAAAAGGTAAGGATATATACAACCTTCATTTATGTCTTTTATTGGTTTTTTTTTTAGTGATCCCACTGTTTGACCTACTGGGTATTTATAGTTTCATACAGCATAAATGTCAACAGCTGTAAAATGGGAGGGGGAAGGTGGTGGAAAACTATACTCCTTAATTTCTAATGCATTTACTCAACGTACTCCATCATCTTGCCTTGCCCAACATTACCAAACAGGTTCCCTGATTTCTGGCAGATGAATAGTCCTATAGTGTAATATATCTCCCCTGATATTCATGCTATGGGTATGAAGCCTAACTATGGGTATGATGCCTAATGAAGCCTAACTATGGGTATGAAGCCTAACTATGGGTATGATGCCTAACTATGGGTATGAAGCCTAACTATGGGTATGATGCCTAACAGCCCAAATAATGGTGTTGTATAGCATGTTCTTTGTCAACTGGCAATGGAACATGAGGCAAAATGTTCTGTAATATCTCACACATATGGCAGCACATATCAATAATTGTCCATAAATTCGAATCATGTTGCTTCAGTCAGAATGCCAAACTCAGTTAAAAGGATGATAACTATCTTGAAGAAACTAAGCCATTTAAAGACTTACTTCAACATTAGTATAGTTTTATTTGTTTCATTAAAGAAATATACTTGAACTTTATCCGATTTCAGCATTCCTAGCTTCCACTGCAATCCAGCCCAAAGAAATATAGCACAATAACACTTAAAAGCATGTTCATGTGCTTGTGTGAGAATCTGAATTTATTAGAAAAAAGACAGTAATTAAAGTCCTACTAAAGCAATAGAACCATAGTTTGTGGAAAAGCATCAAAATATGCTGCCAAGCGTATGAGATATTCCTGAAAATATAGATTTAGTCCAATGAGGAACATGCTATACAACATCATTATTTAGGCAAGAAGATGACACACCAAAGAGCATAAATATCAGGAAAGATGCCTTACATTATAGGACTAGCAGATTTGAGTTCAATACTCTTGGTATCAAGGCTAAAATCAAACTACTGAGAGCACTAGTCATCTCAATCTTTTTGTATTCATTAGAGGCCTGGACCCCGACAGCAGAATTACAACAAAGAATCAAAGCACTTGAAATGAGATGCTACAGAACTATCCTTGCCATCTCTTACATGGAGGACCACATCATAAATGAAGAAGTGCCTAACACCAGCAGGCACAAAGTAGGCCATTATAAAGACCTCCTCAACACTTTCACAAAGAGAAAGCTGAAATGGTATGGCTATGCCACTAAAGCCAACAGTATATCAAAAACAGTACTGTAGGACAGTATCCAGGGTTGCAGAAGGTGAAGTAGACAGAGAAAAAAGTGGACTGATAACATCACAGAATGGACCAGGAAAAGTTTTGTAGAGACACAGGTATTGGCACATAATCGAGACAAGTGGAGGGAACTGGTCAGATGTTCAGCAGCAAAATGCCTCAACGACCACACTAGTTCAAGAGACTGATGATGATAATGATGATGATGATGGCTTTAATGAGTTGGTGCTCTGCAAATACCTAAATATATGCTCTGGTGTTTACACTCTAGATATCTTAGATTGTGTCAATATCTAGAGTTGTCGACAACAAACTGATAAATCTTTAGAACATTTATTGAAAAATTGCATGTTTTCTTTTAATATTCAGTCAAATTAACAGTTTTAAAAATGATAACAATTCACATATGAGCTTGTCAGACATTGGTATTACTCTAGCATTGCTCAAATTCAAACTCTGTTGCCCAAATTTTGGATCATTTAATTTTGGCATCATTATGCTGAAAAATAGTCTTTTGGTTTGTTTAATTTATTTCCATATCATTTACAATATAAATACACTTTCTAATTTTACTTTGCATGACTCTGTTCGGCTTTGTGTGATTTTGTGAGGCTAGTATGACCAACCACAGGGGCTCGTTACAAATAAATTGTAAGTATCCGTTGCTGAATCAAGTGCTGGGGATCTAACTTGTAGGCCTAATATTGTCCCCAGCCCTCGATTCCGGATACTCCTATTTTCCTTTCTAACGAGTCCATGTGGCAGGGACGTCATTTCAGGAGCGCGAGGACAAATGCTCCCCCCCCCCCCGAATTTGCATGTGCTATAAAATTGATGTCACCTATATACGAAAATTAACAAGCCCGTCAAGTTTTGCTCCCCACCCTGAAAAAAATGAAAGCATGTATCTGCCCTGTGTGACCTAATAAAACCAAACCACAGGAGTCGGACGTTTTATCAATAAAGTACGGCGAAATCTATGAAAACATGGAATCACCTTATCGGTAATATAAATGAAAACAATGAGTGCAAGCGTTACCACAACACTCCGCTCGATTTAACTTTTCTTGCGCGTCTTTTATCGCTTCAGGATCGCAAGAAGACGGAAACACTACACAATTACATTCAAAAGACAGTCAGGTACCAACGCATGCCACTCAGATCAGGTTAGATCCTGATTCATGGACGGATACTCCTAATTTGCTTTGTAACGAGCCCCTGTGACTAAGATGAACATCGCATGAATCCAATCCGGCGATTAACTCAAAGTCTGTTTAGTTATCAATGACAATTTGGGCTGGATATTTAGATTTTTGACGAATGTTGAATTCAGCATAAGTTTGGGTGATCTACGGTGGAATAAAAAGCAAATCGTACCTGGAAAAATTGAAGTCTGTAACGTGGAACACTCCTGGTGAAACCGAAAGTAAGAGGGATATCTTCTGGTATTTTTAAATGACGTCATTTCCGTGTACTTAGGGGTGCGACCAACAGGTATAACGGTACCAATTGCGCAAGTCCATGTGGGTGGAGCGTAAGGTGTAGGGCCATACCAATCAGAAATAAATAACAACACAAGCTATGATTGGTGGATTATGTAAGAGTTGTACTTTCTGTTAGGCTTAAAAAAAAGTTTAGCCTCTTGGCAACATGTAAATTTATGCTAATTCCTAAATAGATCAAATTTTGTATTTTTTATGATTTTTTGAGAATGTAATACACATGACTGAAAATAGGTATGTTGTGACTAGATAACTCATACCCTTGTCTAGTTCCAGCAGGGTTATCTCTCTTAAATGCAATGGAGTAACTGCTTTTGTCATCGTCAAATTGACAATCTAACATTGTTCTCTATAACAGTGTGTGAGATGCACGCTAAATTAGGATAGAAAATATATTTATCTCTCCAAATATTAGCATTGAGGTCTATGGAAAAACAATTGGTACCGTGATACCTAAAGTAGCAACAGGGGATGGTTTATTCATGATTATAGAATATATAAAAATGGAATGTTTTCTGCATCATTTGAGTGTGCAGATTTCAAAACTGAGCCCATCTTTATGATATCTTTTCAAATAAATTCACAGGAAGCATTCAAACACATGTAACATCCACCATTTTTTTTAATATTGGTATTTAGTCACTTTTTGAAAATTCTTGACATGTTATTTCATGCTGAAAGTTGCATATTTTTACATATGGTTAATTATAAATGCGTTGTGAACATTCAGCTTCAAGAATAAATTCACTTTTTTATATTCTAGATACCTCTGAAGACTTTCTGTGCCTTGTTATCACTCCCCCACCCTAACATTTTTGCATGAAATAAAATAATCATGAACCATGCTGAAATTGTATGTTACTCTTACAACCAAAAGTGTATATTCATTAGTGTTCTTGTACAGATATACATTGATCTGAAATCACAATTTAGTACATAACAATTGCTATTTAGAATTAAGTTGTCATAAGATATATTTGGTCAGGTTTTATATCTATGAAATAAAATCAATGACAAAAGAAAAAAACAAATGTGGTAGAGATAGAAAAGAAACTGACACAGAGTTAGTTCTCAAGAAATATTTATGATTATTTGTTTAAATGGAGAAGTACTACAGTTCGATTCACTATTCATTGGCTTATGATGACAACGTTCATATCGATATTCACAAAAATGGCATTAAAATTGTAAATGCATTTGTTTTCATTCTTCAAATTCTGAAAAATTATTTAACTTTGTTTTATTACCTCTTTTTCGTCTCTACTAAACATGAACATTTTCATTTTAATACCAGTGTCTCTGATAATATCTCAGTGATCACAATCACATACATATTATCAATAGTATCACTGAATCAGTGGGTGATACTCCCGTCGAGTCTCTAACATCGAAAATATATTACACAACAAACATCGTACAAATATTTTGTAATAAGTTTGGTATCGTGAATGACAGTACATCTCTATAATCCGATTCCTTGCTATAAACGTCTGCCTTTTCATACAATCAAGTTTTCGTGTTTTTTAATCCAAATTATGTCGTATTGTTGTAATTGTTTACATTTTGTACGTAAAGAGTTATCGTTCTTGCTGGCATGGGTGACCATTGAAAAAGAGGTAATTTGTGGGTTTTCCGCAAATATTCGCACATATTTTACCATTATTCTCGTGAAAAAGAACTCCAAAGTATTTTAAAAGAAGGCATAGGTGAGCGTATATGTTCGTTTATTTAGTTTTTCAGCGTTTTGAAAAATTTGGTTTTCGTATTTTCCGCCGAATAAGTTGTAGAAATGGCCCAAAGTCATATACGCTAATTATATACATTTGTCCTTTCAACCATGAATAGATTCGGAAGGAATAATTTCGGCTTTTTACATATTAAAGCGGAGAAAGTATCAGGTGTAATGAGGTTGACATTTTGAGAAAACGTTAATCTTGATCGCCAGTGCCCTCTAGCGGCATCCCCTGTTGCTACCAACAGAGGTGGAGATGGGCTCCCCAAAATCCTCTAAAAAATAATCTTGTTCCGATTTGAAGAAAGGATTAATTATGTACCTCAACGCTGATTTTTATGTTTTGGGCGTCTGCGTCACACAGCGTAATTAAGGATCTCACTAAACACCCCAAGACTCCCGAAGAACACCTTGAACTTTACATAATACCTACCTTAAATTTGAACAAAAGCACAAAAAACAAACAAACAAGCAAACAAAAACTGCGAATATTTAGCGATATTTCGTGGAACAGGAAATTTAGTGAGGTCCGGAGTTGCCAAAGGACATAACTTCCGTTTAGACGAAGTGTGTTCTGGTACAGTAACGTGAATATTTATCAACATTTATTAATAATTAGCAATACCACAAATAAGTCGTAAAATAAGTTAAACAAAATAGCAAATTTATTGTATATACAATTATTTTTTTTTATCTCAGTAACAATTTAATTATTCCTCCATGCCTTTATTTTGACAATTTTTAACATAGAGCATAAACAATTAAATTCTTCATGTGTTAGTACTTGTTAAGCGTTTCTTGGTCCTCTCGTTGACAGACCTTCTTCGTTGACCAGGTTTTCGTGCACTTCCTCTTGTCGTATTAATTTGGGTATATTTTCGATCTTGTGATTTGATGTACTTCGATTTCTGCGTACGTTTAATGTCATTGAAGAACTTTGCGAAAATCTCTGTCTTACGATTTTAGGATTTGCATATCCAGACTCTGCTGTGTATATGGTAAATGTTTTCTTCTTTTGTTAACTGATAATTCCCGCTGTCATGAAGAGCGCTTCTATAATCCATGAAATGGAGTTGTGAGATAGTTTTAGAATCTTATTGATGGACTCTGCGTTGTTATTAGTCCAATTCATGCGGTCAGTATTTTTGCGGCTACGTTTGAAAATGCATTTCTGAAGTCTCGGTTTCAAATTGCTGGTAAAGTATGGCGCAAATGTCGGATGCTGTTCGTTGATAATTAGTTTCCAGATGTTCTGATCGGCTATTAAAATCCATTGTAGTATTTGCGTAGGTGATGCCACCGGTACCAAATATTTCGGCCATTATTATATCACGTTCACCTTTTTCAATCCCAATTTTATTTTGAAGGTAGTGCCTCACATTATCCTTAACATGCTTAGTGCGACGATAATGTATAGCTGAGGGGAATTCATATTCTATTGCCGTTGTTACGTCCTTCTAGTCATCAACTTCCAAATTCCATTTTTTCCGACACTCGTACTTCCACGGATTCAATATCTCATTCTTGCTCTGTAGCAGTATGTTCGAGAAAATTCTTGTAAGTTCTTTAAGAAGAGTATTGGTGCAAAAGGTCAGGAACAAAACAAATCGGGTGTTCGTTTGTATTGTTTCGGACAACTCTTTGATTTTTGTATACCAACGTTGATTAATGGAACGAAATATGCTCCAGAAAGCTCTTGTAAGTTATGTATGAAGCGTGTGTGTACAGAAGGATAGGGTCAATACATATCAGATGTTCTTTTGTACTGTTTCCGATAACTGTTTGATACGTTATATCGTTTACTCATCAATAATTGTTTGATACGTTATACTTTCCTTTTACTTGTCAATAATTCTTTATGCAATTTGTTTTGTAGCAGCAGAGAGGGTGAACCCTACAACGTTTTCAGACAAAATTTGATTGAAATCCTAAAACGAGCCGTCCTATAATCTCATTTTAACCAAAAAAAGGGTGAACCCTACAACGTTTTCAGACAAAATTTGATTGAAATCCTAAAACGAGCCGTCCTATAATCTCATTTTAACCAAAAAGAGGGCGAACCCTACAACGTTTTCAGACAAAAAAAATTGATTGAATCCTTAAAACGATCCGTAGGATTTCGTTGAAATCTACGAAATCTCATTTTAACTAAAAAAATGAAAACGAAGATTTTTACGATTTTTTAATTAATTTTGGTCGCAACTTGTTGTCATCCACCCTCTCTGCTGCTTAGTGATTTCATCACTGGGTTAACAAAAAATAATAAATGATTTGATCCAGTCTTTATGATGAAAGTCCTTAGGACGAAAATCATTTAGGATCTCACAAACAAACTAATCACTAACACCTCTTCTTGTAAATCAATCAGATTATTTGACTGGTCGGTGAGTTTGAAATTAATTCTGGTTAATGAATTATTATGGCATCGCATGTAGACAGGATTAATTGGGTTTTCAATAATTAGGTATCCTGGAGGAGCTGTTGGTGCAAATGAATAGAGAATATATCCTTGCTGAGCTTGATTTGATTGCTCTAGATTAATTTGATAGCTTCCTTCGATAACATCACATACTAAATTGAGCGCAATCACCGATGAAATATTCACGTTGAACGGAGCGATATGCCTGCCGCCACCATCTGGGTCATTATTGTGTTTGAGGATTTTTATTTCCCTGATGCTGTTTTTTTCCATGCATCATGAATTATTTTAAAACCAACATCGATGGTGTCACTGAGAAGTTTTTTTAGTTCTGGTACGTTATATCCTGGTAGTTTGAATGTGGGGATATCTTCAACGCGGATTTTATAGTCTAATGCAAATTCTGTTCTCGATTTTGGGTTATCTTCATCTAATATATCCTGAATAATTTTTAGGTTAAATGTTTCCATATCGTCGATAATTTTATTGCATGTTTCTACGACGCTGATAAATTCATCTCGGGTGAGAGAACCGGATTTAAGAGATATTAACAACAGTGAAAAATCATTATTCATTGCTGTGAAATTTTTAACGATTTCAGGTTTTTTAGCAAAAGGATACTCTGACAATGATCTACCATCCGCCTTTTTTTCGAATATGAAACCAAAAAAATCTATAGTGAATTGGTGATCTTTATAACTCCTTATTGGATTATCAGGTTTTATTCTGTCGGTGATATAATCAGTTTTTTGTGGTTCTGGTAAATCAACGGTTTTTCCCCCTGGTGGTAATTCAGGCCATCCTAATACGGTTCTAATAGAACTCTGATAGATATCTACGACGTATCCTTCTGTACTTATCTCAATTGCGGATGATAGCGTCGGTTCATGAACTGTTATAGCGATTTTTGATTCTTTTCCAGTAATCGATTTTATTCTACGCGCGAATTCATCATTGATTTGTTCGATTTGGTATGACCCTGTTGGTATCGAAACAACTTTCCAGTCTGGGGTTCCGTCGGGTTTATTCTCATTTGCAAACACTAAAGAATTATTGGGTTGTTGACCACCAAATGATTTTGATCTGATATTAGGCCAACTGTGATACACTCGTAGTTTTGCTAGCGCTATCTCCTTCACTGGGACCGGAGAGGGGAAATTCACACTGAATTCTGGATTCGTTGATGTTATTGATATCATGCTTGTTTGTACTGGGTTCGTGTTCTCCACTATTCGTTGAAGTAATTCCTGCGGTGTCGTCATTGTTATTATACTCATGTTGTATTTCTAATTTTGGTATCGAGGAATCATAAATACTGACCATCACTGAGAACTCACAATCTGGTAATGTTGATATTATTGAGATCATTTTGTTTTTTGGGTTCGTGTTTTCTAATTCCATCGATGTTGTCATTGTTATTATATTCATGTTGTCGCTCTAATTTCGATATCGCGGAATCAAAAATACTGACCATCGCTGAGAATTCACTATCTGATATAATCGTATTATCGAGTGACGACGATATCATCAGGGATAACTGCGAATATGCGGTTGATGCAATATGAAATTGAAGTAAGTAATTCTGCAGTTTACTCTGGCTGCATGATGATATCTTTTTTGCTATCCCGGTTGATATACCCCCGATTGTAGCCACCGCAGAAATGCAAATTGGAACTACGACCGGGGCAATCATTGTAACCGATGCAAGTATTATTCCGGCGCCAGTGAGAACGCTTGACACCGAGTATATAATAATATCAATTGCGGTGATTCTTCGTCGGTATTTTTTTATTTTTATTTGATACTCCTCAGTGAGGGTTTTGAGTCTATTTTGAAATTCTCTGACCTGATCATAGCGACATTGCGTTGATGAAATCATTGTTATTTTAAAAAAGATAGCGTTTTCAATTGTGAAATCCGAACGATTTAGTTATTTACTTAAATCCGCTACGAATTCCACATACCATGTTACTGGTGTCCCAACCAAACTTTTATCAGTAGCTGTTATAGTGAACTTTTCAGTTGTATCCTTGTCGATGATCGTTGAAATCGTATTATTAACCCCGGATGAACTCAACGATGAAATATTAAATTGAGTCGTTGTCACTAGAGTTAATCGATAAATACCCTTAACGGTTGCAGTGATATCTAATTTGTTGTTTGTAGGTGTCCACACAAATGATCCGTGTTGGATTGTGTACACGACGTTGTTGGTTTTCTCATGAGGAATTTTTGTTTTTTCAATGATTGTTATCATCCTCGAAAAATCACCTTTGACGGCTTCGATGAAGTTTTTCGTCTCATCGATGGATTTTTTAATATCAGGGAGTTTTATTTCTATTTTATCCAACTGGGTTCCAATAAATTTATCAATGATATTTCTACGAAAAACTGAAAACTGTTTTCCGTTTTCTTCAATTTTAGATTCAAGTGTTGTTAGTACAAACAGAGAATTGTTTAACTCATCGTTGATAGTTTTTAATCGATCTGTAATCGTCGAAACGATTACACCCGGTTTGAGTTTACCCTGATCGGAAAATAACGCAACGGTGTTCTCGATTGCGTTTTGTTGTTTAACCAAAATATCATCCAGAGAAATATTACTGGTTTTCAATTTACCCTGTTTGTCTTGAAATACAACTATTTCATTAGGATCAACATTTGTTAAGTTCAACGTCTCAGCTATTTCATCTTTGATTAGTTTTTTTACATCCTTGATAGAATCAGGGGGTGCAGTGCCATCGGGTTTGGGTTTCAATGATCTCCCCCAAATATCAATCATGTTATTGTAAAACTCTTTCTCTCTTTAAAATCGTTTCGATTTCCAGCGATTACTAGTGTATTCATTCACGACAACATGTGGTGGTTTTCCGCTTGGGTTACTCAAGGAGTTAGAAATAGCATCAAGGACATTTAATACTTCGCTGCCACATATTGGTGGGTCAATCATCGTTTGTGTTGGTAGCGTAGAATACCAAGTCTTCATTGGAAGGGTTTTTATATAACGCAAAAACTCTTTTGGTGGGGCTAATCCATATGAATCAAAATAGACAATCCCACGTGGATCAATAGCGTATGTAACCCAGTGAGTTCCGGGTCCGGTGCTGTTATCTAAATTAATGATTCCGGTTTCAACGCTGTTTGGTTGATGTGGTAATTGATCTTTCATAAAGACACCTCTGAAGTTTTTAATCGCTAGTTTTTTAGCAGCATCCATTAAATCAAAATTGGACATTGGAACCATAGGTTCGGAAATCGAAGATTTCTGAATTAATAAATCGTTCCTGGTAGTCTTAGACCCTTTCCGCTGTACCACGAATACGGGGTTCCTGGTAGTCTTAGACCCAATCCGTGAACGGATCGTCCCTTTTTTTTATATCCTTTCCCAGTTGCCTTCTTTAGTGCCATTCCTGCTGCAGTACCAACGGCTCCTAACGCTGCCGCTTTAGCCACCGCTGGGGCAGCCGCTGCAATCAATGCTGGTATCGCAGCTAACAACGGGAATATACCGCCTGTTTTAATCATATTTTTGATAGCAGCCGCAGAGAGAGTAATCTGAACACCTTTTTTGGCTGCAAGTGCATCATTGAAATGTTTCACCTGACGAGTTGTCAGCGATAGTTTATTTGCACCACCAGTCATTTGGTTGGGTTTCAACGTGATTGTGGTTCCACATTTTTTAGCTGATTCCGATTGCAATTTTTTTAATTGACCGGGAGTTAACGCAACACTAATAACACTATATGACATTATACATAATAGATTGATTCTAAATCGAGAAAATCGTTTACGATTTCAATTACATGTTTTTGAAAATCAAAGATTTTCTACTGGGGCATCTACCACTCTCATTCTTCCTCCAACACCTTCAAGTAGCATTGATTTATCACTGAGAATGACAGCAACCGCTCTATAATCAGCAATAGCACCACGAGTCACATTAGCTCTAAAATGTATATCAACAACAGATTGTCTCATCAAATCGAGATGTTCCAGTGAGAAGTAATAGATCGGATACAGATTTTTAAAATCATATTGTGATATTTGCAAACCAGTATCCACATTTTGATCGCGTGCCATAAATGACAACAGACGATGATAAACTCGTGCGATATGATTTTCTGTGTAATTAAGTTGTATATCCTCGGATGGTTCCTGTTGGCCGTTTATTCTCAGTGAGACGTCTTTCACACCTAATTGATCAAATATCATATGACTGAAACGTTGATCGCCAACTCGTGCGTTATCCTGTAACGCAATAAATATATGACGTGGCGCAGCAACACCTTGTTTTGATGCTAGGTTCCAAGTGAATAACCCGTTGATATTTGATTGTTTAACATCTGTACTCACGGTTAGCCAACTCAACAACGACTTTCCTCCCTGGTCCATAAATGATAGTAATCGTTCTTCTGCAGTGATTGCTGGAGTCAACACTGGCATCCACAATGATATTTTTGTTAAATTGACTTTACCGGCATCATCATTTATATGTGCTGCAGCTGGGTTTGCTGGAATCCTCCAGATTGCGTCATTATCATCACTCTTTCGTACAAGCGATACTGTATGCTTCGCTCCATAGATAACTTTTCGGACGTTTCTACAGAATCCAAATATATGATGCAGTGGAATCGCGCATGAAAATGATTTACGCCCTACTCCCAACATTGAGTTTCGTGTTGCAGCTCCTAGATTGAAATTAGCATCGTTGTTTATAATCATATCCTCGGCATCAATATTAGCGGTGCCAGCATTATTCTTTGGTCGTCTTACAACAAATGGATTTCCTCCAGCGGTATTCTTACCATCTTTTGCAAACATCATAGAAGGTCCTGCTGATCTTGTATAATCATCGGAATATCTCGCTAACCCGATTATTGTTGTAGCCACATCAACATCGCGATCTATCGACTCGATTTCTTTTCCATCAATGAGATATCTAGCACTCTCAAATAGCGCCATGATACCATTATTGACAAAACCGACTTGAGTACCAGCTGGATACGGTGCTGGTACAGCAGGAGTATCAGCAGCTGTTACAAGTTCTCCTTCTACTTCAATAAACGCTTCACAGGGTAGAAAGTATTTACTGGTATCATGGACTTGAAGATCAATTCTTGCTCGACTATTTGAGTCTATGGCATGATAGGCGTAATATTGATAATCGCGTACAGAATCATCCTTGCCAACTGGGGCGTCTATATCAAATGCTGGATCACGTGACTGTTTGAACATTTTATTCTATTTATCAGAGTCTAAATCGCGATTTCCCATTTCATCGTCGTAGTTTTTTAAAGCCACTTCCTGCTATCATGTTTGCAATATTGCTTTGGTCGGGGGTTAAAACCATCGACGCTAATTTTTCATCTACTGCGTTATTTATAATTCTACTAACACTTGCAGGCATTTCCGCTGTAGACGGTAACGGTTTTGAAAATCCTTTGGATTTCATCCGTGATTTCACTAATGAT
Organism: Unio pictorum; assembly: GCA_030141615.1. Taxonomy (NCBI): domain Eukaryota; kingdom Metazoa; phylum Mollusca; class Bivalvia; order Unionida; family Unionidae; genus Unio; species Unio pictorum. The sequence continues at coordinate 12,410,541 of JARLTB010000074.1, forward strand.
GTTAATTTATTCTTCGCAGTTGAAAACGCTTTTCCAGCAAGATCTCCAACAGCACCAATACCCTTATCACGAATAACATCAATTGCTTTCATTCCTAATTGTTTAGCCAACGGCATCACTTTTGGAGCCATTCTCGCAAATAACCCTAAAATGGTATTACCTAAACCATCTCCGTAGTATGCTCTATAAACCGGAAACCGTGAATTAACTACGTAGACGGGGGTTGGTTTATCATGATTGTAGTGTATGATCATTATTTAAAATCAGAAACAATTTTTCAATTGTTATTTATCTAATCGAATGACTTTTCAATTCAGTCACTATGATACCCACTTTCCACTAACTCGCCAATGAAATCTCGATATGTGCTGATATCCATGATACCACCCTGAAATAATCGTCTACAGATATCAGCTGCTTCATTAATTATTTCCGGTGAGTTATTTCCAGCTCGGAACCCTCCTACAAGAACCTCTAATCGTGATATATCACTGAGAACACTACCAGGACATGAAACGCTAGCGTTTCCAACTAGACCACTCCCAAGAAATTTCTTCTCATCGTATGGCTGTCTTATTTGGAGTTGAAATTTTCTTTTGAAGTCTCTGTAGTCCTTCATCCTTCTATCTAAACTCCCAGTATTTATTTCATACACTATATCAGCCCATTCATTATGTGACATTCTATAATCCGAATAATTGTCCGTGAAAAACTTCTCTTGTGAATCATAGCTGTTAGCAGCGAATTCACCTAAATTGTCTATATCCTCGTTGAGAATTTGTTGTTTAGCGCTCTCGGTAAATATAATTGATTTAGGTAGTCCACTAACTAGTTCTTCCTGAAATCCTTTAAATGTTCGTTTCGAAGCGGTTGATATATCCTGAGGAAGTGATTGCAAAGATTTTTTTGTTTGTTTAGTTCTTTTTGCTATTTTTTCTAACACAGGAATAAGACCCTCTACTTTTCTTTTACCGTCAGGATCATCTCCCAGTATAGCACGCTCTATCTCCTTCGTTGCTGTGGTTACTGGTTTAAACAATTCTTCAGATCCCGCAGCAAAATCAGTCTGAAAACTCTGTCGTTGTTGTAGTTTATTCCGTACAGAGTCACGAATTGGTACAAATCTCTTAATTGCATCCAGTCGTTCACGAGCCAATCGGGTTGTTAATGCTTCATTGACCATTATTTGAAATCAGAAACAATTTTTCAATTGTAAAACAATTTTTTTAATCCTGACCTAACACCAGTGACAAAGTCACCGTGGAAGTGTTATTTCATCCTATCATTGATGGCGAAAGTATCATAATTGTATATAAAAATAATTAATACTGATAGTTTCGCCACTTTTCTATTTCTAAAAAAAATGATTAATGGTCGGGCAATCAAATAATGATAAATAGTCGGTCAATCAAAATTGTTCATTTTCTTGAATTAACGCCCGTAGGTTTCTAACTTTAGAATTAACCTCCTTTTTCAATTCGTATTCGTATCCCAATTCCTTTCGTATTCGTTCTACGATGGTATACAACGGAGCGAACACACTTACGTCACTGGAAAATGCGAGAGAGTCCTTAATAGAATTCTGAATTCTTTTGATGAGCGCATACTTCTTTGGTAGCATATATTTATTGTTGTTAACTCCGTATTCTATATCCTGAAAATCAGACATGATTTGATCAGGATTTAACCCATCTGATAGTTCAATATCCCAATTTTTCAATTTTAAAATCTCGGATATGATGCTATTCATGTTTTCAGAATTCATTATTCTATAATAATGATATATTTCTAAATGAAAAATATGACGTATTAGACATAACTAAATCGAATTTTTTGTCCCGTCCCCTTTGAAATAGCCGATCGACAAACCCCCTCTGCAACATATCGTACAGAGGGTCTACAAATATTGAAATACTTGCCGGCTTCATATATTGATTTAAATACTTTTTCTTCGTTAGTTATTGTATTCAAAGATTTCACAGGTCTCGCTTTTTTCGAGTATTTCCCAGTCCCCCCTCGTTTGGTATTTTCACTATGTGTAACAGCCTGCAGATTTGATAAAGAATTGTTCTTCGGATTAGAATCAATATGATCAATAACAAAACCATCTTTGATCAATCCATGGAAACACTCGTACACGAAACGATGATTGTAATATTTCTTCTTTCCAACAGTAAAGAACAAATACCCCATACCATTATCCCACCCAACTGGGTTCTTCAGTCTACGGTTTCTTACAACACCATCACTGGATGCTTCATAATTTGTACTCACAGGGTGCTGTCTGAATTCTTGGGTCATTCTTATACTATACTATTTGTCTAATTCAATGACTGATCCATTGCAGGGGGATTCATTATACATAAATCTTTCATTTAGACACTTGTTTTTAGTATAGCATGAAAGAGTTCAAGAGATTGACTTCGAAAAATGCTGAATTCAATGCTGATAAGGAGTTTAAGAGATTATTAAAAATCAATCCTAGATTTAATCTCGATAGACCCAAAAAACGTATCAAACGTCCAAGAGACGGAAACATGAAAGAGTTTAAGAGATTATTGAAAATCAGTCCTAGATTTAATCTCGATAGACCCAAAAAACGTATCAAACGTCCAAGAGACGGAAACATGAAAGAGTTTAAGAGATTATTGAAAATCAGTCCTAGATTTAATCTCGATAGACCCAAAAAACGTATCAAACGTCCAAGAGACGGAAACATGAAAGAGTTTAAGAGATTATTAAAAATCAATCCTAAATTTAATCTCGATAGACCCAAAAAACGTAACAAATTTAATCTCGATAAACCCAAAATCCTTCGGATTTCAAAAGCGTCCAAGAAATTATCCTGGAAAGATGCTCAATTCAATCTCGATATAGTTTCTAATACACCCAAGAATACAATTCTTGATAAAGCCATGATTAGTAAAATCAGAGATTGTTTCAATGAATTTAAGCGTGATGGAGCATCCTATTGTTGGTCAACATTTCGAATTGATGGTGTTGTTGACGCTACCATGAATGATGAAAAAGCAGCAGTGATAATTTCACGTGTTGGGGAAAAACGGTATTTTTTCCGAATCAAATTCATTATTGAAGTCGATGGCAAATGGATTATTAGGGATAAATTTGAACCAATCCTCAAGAATAAAAAAGCTGTCATTGTGAGTAGAGATTCCAAACCAGGAATTCTAACCGGCATTGACAAACCATACTACGAAAGATCTTATCCCGTAACAGCAATGGTTTATGGGCTATATCCGTTAAATGATAAACCCGATATCGCAAAACTAGCTCCTATGAAATATTCGTCAGGGCTTAATTGTGTAGCAACACGGGTAATGGAGCACTTCACAAATGCATCCCGAGGAAATAAACTAACTGATCTGCGACGTAGGAAAATAACCGAATGGGAACTGACAGTGAAACAGCATGGTGCAAAGATTTCTGATATAGCTAAATTAGAAACATCATTAAGATTTCCAATAACAGTTATGACGATAACCGGAGAGGTTTTATACGAACCGAAATATAACAAAAATGGAGCACCAATACAGATTATTGATCATAACAAACACGCGTGGACACCTGCGGTAACAGTATTTCCACGAGAACGAACCGTGAAATATATCCCACCGGAATTTTCCGGGGAATTAGTCGGGGATGTTTTCTATGAAGAGAGATTATTTGATGCTATTCATGCGTTGTGTAAAGATGATCCTGTGTCAGTGTGGTTACTTAGAAGTGATGAAGATCCCGAAATAGGATTCGATCAATTTGTAAAACCAAATGGTGAATTATATCGCGTTGAAGAATTAGATAACAGAATGAGAAAAATCGCTAGTGATTTTTCACCGGAGAGTTTCCATGAAAAACTACTCACGGATAGTTTTACTATTCCATCAGTGGTAGCTCACTTCGCAAGAGAAAAAAACTCATGGCGTCCAACACGAAGTGATTTTCTCGAGGATGTTAAATTGAGTTGCGTCGAATATTCCCATGGAGGACTGTGGAATACGAAATACTCACGTGATGGTATGATTTCAATTGATATATCCGCGTGTTATCCCGGAAGTTTTCTCGGATATGGGGAATGCGCTGAGTACTTCAAACGATTTGGACACCCAACACATGAAATGACTCGTGTTGCGATTAATGGACCATTACCTGATTTTGATTTAACCGGATTCGCTCGTGTGATATCATTCGAATTAGTTACAGGGTTACATCCGTGTAGTTATGTTTGGCTCGGTAAACACCTATCTGAAAAGGCCTGGATGCCAATAGTGCTATTGAGATATATGATTGATTGTGGTATGCTAATATCGTTAATTGTTTCCGAGGCTATTATATGCTATCGAGCTCAGAAAGAAGTTTGGCTACCACAACCCGATCTAGATCGTATAATCAGCGAACTACGAAAACAATTCCCTGATGGAAATTCTTCGAATTTTAGTGAAGAACAAATCATGAATTTGTCTATGAAGTTATTTGAAATTAAAAAAGAACAAGCAAAGGATCTCGGACGAAGAATAATCGGTAAATTCACCCAGGGTGGACGATACGACAACGCAAAATACTCTTCGCGGTTGATCATAGATGTCGCTGAATACGATTTTATTGTAGCGGATTTAATGAAACAGGGAAAACTTGTATCCCGTAAGGATGCTTTTCTATCCAATGGTGAGAAAATGGGTACGGTTGTTACCTACTGTGATGGATATAATTCCCAGTACACACATTTGAGAAGTTCAATGCTAGCCTATGCTTCTATTAATCTATTTTCTATGATAAATAGATTTCCTAATACCGCGGTTAGAGTGGCCACTGATTCGATGTATATACACAATAAATACAAATCAGCTGTAGCTAAATTCACAGATCCCGAAGAAAATTGGGGGCGTTGGCGATTTAAAAAGGAGATGCTACATGAGTATTGTGAATCCGCAGACGTTGCCATGGATGATAAATATCTTTGTTGCAACCGTATTGAAAATCAATCAGAATTTTCTAATGCACCACCGGTATCTGATCCAATCTGTAGATATAAAACAGTTTATTTAAACGGTTGTGGTGGGTCAGGAAAGACAACTCGTGCAATTGAATTATTTCGTCGTGGTGGAAATACTTGTATTTCTACTAACATGATTGTGCTAACACCGACTCACAGACTCGCCAGAGAGATGATACAGCGAGGGGTAAATGCTTGTACTTACCATAGTTTCTTTCGATGGAAGGGTGACAAATGGACTCCTGAGCGTATGGGTGATAAATTCATTCCTGAAATCATAATTTGGGATGAAATATGCACAGTGTCATTAGATGTATTACAAATATTTCTCGAGTGGTTGTTAAACAAAAACACAAAAGTCGTCATGTGCGGTGATCACGGCCAACCACCACCATTTGTCGGTGCATCTCCACATGAATGGCTAAGGGGATTTGTAGACTACTATGAAGAAATCACCACTGATTATAGATCACTTGATGAACGATTACGAGAATTTAAGAAACTAATTAGATTACAACCGGATAGAATCCAGTGCGAAATAGCGCGTGAAGTGATTTCAGAAACTCAAATAAACGATTTCTGGGAAACATGGAGACCAAATGATTTGATAATTGCAAGTAGAAAAATAGTCAGGGATACACTTCAGATGAAGTTATTTGAATTGCATAAAGAAAAATTTGCAACGCTTCCAGTACCCCTTTGTTATAGGCCATCGGATACACGAAAACAGAATATTGAAGTTGATATTCCAGGACAGAGTGAAAAACAAATTCTCGTATTAAATGATATTGTGCTGGTTGATATCAGCGTCGTCGAAAATGCATTGCGTGCTAATAAATCCCCGTGGACGCTAGGATACGCAGCAACAATACACTCTTCACAGGGATTGACTATATCGGATACAATTGTTTGGATGGTGGATAATCACATCGAATGGTCGAATTTAGTCTATCTCGCAGTATCCAGAGTACGAAAAATAAATCAACTTCGAAGAGTTGTTTTCGATGATAATGACACAACAATAAGTGATATTGATGTTAGCATCATTAATAAAAAACTCTCCGGTTACAAACAACAGGACAAAAAAAAACAACGAGAATTTGATATTGATGCTGAATCAATAATTACGCTGAAGAAACAACAGAATAATCACTGCGCGAGTTGCAATTGTATAATGCGTTGGCAGTATTCGGATAAGGATCCTCGCCAATTCACCGTAGACAGAAAAAATAACAATCTCGGTCATGTCAGAAATAATGTGATGTTGACTTGTCTTGAGTGCAATAGACGCAACGGTGCTAGTTAAGACCATGCGGTGGCAATTGAGTATCCTCGGGAATTACCTGTAGTTGTTGTCGAGTAAAACCCCGCTGAGGGGCAGTTGAATCCAGTTTATAGACTGGAGGTCTACCCGTAGATCGTGTTATACTAGATATCTTATGCGTAGTGACGCTCCAAATAGGATCAGTAGCCCTTTTTCTACCCCCTTCAAGCTCTCCTGGTTCGTATAAATACCTAACAGTGACATTACTATGAAGAATTGGTTCTTTGAAATCTTTTTGTGGTTTTTCAGGTATTGACTTCTTTTTAATCGCGTTGATAGGTTTCATGTTGATTGTTCTAGTAATCTCGTTATTCAGTGCAGTAATCACAGATGGTAATCTTTTAACCCATTCACGGGATCTTTTTTCTTGAATGAATTCTTTTGCGTATTGATATCCAAATAACCGCTCAGCAATCGTCCGATTAAATCGTTCTACAATGGCCTGATCGCGATGTAGCGCAGTATGCCCTCGTCGTATGGTGACATTATGATGTTTCATTGTAGATAATACTGCACCCTGAAATTCCTTACCAGGATCAACCTGCAATAGATTTGGCCAGTGCAGAGGACCTCGTCGATAAATCCTCTCAAATGCAGAAGCAACTTCAGTGGCTGATTTTGTTTTTAACGGTTCTGCTTCTTTGTATCGACTTGCAATATCAACTACGGTTAGCGCGTATTTGTAACCACGATCATGTGGCAGAAATAATATATCAGCCTGATGAACTTCATTAGGAGCGGTCACATCAAAATGCGAGAATTGAATTTGTTTAGGCGGTGGTAGATAAATTTGCCATAGTGCCTGTTTGGATAACCAATTAGCCGCAGTGGTTTTTTTCACTTTTGCAGCGCTAGCGAGTTTATGGACTGCTGATTTACCCCTCCAGTATCCTCTTGGGGAATAATAAATTGATTCCATATTATTAATTACCGGCACCTAACATCAATTTACTTTTCATAGCCGATTTTATCAAAAATGAAGCCAATTTTTCTTTGAAGGATTTATCAGGAATAGCATTTAACGCATGAATTAATTTCACATCTGCTAGATGCCTGTGTTGCAGATTGCTGCTTTTATAAGCAACATCATGAAGGTGACAGGCCTTATCAATGGCGTTTATTGGTTCTTCACCGGGGTTGGATTGATTTTGATTATTGAGTCTGATATCAAGTCTGGTTCCCGGTCCACAGTAGCTATATCCGGGAAGGTGCTTTTCTCCCGGGTACTTTGCCCATGGGGTTCCAGGGAGCTTTGCCAATTTGGCTGCGATATCACCTCCTCGTTTTTTTTTAAATCAGATTTCATAGACACAAATCTAAATTTCTTTGTACCACATTGCATGCATTTACCAGAAAGCGCTGATCGGTTATTTTTAGTTGTAACTGTCGTCACATCATCTGTGCCAGTACGCGTTTTGCACTTCACACAATATAGATCCATAATTTATGTATAGAAATATGGATATAATTGATTTTTCAGCGACTAAAACAAGAGAACCAATTAAGCATCATGCAGCGCTACCAAACTCTATCCGGATGATTATAATCGGGCCATCTGGATCCGGTAAAACGCAATTGTTGCTCAATTTAATAATGAGATGGATGAAGTGGGATAAGTTGTATTTAATTGCTCCTAGCGTAGATGATCAACGATGTTATGAAGTGCTAAAAGATTTTAACGAGAATGCATCAGAAATTAGCGGTGAGAACGCCATTGATTTTATAACCGATATCGATGAAGCACCGAGTATTGATGATATTGATGGAGATATTAACAATTTAGTCGTATACGACGATATAATGTTGGATAAACAAAAAAATCCTGCTAGGATCTTTTCCCGGGGGCGTCACAAAAACACTGACGTGATATATGTCACTCAACGCTACACTCAGGTTCCAAAAGTCATCAGAGATAATTGCAATATTCTTTCTGTATTCAACGGCGTTGATACTCATACTCTTAGAAATATATGGCAGACATGGTGTTCTGATATGGACTTCAATCAATTTCGAGATTTCTTTAGTCATGCTCAGTCGACTCCGCACGGATTCGCAACAATAAATCTACATGATCCTCGGACACGATATCGTATCGGACTGGATCAAATATTCGGTTAAAATCGTAAAATAATTATTAACCCATAGCAGCAGAGAGGGTGGATGACAACAAGTTGCGACCAAAATTAATTAAAAAATCGTAAAAATCTTCGTTTTCATTTTTTTAGTTAAAATGAGATTTCGTAGATTTTTAAGATTTCAACGAAATCCTAAGGATCGTTTTAAGGATTCAATCAATTTTTTTTGTCTGAAAACGTTGTAGGATTCGCCCTTTTTTTGGTTAAAATGAGATTATAGGACGGCTCGTTTTAGGATTTCAATCAAATTTTGTCTAAAAACGTTGTAGGATTCACCCTTTTTTTGGTTAAAATGAGATTATAGGACGGCTCGTTTTAGGATTTCAATCAAATTTTGTCTGAAAACGTTGTAGGGTTCACCCTCTCTGCTGCTTTTGTAAAGATAATGCAAAGAAAATAAGTTTTGCTAGAGAACTCAGCAATCAATAAATATGCATTAATGTTTGATAGTGTTTATATTTGGTCTAATTTAGGAAAAAGTTAACTTCATAATTTCTATATTGAAACATTGGAATGTTATTTTGGTAAAAATAAATGTAAATGCGATAGCTCATATCTTGTTTCTGATTTGGAGGAATAATTAAATTCTTACTGAGATAAAAAAAAAATAATTGTATATACAATAAATTTTCTATTTTGTTTAATTTATTTTACGACTTATTTGTGGTATTGCTAATTATTAATAAATGTTGATAAATATTCACGTTACTGTACCAGAACACACTTCGTCTAAACGGAAGTTATGTCCTTTGGCAACTCCGGACCTCACTAAATTTCCTGTTCCACAAAATATCGCTAAATATTAACAGTTTTTTGTTTGTTTGTTTGTTTGTTTGTTTGTTGTTCAAATTTAAGGTAGGTATTATGTAAAGTTCAAGGTGTTCTTTGGGAGTCTTGGGGTGTTTAGTGAGATCCTTCACTACGCTGTGTGACGCAGACGCCCAAAACATAAAAATCAGCGTTGAGGTACATAATTAATTCTTTCTTCAAATCGGAACAAGATTATTTTTGAAGCATTTTGGGGAGCCCGCCTTCACTCCTGTTGGTCGCACCCCTAAGTACACGGAAATGACGTCATTTAAAAATACCGGAAGATATCCCTCTTACTTTCGGTTTCACCAGGAGTGTTCCATGTTACAGACTTCAATTTTCCAGGTACGATTTGCTTTTTATTCGATCATAGATCACCCAAACTTATGCTGAATTCAACATTCGTCAAAAATCTAAATATCCAGCCCAAATTGTCATTGATAACTAAACAGACTTTGAGTTAATCGCCGGATTGGATTCATGCGATGGTCATCTGAGTGGCATGCGTTGGTATGTGACTGTCTTTTGAATGTAATTGTGTAGTGTTTCCGTATGGGCAGCCGTCGCCGCCAAAATTACATTAATCAAATGATCTGGTATGAAATCAAATGATTTAACCTAGCAAATGAAATGATCAATCCAGATTCCAAATGATGTGGTGTCACATGAAATGATTTAACGAACAAAACCGAATGATGCTTGTAAGTTTCAAATGACGTGGTATTAAATGAAATGATCAAGTGTGAAATAAAATGATTTAACCAAACAAACGGAATGATCAATTCAGATTCCAAATGACGTTGTGTGATATGAAATGATGTAGCATGAAATTAAATGATTGAACCCCAAAAATGAAATAATGAATTCAGATTTCAAATGATGTGGCGTTAAATGAAATGATCTGGTATTAAATAAAATGATTTAAAGAACAAAACGGAATGATGATATATGCTTCCAAATGACGTGCTATTAGATAAAATGATGTAGTCTAACATGAAATGATTTAACTCAACAAATGAAATCATGAATTTAAATTCCAAATCATCTGGTATTATATAAAATGATTTAAAGAACAAAACGGATTAATGAAATCTGGTTCCAAACGATATATTATTAAATGAAAGTACGTAGTATGAAATAAAATGATTTAACTCAACAAAGGAAATGATGAATTCTGCTTCCAAATAACGTAGTATTAAATGAAATTATCTAGTCTTGAATTAAATGATTTAACCCCAAAAATGAAATGATGTATTCAGATTCCAAATGATCTGGCATTAGTTGAAATGGTCTGAAGAGCAGAATGGAATGATCAGCTCATATTCCAAATGATGTGGTATTAAATGAAACGTATTGAAAGCAAACCATCTGATCAAACTACGAATCAACTAGCGTAAATCCAAACAATCACAGGGGGGCGCTGTTATCTATGACGTATGATGTCAGCACCCCTAAACAGAATCGACGGTCGTATTTACAGCATTCAGCTGAGATTTTTGCATAGGACAGTTGCAGAGCAAAGCAAAGGCAAGTATTTCTTTTCGTATTTTATAAACAAGAGCCACGTTTTCCAATCAGCATAAAGTGATTTTATCCACATTAATGAATGTGCGTGTATTTTTTTCTTTCTTCAAGTTCTGCGCGAGTTTCTTCTGCTTCAACAAAGCGAGATCTATCAACTAAAGAGATTAAATCTTGATTTTATTTGACCATTATTAATTAACATGTTTAATGACCTTACACACTAAGCCAAAAATGTGTTTCCCGTCACTTTTGGTATATTTTACATTACCGTCCCTACGTGCATACTCGTTATTCGTCCAAGGTTTATTTTTATTTTTTTTTATAACTTTTCAGTAGTGAATAATTTTAAGATAAACTAATAACAGCGTTGTCTCCAAAATTTTATAATCCTGTAAGTTTTACAGGCTTCCAGATATCAAGAAACTCTGTGTACATGATGCTTTATTTCTTATATATTGGTCACTATAAAGGCGGATGTACTTTAGGAATGACATTGTGTTTTTTGTGTGTGGCTATAATTTAAATGTATTACCAGTAAACGGTAATATATGGCTATATGTATATTAAAAGTAACACTGAAGAAACTATGACCATTAAAATATTAAAATATTAAATTGAAATAAATAATTTTAAATATAAAAAGAAAAGTTTTTGAAATGATATGAACATGGAAGTTTATAACAGTTGATGATTAAAATTTACACGAACCTTGTGCATGCAACATTCGTGCAACAATGTTTATCAATTTGCATACTATTTAAAAAGTTATTCTTTTTTAGTTTCTATTTCTGTACACATTTCATCTTTTTTTCATAAGCCAAACTTTTAGTCTTTTATCTTCTAATATATATAAAACCTAGTACCAAAATAATAACTTTGTATTTTATAAGAATATCTAGTTTGAATAAATTATTAATGTCAGTTAGTTTCATAATTCCATTCCAATTTCCATCTGCACATTATTTCTGGTGCGTCTACTTTTTAATAAAAACGAAGATGGAACCTTCATGATAATATATGGTTCTGTAAAGTTCCTTGAAATATTGTAAAAGCAGAAAATATTTCACAAAAATCATAGAAACATGATCCTGGGATAATTCAGAAAGAAGAAAAGAAATAGATTCCATTGCTGCTGTCTTTCTTTCGATATATGTTTCAACACTACAAAGACTTCCATATTTGTAAAGTTGTATATGGTGAGCCCTTAGAAAGACAAACGGTCCACATCTCCATATAGATCAAACAAATCAACATGGGACGTGTATCAACAATTAGCATCTCTTGATACTTTAAGTTTGGGTCTATATAAAGTGTTACAACTTTATGGTGTTAAACTAAGTAAGAGAAACAAGCGAAACCGTATAGTTTAAGAAAATCGAACTTTCTGCATCATTATCATATTTATTATGTCCAGTAACTTCTTCTTCTTCTTCTTCTTCTTCTTCTTCTTCTTCTTATTATTATTATTATTATTATTATTATTATTATTATTATTATTATTATTGCTGTTGTTGTTGTTGTTGAACATGATATTTGTGCTCCTGGTGTCTTTAATTTATTCTCTTGATATTGTTTTATTGTGGTGCTGTACACACCTACAAGCACTTAGAATTTCGCATTTTCTGACATGACATGAGGCGCCACCAGTTATTGGTCTAAGTGGTGCTAAACAGTGATGGTGATTGTAATGTTTTGTTATTGACGAATAACTACAGTAGCGATCTATAACTTTTCTCATAGCTTTTATTAAATAAAATTTATATAAATGTCAGCAGTATCACATGCGCAGGCGCGCACTGAGAAAATGTATCATGAAAAGGAGAGCGATATATGCATTCCAATCAATATGTATGTACAGCAAGTATGACTTAAAACGCGATGAAAATAATGATAGTGTATGGCATGAAATTAATATTACGTATAAATATGAGTGACAACATCATACGTGGTAATTTTTCTGAAAGAAATGTGTACACAGTATACAGACTTAGTTTCTAATGATTCGACGCCAAACTATATAAACAATATGTTCAGTAAAAGGACAAATAATGTCAATACAGTTTCTGGTCCATCGATAATATGTTCTATACCAAATTATAACTTTCTTCTATCTAAGCCCGAAATGAAATTGTAAAAAAATAGTTTAGGTCCAGTCATTTGGAACTGGCTACCTATAGATGTTAAAGATGAACCATCAGAGCATTCCTTTCATCACAGGCATTTGCAATGGCTAGAATCTAAATAATGTATATAACCGGTTATGGTCAGCTATCCCATGTGTGTGTGTGTGTGTGTGTGTGTGTCTTTTGAATGAAAAGCTTTAAATCATGCATGTGGTGTACACAATGCTTTATGTGCTATATCAACACTTTATTGTTCCTGTGTATATAATTATTTATACCTTTTCTGTATGATGTTTGTTTCTCAACTGTATTTTATATATTTGCCTCTACATACATATGTATATAATAAAGTGCCACAAATGAAGTTAGTTTCGGTACTAATTGTGTTACCATCATCACATAAGATTATTATTATTATTATTATTATTATTATTATTATTATTATTAATAATAATAATGATAATAATATTATTATTATTACAAAATGCAAAGAGAAATTAACATTGAACCAAAGGTGGAAAACAAAGAGAAATGCGTGATATTAATATGTAAAACTCAGGCGTGGATATGAGTTACGCGATCAGTGAAGCATGCATTAATAATAATAATAATAATAATAATAATAATAATAATAATAATAATAATAATAATAAGTTATATTCCGTAGTGGATTGTACTAATTGGTGAATGGAATTCCTAAATGGTCACGTGGTCTAGTGTTGGACCGTGGGACAGATGTTTTTGGTTTTTGATTTGGTCAAATGATTGTTTCAAGTCGCTTAATTGCTAGGTGCTGAAGGATGTGAGTTGGTTGTCAGTTAGGAGATAAGAGTCTGTGTGAAGACGTCACGTAGTTGTCTCAGGTGTGGGAAATTGTTCTATCAGTGACCTGTATTCCCGCTGTAAATTTTACCGTTAGCAGGATTGGAAACTGTAAACATAGTAAAAGTTGAGCTTGGTAGATTAGAAAAGCAATTTGAATATGATAAAAGGTAGTGTAGTTTCTGGTGAGTGCACTTTTACGTGGGAGAGCTAGATTTTATAAGTATGTTAGGAATGAGAGAAGAACAGATATGGATAGTTAGTACATTTTATGAGAGAGGAGCTAAGTTTCTAAAGTGTGTAGAGTGATAGAAGAACAAATAAAGGATTTTACATTATCCTAGTACCCAAGTTTGTTTATTCCTCGTTGAAATTATATCAATTAAGTATTTAATAATCTCATTATATAGATCTTTATCTACAATTTGGTTAGTATACAATAGCATATTATTATTAAAAGTATCCATTTGATTGTTAATTTTATTTATAATTATTTCCCTTTTCAAGTTAAAAGTTTTGCATTTTAAAATTAAGTGGTTTTTACTATCAACATATTTTTTACATAAAGGACATTTTGGGAGTTTTTTAATAATCTTCCTTTTATAAGCTACTTCCCAGTCCACCAGATATCATGAAGATATTGAAACATCAAATTAGCTTTTTGGGGATGTCTAATTTTTGACCAATTTTCCCATATAGTTTCCCATTTAAGTGCTGGATTTAATACTTCAATTCTGTGTTTTGATGGTTTTATATTTTTTATGTCATTATACATTTCCGTAGGTGTTTTTAGTTGCCATGCCATATTTTGATTTTTATAATATCGAATGGTTTTAATTTGTCTGCTCATCTTATTAGGAGGGTTTAAAATTTTCATAAGTTTATTATTATTATAAATACTTTTTTTGTGGGACAAGGAAAAGCCAAACCAATAAATATAAATTTCTTGCCATGGGTGTTTGATAGGAAATTCTAAAGAGTTTAATCTGTGTAGGTAAATAGACTCTTGTTTAAGTCTGAGATTTGGTAGATTTAGTCCACATTTCATTTTATCAAGTTGAAGTGAGGGTTTTTTTTCAATTTGTGGACAGTTTTCCAAAAGTATTTGTATATTGACTGTTCTATTTTTTGAAAATGAAAGATACCAAAATCAATTATATTAAACTCATGCCAAATGGAGTTGAATAAATATGTTTTTGCTATATGTATTTTTTCCATAAAAAGGAATTCTCTTCAATTCCAGATATTTTTATGCTTTTGAATTTTGTTTAACATTTGTTTTATATTTAAAGTCTTATTATTTTTTCCTAGGAAAACACCCAGTACTTTAACACTAGTTTTTATTTTTTCATGAGGGAGTGAAAGATATTTTCTATATTTCCAATTTCCAATCAATAGTATCTCAGTTGTTTTCTTTATTAAGTTCAGAGCCAGAAGCCTGGCTGAAATTTGTGTATTGTCTAATCAGATTATTATAAGAATTTTCAGTTGTTATAAAATTTGTCATATCATCTGCATGTAGAAAGGTTTTAATCTCTTTCGATGAGTTGGGTATCTTAACACCCGAAATCATATCATCATTTTGAATTGTGTTATTTAGAGTTTCTATACCAATGATGTATAATAGCATCGAAATTGGGCATCCCTGTCTTACAGATCTTGTGACAGGGAAAGGAGCTGTATGTGCTCCATTTAATTGGATTTTAGATTGTATTTGGTAGTATAAGATCCTAATCCATTGAATAAAGTTGGGGCCAAATCCATTCTTTTTTAAGTTTTCAATTATGAAGTTAATTTCTATTTTGTCAAAAGCCTTTTCTTGATCAAATAATATCAAAGCACCATTTTGTTGATTTGTTTCCATATACTCGATAGTTGTTTTGATGGATAAAATGTTATCTGAGATTTGTCTTTCTTTTTCTCCACATGATTGGTTTCTCATAATTATTTCATTTAATGTGTTTGATAGTCTATTTGCTAGAATTGTACTTAGAATTTGGTAGTCTATATTTAGTAGTGATATTGGTTTCCAGTTTCTCAAATCGGTGATTTCACCTTTATTTTTATATAATAAAGTAATAATTCCAGTCCTCATTGTGTTTGTCATTATTTCTGATTCGAATATTTTGTTGTATAATTTTTCCAAAATGGGTAATAGCGGTGTTTTGAATTTTTTGTAGAATTCAGCACTAATGCCATCAATTCCAGGAGCCTTAAGGCCCTTTAGAGAATTTATCTATGGCCTTTTCTATTTCATGTATTTCTATCTTTTGGTCACATAAATATTTACTTTTATTAGATATAAGAGAAGAGTTATTTTATTGAGAAAACCAGAAATTTCATTTTCCGGTATTCTTTTGCTTTTGTATAAATTCTTGTAAAAATCCCTTACAAATTTTAGAATATCGTTTTTACCTTCAATAATTGTGTTATTCTCTTCAAGTTTGGTTAAAGTTTTCTCGCTACCTTTTCTGCATTCCTCTTTTTTGTATATTCTCTTACCTATGTTATATATATCATTATAAAACCCGGATCTCTGTTTTTCACCATTAGTTTTATACTTTTCCAAATTCTCCAAAATTTTCTTAGTTTTTTCTTTTTGTATTTCTGAGGTATTATCATCTTCCATTATCCTTGTGCATTCTTCTTTTATGATTTTGTTATTTAAACTTTGGGTTCTAGAGTATTTTTGACATACTTCCTTAATTTTAATTTTAAAGTTATCCCAAGTTTTTAAGTTTTCTAATTCAAAATCTTCAATTTCATTTAGAATTTCGAAGTTGAGTTCCGGTAAGTTTAATATACTATTATTCAATTTCCAATAGCTTTTGCCCCATTTGACAAATACAAAAGATTTATACTCTAGTGTTATCATTTTATGATCTGCAATTTGAAAGTCTAAAATCTCACATTTGATAATGTTTCTCCTGTTTTTCTGAAGTACATAAAAATGATCAATTCTGGATTGTATATTAGTGTTAAGGAAACGATACGTGAATTTAACAAGATTTGGGTGCAAAAAACGAAAAGCATCAATTATATCATCACTTTCTGTTAAATAGTTTAAGGAATTAATTTGTCTAGTGTATTTTTTGCGATTGTATCTATCGATTTCTTCTTTACAAGCATTGAAATCGCCACAAATGACTAGATCTTCATGGTTGTACGATGAAGTATAATTGCTGAGTTTTTCATAAAATTGTAGTTTATCAGTGTCCTGAGAAGGAGCATAGATGTTGATTAAATTTGTTTTATGAATTTGTATATGAATAAGCCGGCCATATAGACCTTCAGGAGTATCAAAAAGTTTCCAATGATTCTGAAATAATTTGTTAATAACAATATTGCCAACTCCTGAGCATTTAATAGAAGGATTAAATTTATATAGGAAAAGAGCATCTAATTTGTCCTCTATGCGTTTTATTGTTTTTTGTTTAATATTGTGTAGCTCTTGTAGTGCTACTATATCATAATCAGTAATGTTATCTATTAGGTTTTGAGCTTTTTCTAAAGATAGGCCTCCAGCATTAATGGAGACTAATTTTATATTTTGAATCTCAGCCATTATATATCATATTAATGTGAATATTGAACTAATGAATAGAAAAACTAAAAAACAAGTATCTATAAGATAGAATACTAAGAAGAATGTCTTATGCTTATGATTTGGAGACTGGTGATAGATCCAACGGGACTAGATCAAGTTCTTTACTCATTTCTTGATTCAAACACTGATCAAACAGTCTCCTCCCCAAAAGCTCTGTTAGTGGGGTCAATTGTTGAGTTGGATAAATAATGTTTTGAGAGTCTGGCGTTAAAGTTAGAACTGAGTCTTCTTCTTCTTCAGCTATTTTTTGCTGTAGAGAGAGTTTTTTTTCCTTGTTAAAGCTGGTGATACTGAGGATACCTTTCTTTTAGGATTTTTCCGGGTTTCTTCCGGAATTTCCATTTCTTCTTCATCCTTGTTATTTTCTGTTTCTATTACATTCTCTTTTCCTTTTTCTTTTTCAGCACTTTTTTCTTTTTCTTTCTTTGATTCTTTTCTTCCTTTCTTCCATTTTTTGTTTACATTTGGATTTGGGTTATTTTTCCCTATGTTTTTTGATGTTACGTTATGAATTAAGGTTGTTTCACTCTTTTCGTCTTCTCTTTAAGATTTTTTCTCCTTTTCTGTTTCTTTTTCTTTTTCTTTCTCTTTTTCTTTCATTCTTTCCTCTTCTTTGTTTGAAGTTGATGGAAGTTCTAGGAGTCTTGCTTTTTCTTTCTCTTTTTCTTTCTCTTTTTCTTTCTTTCTTTCATCTTCTGTGTTTATAATTGGTGGAAACTCCAGGAGTCTTGCTGTCAGATTTTTGTTCATAAACACTTTTTGATTTTGTTTCTTTTTGTTTTTGTTTTTACTTTCCTTTACACTCCACACTGATTGGGTGTCAGAGTCATATTCATCTATTTCACTTAAGTCACTTTCAGACAAATTCAATTCTTCTTCTATTTCGTCTCTTTTAGTTTTCTCTTCTGCTGCTGATGCTCCAGGTACTCATTTTACAGCATTAGCATATGAGATTTGTTGTTTGTTCGTCTTAGATGGCAAAGTCTGTTGTTCTGTGGTTTTTGAATTTGTGGAATCAGAGGTACCAGTGGCACCAGAAGTGGAGGTGTCCGCATTTCTTTGTGAGCATCTCAATTTTTCATGACCAATTCTACCACATGTATCACATGGTCTGTCTTGGACGCAACCATAATACCATGTTTGGATCCTAAAGCCATATATTTTAAGGAAAGCTGGAACTTTTTTCACTTCTCTTGAGTCAATTTTCACCTTTATTTTGCCCGTACAAATTCCTGGCAGGGCTTTATAAGTTTCTCTTCTAACTTGTAACACTTGTATCCCCAGCCTTTGTTCGAATCCTTCCACGAATAAATCCAAACGTAATTCAATCGGGAATTGCGAAACCGTGACTTCAATTGTTTTTTTTTTGGTATGAATTTTGTCATCAGTGGCGCTTTGGTAACAATAGTCTTAAAATTTCCTATTTCAATGTTACCCATTGGTAACAAGAAGGCCTGTTCTTTGGGATAGATAACATAGATGCCTCTCCCTATGTGGCAAAAAGTATCAACACTATCAACATCTATGCCTCTTGCAACTAACAAAGATAGAATGGTGGCCGTATTTGGCCGAATGTTTGCTGGTACAAAGGATAAATCTATCCCTTGAGCAAATTCAGACCGAAAAGCAGTAATCTTCCTTCCATCTGAATTATCTTCTATTTCCATAACAAAATGTCTTTCTAATATAGTTTCCATTGTGGATTTGAGAGACATTTTTCAAAGTTCACACATATAAAAATAACTAAATAAGTAACATCAGAGAAAATTTCTAAAATGAAACACTAAGAAAGCGAGTGAAACAAGAAAAATAAGAAGATTATTGCCTTACTGGATATTATCTTCCTTATGATAATATGAACTAATACGTTTAATCTATACGGCGTATTTGTATTAAACGCATACTAATTATTTATTAATTACAAGACACCAGTAAAGCTGCGGATACATGATTGCCATCAAACTATTTTTCTCATTGATCTTAAACCCTGTGAGGGTATAACATTAACCAGCTGTTGATGTTATTCAGTTCTAGACCAGTGTAGCATGTCTCATTAATTTCTTTGTCAAGAACAGTTGAGTGATATTTAAAGTTAATTAGAATTAGGCTAACACTGTGTTGTGGTATTGCGTTAAAACATAAGATGAGACGTCGTGTTCTAACTATCAATAACTTTAATATTCTTTTTTTTTGGGGGGGGGGGGGGCACCCCGCCCCCTATTAAAAAAAACTATAAAAACTATGTTTATGTATGTGTGTGTTCCACCTGATGTGTTGTTTTGTGTTTTTTAGACTTTTTTTCAACTTTACCCTAACCTTAATTTTTTCCCATCGGGATTATATACTAATAGAGGGATATTTTAGTCCCTAATGTTTCTATGGAGGGGTGTCCCGGGCTTTGAGGCCCATCATGGGTCTCCTGCCTCCTTTAAAATTTCAGAATTAACCCTGGCTAGGGGTTCCCTATATCCTTTGTGTGCTATTTGTGTTGTGTTATTTGTATGTGCTATATGTATACATACATACATACATATATATATATATATATATATATATATATATATATATATATATATATATATATATATATATATATATATATATATATATATGTATATATATATATATATATATATATATATATATATATATATATACACCGGTATATATATATATATATATATATATATATATATATATATATATATATATATATATATATATATATATATATATATATATATATATACATTGTGTCTTGTTAGGATAGCCGTCCTAGATCAAATTTCCTAGTTGTATAATTTTCTCTTTTTTTAAAAAAAACAAACCCCTAAACGGTCTTTGTTTCTTATATATTTAAAATTTAAAACATTTTCATCCTTTTGAATTTGGTACAAAACATGGTGTAATTAAGTTTCATTTTAAATGGTTGCTACCAACCTTATTGTTTTAGAGTTGTACTATTATGTTCCATGTTTTGTAATCTTCCTTATTTATCCAATAGGACTACTTTGATCGAAACTAGATCTGTACATTTTTTTTATTTTATTTGTAGGTCACCAGTATCCTCTTGAGGGTCCTGTTTCCCTTCTATCTAACGTTTTTTTCCTATAACAATTACCTGTCCGCATGCTCTCATATTCCTAACTATGTACTCTGCTATTTCATCCCGTAGTTTAGTGTTATAAATCCCATCAAAATAAAAAATTTGATTGTTATTGTATTGCTGTGTGTTTTTAATTTTTCCAATGATTTCAATTATTTCTGTTTTATTTTTTTTTCACAATTAGTGATAATATGAATTTTTTTAAAAGGTAGATTTTTACACAATGACATTTTGGCGATACTCTGACCATATGCTGTCGCACTCCGAGGTCTCCTGTCAACCACGCATCATGCATGTATTTGAACAGGATACTTTTCATTTTAAGTGATTTAAGTCTGACCCAGTTTCCCCAGATCCTATCCCAATCTACGGTAATGTGTTTCTGTTCTATGTTATCCATTTGTATGTTGATTTTTTGTCAATTTCCCATAATTCTTTTGCGTCCCTATATTTTAGTAACAATTATTTTATGGATCTTAATTTCCTTGGCACCTCTATTAACTTATTTAGTTTATTGTTTCTGTATATGTCTGTTCTCTGCTTCATGGAGAACCCGTAGAAATATATATAGAGACCTTGCCAAGCTATTTTTTTGGCTCTGCTTTAAGTTCCTTAAACCTGTTTAAAATGTTGGTGTATTTAATCAGGGTTGAATGGGGGAGGCCTAGGCCTCCCCTCTTCTCTTCCCTGTATAGTATTTCTTTGTTTATGTAGTGCATTTTAAAAGCCCATAAATATTTGATAATTCCGTTATCCATGTTTTTAAGCGTTGCGTTTGATATGTCTAACGATTTTAATTTATAATTAAGGTGCACATACATATAGTTTTTTGCTACTTGTGCCCGTTCCAAAAGGCATAGTGGCGTGAGTGCCCAGATTTTTATATTATCTTGTATTTTCTCCCTGATTTCTTTGAGATTTTGTTTGTTCTCACTTTCCCCAAAATTTACTCCTAATGTTTTAACTCTGTCTTTAATTAAGGGAAGAGGAAGCCCATGTCGCTTACCTCTCCAGTAACCTAACAAAAATATTTGTTTTGCCGGGGTTTATTTTAGAACCCGACACCTTACCAAATTGGTTAAATTCCTTGAACAATTCATCATAGGAATTTTTTTCTTGTACAAAGTTAGTGCAATCATCAGCAAGTTGTAGCATTTTTACCTCCTCTTTAATATTTGGAACCCTGATTCCTTTAATCCTTTGGTTTTTCCTAATTTTAATACTAAGTAATTCTATTGATATTACAAATAACAGCTTAGATAGTGGGCATCCCTGCCTCACTGATCTTTTAATTTCAAATTTATCCGTTCTTGTTCCATTTACCTGTACACAAGAGTTGATATTTCTGTACAGGGTTTTAGTCCAATTTAGAAAATTGTTTCCAAAACCAAATTTCTCTAGTGTCTTGTATAGATAGTTTTGTTCTAATCTGTTAAAGACTTTTCCTGGTGTATTAGTACCATAGCACTATTCAGACCTTTAATATGTATGTACTCTATTATGGTTTTGATGGTACCAGTGGAAATATGACTCATGCACAGAGGGTTTTGATTGATCAGCTACCATGTATAATGTTACATCTCTCTTCTTACAAAGAAGAAGGTTTTAATACACTTTAATAAACTGTCTAAATTAATCATGAGCCATTATAACTAACATATCAAAATCAAGAGCGTCTTTGACAGCAAATATTACAATGATCAACGAATAAATTTCTGCAACAGACTGAGAATGCATTTTACATTTTTTTTAAAATTCTTGTTGCTTGCTTGATTGCTATTTAATGCACACAATTGGTCCTTATCTTGAATCACCGTCTGTGTTTATCAACAAAACGATATTTAATGTATACAACTGGTCATTATCTTGAATCACCGTCTGTGTTTATCAACAAAACGATACACCGTGACACACTAATGACGGTTCTCTCGGCTCATTCTTTTTATCTGAGAGTATCTGATTTCACAATGTACATGTATAACTTTGGCTAGAAACAAAACCACATTTGACCCCTAGAAGCTGGCTCACTAACACGTTCTAGGTAGACCGAATTCCAACTGTTGGTATACAGTTTACAAAAATAATAAGAACTGTAACGAATATTAAACCCACAATAAATAATCACTACAAAACTTTAAACTAAAATGTCTCTTAAGACAAAAGTAAAACTTATATGTCACGTGATGAAATCTAGCTGATGGAATTTCATTCACACGCTATGAGAAGTATAAATAACACGTGACTGAACTACTACAAATTGATATAAAAGTTAATATTCACATGATAAATAAACTTACATATATAGTGCTCTTTCTGCCACCTACAGTCTACAAACAAGCAACAGTGGAAAATTTCTCATATATTTCTTCTTCTCTCTATCTCTTGCCTCTAATCCTACGGCATATAGAGGCCATCAAACACGTAGAGCTAAGGCCCTATAAAGTTAACAACCCATATGTACTTGAATGGTTTACTTTAAACTATTATCAAATTTCATTTTATAACTAAAACTTTATTTCAAGTAACCTAACTGAAAGATGTAGGACTGATCAATTTGCCTGAACAGATCTTAACATCTATGACTTGAAATATATTGTGTATTTATACTCTCTCCATTACTTTGATTTATGCTACTACAGCAATATATATAAAGAATTTTTGGAGTGGTTATTTTACAACTTCTCCGGAATTTCAAAAACCAGTCTAATCTACACTAATTTGGTTAACATGATAACAACTGCAATGGACATGGATAACCGATTGGACAACGTTAAAACACAACGATACTAGACATAAGTATCTTGGAAATGCCACAGCATATAAAGAGAAATCTTAGAAAACAATTACACATAAAATATTTAAATAAAATGCACCTTTAGATCTTTAATCTTGTATCCTTAAAGTTTCAAAATTTCACGATAAAACTTTACATAGTTGATAACTTTATAATATGATTTAAATAGTGCTGTCCATACAAAAACATCTTACACCATACAATTTAAAAATACAAAATACACACACAATGGACAAATGACTCTGGCAAATTCAACTGGGTAATAAATAATAAATCCTATCCTAAAAAGGAGAGGAAATTGGCCCTGGAACTTAATAGTTCTATGGGAAAAGAGAACGATCCTAAGTTCAGGAATCAGATTGTTAAGAAATCAATATTCTCAGCAGCTCTAGTGGAGATTATATGTCACAAGATAGCTCTTACTTGAGATGGAGAGTATTATCAGTCTGAAATCCTTAGTGGGTAAATTAAAACTTAATACATTTGACGAACAAAACAAAGATTAACCGTCATCAAAATTTTTTTATGAAATAAATAAAAATAACATAGACATATACACCATATCTACACTCATGGGTGGACAGGGAGTACAAACACAATATCATAGACACTATTGGCTAACCGACGGTGTTCCTCAATCAACTCGAACCAGCTATGTGCTGGGGAGAGTACCGAGGATCAACATCCCCCCCCCCCTATTTCACAACTGTTTCTTATCAGAGATATGTACTGGTTTAAAGAACTTATATTACACTGACTCGATTATCGTTGGTTTTATTAGCCTTCCAGAACGTGTGTAATATCCGAGTTTCTGTCAATCTTGTGGGATTGTTGCATCAGGCTCAGGCGTACTTTAACTGAAATATTGAGATTCCATTGACTGTGAAATTGTCATACTGGCATTCGCGGGAAATGTTACAGCTGTATACAGTCTGTTTTCATTCTGAGAGCAGGGCGCATTTATATTACAATGCAGGGGGTGTGATTTGTTAGTTTTCATGAGCTGACGTTTATTTCGACGATAAATGGTACCATCTTTGGTGCGAACTGAGTATGACCTTTCGTTGTGTCTTCTTGTTATAACGGCATGTTCCCAGTTTTGTAAGGATCGTCTGTCTTTTTTCAGTATTCTTGTAATTATTTGTATATGTGTTGTATACATACATACATACATACATACATACATACATACATACATACATACATACATACATACATACATACATACATACATACATACATACATACATACATATTCATTTACAAGGAAAAATTTGCCATTATTTAATAAATAAGAAAAATATAATTAACAGGGCTAGGAATTAAACATTCATTACTAAGTGAAGAATAATATTCACGACTTTCGTATGTATGCGATTTACTGTATGCAGTTGACCAACAATCTTTCTTATGCAGTTTAAAATCATTCGTGTCCACGTCGAATTGTGCAAAATTTCAGCATCAAGGCCCCACTAACATGTTTTATATGAAGAATCTTAGTAAAACAAACTAAAAGTCGCCGAGGCCTTTGCTCGCTTCATTGTATCAGACAACACTACAACTTATCCGCATCTTTACATTAATCCTTAGATTTAGACAGGATTTACACAAAATAGTTCATATGTACCTTTGTGTAACTGTCTTCAGGAGCTTTGTAAAGCATTTATATACTGGTCTCCTCAATCGTCGAAAGTCAATGCCATTATGTTCACTACAGTAACTCAAGAGTTACCTACAGATTAACCACTTCCAAGACCTTACGTTTCTAGCCATGAGCACTCCAATTTTGACACTTTGTCAACCCTATTCTACGTATTTATTATCCGATTTGAAGAAAAAAAAATCAGTAATTAAAGTCGAATATAAAATGAACTTGAATTTTTACAGGGTTGAGTCCAACATACAATATTACATTACAATTGTATAAAGTGTAATACAGTTTTTAAAACAAAACTACAAGCAAACAATGCAAATTTAAACATACAAACATTCATACACTCACACACACACGCACGCACGCATGTGCGCGCGTATTCCTCATTGTGACAACCAATTCATTGATATTACAGAACAGAAAACGATTCATACAAGCAGCTTGCACGCAAGTACTGTTTATGGCGATCCATAACTATTACCAATTTTGTTCTTAATTCAGACAAGAGTACAAACCTTGATGAGGCCATATCTGTCTTGAGGAGGGTCGCAGACCAGATTTCCTCCACCTCATCATCACTTACATCCTCTGCATCTGGTTCATCTGCGAGTCGGACATCATCTTCATCGGTATCGGAGGAACACAGGCGCTTGTTTAGTAGAACAATGGTATAAACTTGTTAGCAAACTTCTCCTTTTTGCACTTTTTAATTCTATGAACTACATCATTGTCATTACGGTGTTTCGTCTTTCTTTCTGTCATCCTGAGCTGTTGATGCCACGAAGATTTTATAATTGAATTTAACTTAATTTTTTGCAACTGTCCCATTTTATCAATTTAATTAAGTTTTGTAGATTCAACAGCAACTAAACTGAATTAAATGCTATGCGAAAAACAATTACAGTATTAACACCGACTAATTTATTGTTTTGCCCATTCCGTAACAAGCTAATGTCTTATTGCTAATGTGTACAAATATAATATCCGCAAAACTTTAATTAAACATTATGATTCATAAAGTGTGTCTCCGTACACATAAGCCCTATAACACTCATAGAAGCCTAGTGTATCAAATAGGTCTTCCTCAATAGAAGAGTAAACGATTATCACCATAAAATGTTATTGATTTCCCCATAAATATAATGTCCTAGGCTTCATCTTTTGTTATATGAGAAAACCCAACATCATCTTTTTTTCGGTACATTTAGACTTGTCACATGTTCTTTTTGTTTTGCACAGAGATTAAATCCATATAGGTCAAGAACTGGTAGGACTGATAATAATTTGGTCAGGATCGATGGGAGAAGAAAAGGTATCATTCATTATCACTATATATGACTATTTTATATAGTTGCTTTATTTCTGTTTATTTTTTTGCCATATTAAGCACCCACGACAACACTTATGAATGGAAAAATACATTTTATACAATGCATCTAATAGATCGTGTACACGCACACACACACACACACACACACACACACACACAGAGTAGTGTAGTAATTAAAGCTTGTTTATTCAGCAATCAGACTGACTGCTATCGACATTTTAAAGTTTCTTTTTTCACGAAAAGTTTCAGACTTGAGAAAACGCGGGATTCTGTTACTTAATAACAAGCATGTCGTGCTGACCAGACATAAGCGACTCTTAGAGGGGGAAAATACATTTCATTCTGATTGGTCACGGTTAAATAAGGGTGTGTTTTCACACGAGTTTTAGAACAAACCCACGTTCATAAAGTCAGGTACACACCACATGAGAATCAGTTATTTCCGCTCTCAAGAACTGAAAATAAAAAGATGTTGACAAAAAAGCTTCAAAATGTCCTTGGAAACAGCAAATCATTTTAAAAGCTTGTTTACACTCTGAAACAAGGTCAGAAATAAGGTCAACATCTGATGTTTACTTGTAGAGTATAGGTCAACCCAATTTTCTAGAAAATATCTCCCAATTTATGAATTTTAAACCCAAAATGTCAAATTTGAATCTGACAAAAAGAAATAAATGACTTAAATCAAATATACGTAACAACGTATAAACCAAATTTTAGATACGTTCACAAAACAATATTATCTGAGTACAGATATTGCATGATATTCAAAAAGTTACTGCAATATAAGACTCGGTGACGATTCATGTCAGTACTTAACATCATCCATTCAATATTTCCAGCTTGAACCAACCTTCCAAATAAATGTAACCATGTTTTTATTCCTGAAATCCTGGGATAAAACATTTATGAATAGTTGGTATCCATTTCACTATACTGCAAGTTTTCTTTTTAAAATTTTCATTTCGTATTATAGGGAAACTAATCGGTTGTTAAATTTTACAAAATCTGCTGGTTTTCGCGTTATTCCATATATATATATATATATATATATATATATATATATATATATATATATATATATATATATATATATATATATATATATTGTATTGTTTTTTATAGGTGGTAGAAGAGGAACGGAGAAAGCCAAAGTTACATTGGAGAAAATATTACAGTTTGCGACGGCATCTGCAGAGATACCAGTTTTAGGATACTACATGCCACCCAAGATTGAATTTTTTGATGATGGAAGTATGCTTCCTAGAAGTTCAACTTGTATAAATGTCCTTTATTTACCTTTGGGACATTTACCTGATGATACTGCATTATTTTCCTTGTTTGACTATGCATTTTTGAACGAATACTTCGGAAAAATGTAATCTGACATTTTTCACCTCAGTCAAAATCTGCATGGAGATAGGAAATGAAAAAAAAGCAATTTCTGACTGAATCCACATTTTACAATCACGTCAATAATAATTTTTAATAACGCGCTTTTTCTAATGAAGTTGTTCGTTATTTTTTATACATACAATTTATTTTCATACTGTTCAACTTGTAAAAGATCGTTCCAACTGGTTTCAACAACCATCACATGTGTACGCGAAAAATCTGTAACCCGTCAATGCTTTTATTTTCTTCACGAGTCTAATGCCCATTTAAGGTAGTTTATGTTACATACACAATAACATTTATAACAGTGTTCGATTGATCAAATGAAGCGAGTTCACACGACATACGACAGGAGTCACTAAATTTGAATACAACAAATACTTCCACAAGTCAAGTTATCAAAACACGGTCGGCACTTAATTAAGTTCTCGGAGAAACGCGCGCGGACATAGCTGTTAAGAAAGATTGACGCATTTTACGTTTAATTACAAGAGGACACATTACATGTATACTGATTACACTGAAAAGAAACTTAAAGATATAACTAGAACACAAATTTCAGTTGATAAATAAATTATTTACTTTGTATTTATTTATTAAAGTACTGCCTCCACTATTGTAAGTGACATTTCCATTGATTGAAATTAACTTAGACAAAAATGAGGATACATATATAATCAATCATGGAGGATTACAATAATATGCACCAAACAGAACGGAAAGTTCTATCCCTGAATTACACAGAAGAATGCTCGATAATGCTGACAGAATCTGTATAAATACGAATAAATAATATCATACAGGTAAGATGAGTACTCTGCGGAGATTTCAGATGAATTAAATCTAAAGCATGTTCTATTTTACTGCTTATTGGATTGTCATAATTTAAACAAATATCAACACTATTAAATAAGATTTTGGTATGGTCGGACATACCTAGTAAGAGTAGATTTGATACTACGATTTCAGTTGACGAAGTCTTGCGCAAATTATTACTTTATTAATTTAAACATAGAGCTGTATTACATCACAGTCTATTGAATAAGGAACACAATTATGTTATTAATACATTTGTAATCTTTCAAATAGGGAGTTAAGATGAATTTAATTAAAAAATAGAGGATTGTAAGAAAGTTGTAACAGACGTTTAAAATACTGCTTTGAGCAATTGCAGAAAGTTAAATCACCCCATATAATCACTGGAAATGTAGTAGAATACATGAATTATCGACTTCAAACTTCCAAAACCTCGTCTACAGACTCTAAAGCATGCAAATATGGTTCAATGTCAGAAAGGTTAGCTACGTTAATTCTACGCATTTTGGCATTGAAAGAATGCAACTGTTTCTTCATTAAGTAGCTCTATTGATGGCACGTCGATATTGTCTTCAACGCTTGGCTCAGGTAACGGTGCATCTGGATCCATTCCATACTCTGGTAGAGCGTCCTAAATGAAGAAACAAAAACTATTTTGTCTGCAATGTATTCATTCATTTTCTTGTAATAAAAAAAACAATTCAAAGACACAATTAAGTTTGGCTATTAAGAAATGAATTCGTTTAAGAGAATGAGCTACGGTGGCTCAGTTATAACTTCCAAATATCACCAACAAATGTTAGGCTAAGAGAATAGCATATACTGTCTTGCAGAACCGACAAAAACGAATTTTTAATTTGATCTCTGCATGGTAAACTCGTGAAAGTTTTCCGTGCTAAAAGAAATTGTTCCTCGATATTGGACAAACAGTTTTCTGAAACTCTATAAAAATTTGTCGAATACTGTCTGTTATTTTATATAAAGCAGATATGTTACAATCAGATGTCCTTTAATTGCTATTTTTATTGACATGCATGGAATTTTGCTTCTTTATATTGTTATTGTAATGTTTTGCCGATTGTAAATTTGGTATGTTTTTATGATCTTGATATAATATATTTTGAAAATACAAGTACTTTCTACATTGTGAAGTTGTAGTCATTTGTTATGACTCTGGTAATCACATACACTGCCAATTAGAAGTACACACACAGACATTGATAAAATAATGGTAGGCATTTTAAGGAGCGTGCAGATTGTATAGTATCCAGTTTTAAATCGCTTGTCATGCTGGTTTCTTTCTTTACCAATATGCCACATTGCTTAATATGCGACAAGCTTCTCACCTGATCTAATTCTTCGAAGTATTCGTTAGCAATTACTTGATTCTCGTTAAATATACGCTGCAGTCCAAGTATAAATAGCTGGCAGGGAGTCTTGTTGTTCTCAGTTCTCAATTTATGATTGTTCCATGAATTCATAAACTTGAATAGTCTGTCATTCATCACATTTTTGTACACATAATGCAAGCAGAAGACATGTTTCTCCGAATCTGGATAAAAAAAGCCATTGACTTCCAATGACACAAAAAGCTCATAAAATAAAGAAAGCACAGCATTATACACATCACGCCATAGCCTCTCTATCCTCGAATTATGGACACTTTTTCCAGTTAGAAAACGTCCCCTATTAAGGCCCCGACGAGAGTGTGAGAGCATGTACTGAGCAACTTCACGGTTTTCCACACCCATGTCCCCTCTTACTCGGGAAGGAAGGCCCCATCTGGAAACGGCTTCAGTGAAATGGTTTAAAACGGTTGAAGCTCTATTATCACAGTTGCAAGCTAGGTAGACAATAAGCCTTGTGAAACCATCGATGCATCCGTGTATTACAAAACGCCATCTGCAGAATATATGTATATCGCTTTCCGCGTTATATGAGACAAGAAAATGTATTGTTTTTCCTGCAAGGGATGGTTATAACAATGATAACAACGCACGTATTGTTAGCTAATATAAAGTAGATCACTGACATATTGCTTGATCTCTCACTCTCGAATGTCGTCCATCATAGCTTGCACTCCACATATATAAGTGTTAAATGTAAACTGCAGTTATTAAGATATTTGAAAGTAGCTAAGAAATGCATTATAACTGAAAAAAATCTCCAAGTGTTCCTATTAAGTTTGGTAAGCAACTGAATGTCAACACATTCTTGATTCATTCTTATTAAACATTGTATTGATCAGATATTTGTAAGATTCATAGTTATTGGTGTAATTTCTTAATTAAACATGAATACTAAATGACCAAAAAACATATTGATGTCCATATGAACATCAAACATAGTTTCCTCAAAAATATGAAATAATATTTCTCTCTTGTCTTTATATTTATAACCAATGCAGGCAAATTGTATTTCGGCCTGTGCTTTGGTTACACAAATGGAGTAATAGCTTGCATTACTTGGAATAACAGGCGAGTTTCAACTGTACCAATGTTTGAAGCTGTTTCTGTTCCAAGCTTATTAATATTTATCTCCCAAACATGTTAAAATCCTAAATATCGGATTAAGCTAATACTTACATTAACAAGTAACTAACTTTCATTGTTGGATCTGATGTTGTGATGTCCTTGCCGAAGTTTCATGATATACGTCCGAAACTATTTAAGAGAACTGATTGATTTTTTTTATGCTGTAACTTTTTTTCCTTAAATGTGTTCAGAATTAAAAGGTTTTATCTTGGAGATGCCAAGATATAGAAAATTTGGAACACAATTATGTGTCTTTTAATTTTAGAATTTCGGGACCTAGTAAATTAAATTAACAAAACTTTGGGTACTGACAATAAGAGATTACACACAACTTTAATGTTTGCGCATGTCATGTAACTGAGTGGAACATTACCGTATCAGTTTGTGATTGCCATCCATACGCCACAAGGCAAGAGGGGACAGAACTGAATAAACCCTTCGCTCTATACACCGTAACTGCCTCAATTGTTGTCCAACCGGATCTACAGTTCTAACTGCTCTCCTTATTCTATCTCTTTGTACATGGATACCTTGTGAAATAAGATGACCTTCGATTGTCTTTAAACCTAAAGAAACAAGTATTTAAAACATGACTACAAGCATTGAATTCATTTTAAAAAAACTTATTTATTTATTTGCAGATATAACATTTACAGTCTATACCATTCCAGGATATAATTAAGGATCTAAATGAATTAAAATTGTATTGGTCTCTTTCCACAGAATGACAGCTGCAAACCTAAACTATTTGTTTGCCATACAAAGAGGTTTTCATTTTGGGGGCAATTAAAATAATTTACTATCTAAAATTGTATTTATATACATATATTTATTTTATTCTAAAAACCTATAAATGTATCCAAACATTGGGAAGCGTACAATTATTCAGAATGTGAAAGTCTCTATAAAGTCGTGATCTAAGTTGCACACTTTCGCCTTAAGAGTTAATGATAAATGCTTGTGTAAATAATCATACTCACACCTATAAGCATGCTTTTGTTGTATTTTTCAAGCTTAGTAGTGTCCAGATCGCTGCAGAGGTAGCAGACCACTTGACTGAATTTGAAATTTAATAGGATAAATGTATGCAAGTTCGTCTGTTTGTTGAATCTGATTAACTTCGGACCAATACTTTCAAGACAGTCAAATGCCTTAAAGCTTTACATGCAAATCGAACTGCACTTGGTAGTCTATGACAATCACCGGCAGTTAAACGATATCGTCACAGTTTAAGAAAGCACTGATCATGTTTTAAAGGAGACCAGAAAGCAATGGAAATACAGAATAATAAAAACAACACAATAGAAGGAAACCTTATTCTGAAGTATCATATGTGACCACAATGCCAATATTTAAATATTGGCATATGTTCTATGAGCTGAATTTCAGCGATCTTGTGTGCAAAATTTCCGCACCTATTCGGTTAATCTCGTGATGTGACGTCATAGCGACTCTTAGCAGCCCGACTGGCGATTTTGTATTGCTTACGGGTGTAAATAGCACATTAAAAAAAGGTTGTGGACAACACTTTTTTTCTCTTTTCGAAACGATAAAGGCATAAAGAATGTAGGGATACATTATTACAAGCGAGTCTATTTCAATGCAACACAATACAGCACTCCGTGCTCATTACATTTCACAAAGGAATGTTACTAGAGGGATCCGGAAAAATAGCAGCTCTATACTAAAAGTTAAAACTGTTCCAGACATACCAACGGATATTTTAAATCATGGGAAAAGTGTTGAACGTATATGTTACGAAAATAGACAGAAGGCCGAGTAAATGACCACAAAATGCAACAGTCAATTCCAGATATTTTATCTTCACCATCATTGCTAAAAAAAAATATAACAGCCCGTCACCTATCATGATGATGAAATGAGTAAATGTATTTTCAAGATCACAATCTAAATCATATCACCACTGTCCAATGTGAAATTGAGATCTGACTTTAATCAAATGGAAACTTTGTTTAAAAAAATAAGATTCTTAACCCCTGACACGGTCTTGTTTCGAGAAAACATAATTTTCAGTAATCTTTAAAAAATTAAAAATATTATTTAAAACCAAAAACTTTCAGCCCATGCCTGTTACACGTATAATGTATGAAAGGTAATCTGTAATGATTGGAATTGATATAAACAAATATCCCTTTGGCAGTTTAAATATCAGTGATTAAACGAAAAGAGGTCAGATAAAAATCATGCACTATCATTTTGTTGGCGTTTCGAATCAAACGGGACTTTTGTTAAGTAACATAGTCGCCATATTGGCGTAGGCAAGTCTGTTCAAAAGCAACAGGGGTAATGTAGTTCGCATATCTCGGAAGAAGATTCAACTTTTAAAAGTGCAAACCAAATCTGGTTTCCTCATGTTTGTCTCGCTTGCCATTTGTATTTACATTTGAGGAATGTCTAGTATTGCGTAACGGGACCACGTGATCTGTTGACTCATAAATATCGGAAAAACTCGGCAATTTACGGAATCGTGGTATCTTCAGCCCATGATATTGAATTTATAAACAGTACAGTCTAATTAAAATTTGTCAAGAATTACATACATAAAAGGAATTTTTTTTATTTCTGGTCTCCTTTAATATCTTTAAATACCATTCTTGTTGCAAATAAAAAGAGTTTTTAACACACGTCAGTTATTGTATAATTATCTTTTAGTCGGCGATTGGGCTATGTTGGGCAAAGTCGCTGTATGGAAAGATGACCAGGAGTCATTACAAAGCTAGAGTCGGTAATTTACCTTTAGAAACAGTTGCGGAAAAACAAAGCCCCATCCACAATAAAAATGTCAAACCTTACATATCAATATTCAAATCAATGAACATATATTACAACTATTTTACTGTACACAGAGAAGTCATTTAGTTGAAGAAAAAGAACTCTTACCTGAACGAGGAAAGTTGTTGATTATTGAATGCACCATCGATATTAACTCATTTTCACTTATATCACTGAATCGTATCCCATGAGTCAAACGGAAGTTTGCTAGTCTCCGCTCTACAGTCCTCCTGCTTACCCCAAGCAAACTTGCCATATCTCCTGTTGTAAAGTAATTTTCTGTAGAAAAATTAATACAGACGTTATTGCAAATAATTGTCCAAAGCACGAGAAAGATTTTCCATTGAAAGGTTTATGTTATGTGGATATAATAGAGAGAATATAAATCGGTTAGTAAGGTCTAAAACACAACATTTCAGCGTATATAAAACATTAACAATCACTATATACACATTTTAATTATATGTGTATGATAATGCAAAATTTGCACCAGGAAAACGTTGGAGCCCAAGTGCGATCACAACAGTTCAAAGTCATCTGAGTTCGTGGGCAAACGTTTGTACACATCATAAGGTATATAGTATAATTATTATTACACGTTGTACACTTAGCCATTTAACTTGTATTCCAAATATCCAACGAATAACGTTTCAAACAGGAAAATAGAATAATAATTGTCAAACTGCGCGTGTAATTCTGATGCATGAAAGCAGTTGACGTAAATAAAATGCATGAGGTCGAAGCACGATGAGATGGCCCAATCACGTGTGACGTTTTATTAAGTGATGCAAATACCATATGAATATAAACTGTCAAACATTTTTTTAAAATAATGTTTTACAGCATTTGCTAATAAAAATATTATTTAATTAAAACGAAAATAACAGCAATGGTTATTTTCAGACGCATAGGATATATGTTTTTAATAATATCCTATATTTTTTTTTCCACTTGATAAAAGTTTAGCGTTATGAAATAATTCCATTAATTTTGAAAAAATGCACTACATGAAAGAATCATGCAAACAAACCAAAGAAAACACAATTTTTCTTATAATGTACGGTAAAAGTATAGATTGTAGAATATCATTTTAAATCTTTGACAGTACTATATATTAAATTTCAATACATGGTTCTTGAAGGACTAAAATATTGGTACATGTTCCCATTTACTTGCAAACCTCCCAACACACACACACACACCGATGTTAAAACGAAAAGGCATCAACATGAAGCAAAGCAAAACATTAACAAAACTTAGTCATTTTATTCATAATGTCTAACCTGACTGTCACCTTAGAGTGCCATGCACTATCATTTTGTTGGCGTTTCGAATCAAACGGGACTTTTGTAAGTAACATAGTCGCCATATTAGCATAGGCAAGTCTGTTTTTAAGCAACATAGGTAATGTAGTTCACCGTCTTTAATAATTTCAGTAATTCCGGAAATTTTTGGTGTTACATGTCTCTTACATGTGTATACAAGAGTTGTCCTTTTTATTTGCTCAATTTGGTCACTAAATATTAAACATGTACATTTTTAATGATACTAAAGAAAGAATATCATGTCTTACAATATTGAAAACTATCAACGCTTTAAAATGATATTTGCTTGCATACGGAAGCAGTATCAAATATTGAACATGAACATCAGAGAAATAAAGAAGTTGGAAGCAGTACACACTAAATATGTGTTAGGGGATAACAATGGAGCATGTACATATAATACAGTAGAACATGTCTTGAAAGACCAACTCTTTTACCCCAAAGTTTTGGTCTCTCAAGACAGGTGGTCTCTCATAACAGGTCACGATGTTATATAATCAATAAATTTGTGCACTGAGATTGTGGTCTCTCAAGACAGGTGGTCTCACATAGCAGTGGTCTTTCAAGACAGGTTTTACTGTATACAGCATGTTAGTGTGTCAGTTGAGTAAAGAAATTACCAATGAAAAATTGTAGTTGTTCCTTTCTTATGTCATAAAGAGGTCTGCCCCTATGCCCAGTATAGACTTGCGAGGCTCTGTACTGGTGGTCTTCGCTGACTGGCATAGAATTGATATCGGTTTTGTCAAGGATACTACGAGCTTGTCCAAGTAGCTCAATCACTTCCACAGGCACTGATACATCCTGCAAGGAGTCCTCCATTAAAATCTCAATTCTACATACCTGAGTCCTTATAATGTTCGCTGCTTCCATCCTATTTGACATACGCTCTTTACATTTTCTCAATTCTTCCATGATAAAGTTTACTAACGACGCCAATCCTGTTGAGCCAGAATTCATTTTTGTGGTAACATATCATCAGAGTGAAATGGAATTCAAAACGTACCCCATTATCAAGAATGGCAAAACTGTCTTTTGAGTCGATTGCGTTCATTTGTCATTGCAGGCAATGGAATTGTGTTGATTTGAAGAGGCAATTAACTGGAAGTGATACAATGTTTAAATAGTTATAAAATCACACTTTCATCGCAAGTAATGAAGCTATTACATGTGTAATACATGTGTTACATTGTTTTTCCTGGAACAACGAGTGAATAATTGTGAGAAATGCTAAATATTACAGTGTTATTCCAATTCAACATGAATCACGTTCAGGGCCGGACCTGCTACAGGGGCTCAGGGGGCCGTCCCCCCCCCCTCTTTAAAAAAAATACTCTGCTTTTGATAAAAGATGCAAAGGGGGTTCCGAATTTTTTAATTTTTTTTTAAATATTTTTTTTAGTGTTTTTAAAACATTGCAGTTTTTAGTCACTTTTGTTAGATCCCTTTTTCAAGGTTCAGATAGCACCAGATTGCACCATTTTGCATCCTTGAAAAAAAAAATTTCAAGGGGGGAGGGCATGCATCCGGAACCCCCTAGAAGGCTTGGCGCTTCGCGCCTTCGCTTAACCCAATAACAAGTTTGCTCCCTCTCCCCCGGAAAAGCTTAGGTCCGGCCCTGACGTTCGTATGTTATTTTTAAAATATCACTTTTAAATCACGAGATTGCTGAAAACAACTCCAGACTATGTGGAATGCTATCTATGCTATTAGACTGACAGCAATTGAAATTATAAGTACGAAATAAAAATGCTACATCCTGCCGACGATTATACGAAGTTTATTAAAGACCAAAATTCCTTTAAACATCTAGTGAAGGAATTTGACAAATTTGGGAAGACCTCTGGGTAAAAAATAAATCATGAAAAAACTTTAATACTGAAAATAGGGAGCTGGAGAGGAAATCAACCAGGATTACCACCACAGTTTAAAAAAAGAAAGAGTGAATGCATTGTGCATTTATTTTTGGATAAGATAAGAACAAGAAAACTATAAAAATATGAAACAGAAATTATAAACGAATGTGAACACCTGGGCACTTACGCCATTATGTCTAATGGAACGGGCCCAAGTGTCCAAAACGTACATGTACGCGTATATAAATGTTAGTACCAAGTCTATTGACATAGAAAATAAAAATTTAGAAAGAACTAGATAAGGAGATTATTAATTACATATGTGATTATAAGACACGCTACGTCAAGAGGGAAACTTTATATGGAGCACAAGAGAGGAGGACAAGCACTCTCCAACCCCATTTTTGATTAAGACTGCAAATATTATAAATAGATTTAAAAAGATTAAAGCAATACCAACATCAAATTTGGTAGAGAATATACATCTACTGGTTTGGGTTCACAAGGAGAAACGGATTGGGTGGGGGGGGGAATACCAAGAAAATTGAGACATATCAAAGAAATACTAACCAAATATAAGGATATAAAAAGTTTATGGGACCAGGAGGAAAAACTAACATATAGATACATTAAGAGAGGGAGAAAAAAACAACACTAAATGTAAAGTAGAACAGGAGAACATAGAGATTAACTGGAAAAGAGCATGGGGGCACTGGACCAAAATTACGCTCCATAAAAATACAAAGCCTCTGCTTGAAATACATGCACAATGCATGGTTGATAGGAGAGGTAGCAGTGAGACGTGACATGGTCAGAGTATCGACAAAATGTCATCTGTGTAAAATAAGCCACTTTTAGTAAACTACACACAATGATACAGTGCGAGAGCAGGAAAACATGTAAATTGAAAGTGATATAAGAAATAAGCAAAGGGAGGAGATATTAAAAATCAAATATATAAAGACTGCAATAAATAAAAAAAATTATACAAAATTACAGAGTATATAGTAGACACCATGATGTCCTGTGGGCAAATAATTGTGATAAAGAGGTAAACAGAAGTATAAGGGGAAAAAAAGAGTGATTAATTTTTTCTATCTTTTTTTGTTGTTGTTTTTCTTCTTTTTTCTTTCTTTTATATAGACAAAATATACCTGGGGAAAATAAAGACTATGACATCATGGGGCTAAATCACATGTCGCAACGGGAAGTGGACAGGCACGTGAAAGAGTTTTGAAAAAATACCCCATGTAAAACATAAAGAGACCAAGTACAGATATAAAACACAAACAGGGGCTAATTCATATGTTAATATTTTACTAACTCTTTATCAATCTTAAAACCATACAGCTCCCGTACTGTATGGTTTGACCAACCCACAGATGGAAAATAAACAATTTTGGATTCTTTCTAATAAAATATTTAGATAAATTAATAAAAAGGAGGCCTAACCCGACTCAGGAGAAACATAATGAAAATATAGAGGTGTGGACCTTGAATCGAGCGTAACCTACCTATTGATACTCCTAGAACTACCACGAGAAACGACACATATTAGCACGAGATTAAAACAATATATATATAAAATTCCCAAGAAGAAAAAAAAGAGGAAAATAAAAATAGTGCACCTTTTTATCGTCAGAATTCAAAAAACCAAAAAAATTAATCGAATATAACATAATAATATATATCGGGTCCTAAATCCAAATTAGTAGAAAAGAAATACAATTGGGAAAAATAACACTGAATCGAAAATTTATGTCTCAAGCATATATATCAAATAGCATGCACACAATATAGCACCACTACATATAACAGATACTGAGACCTCTAGCAAAAGAAACAAAAATACATAGGAAATAACTTCGAGCAAGGCGAAGAAGAAACAAAACAGGCTCTGACGAACAACCTTTTTACATAACACTAAGGAAACATAAATACCCCATCAAAAATTCTAAGACTATACACAGTACAGCACAATAAGGGTGTACACACATTACAGCACAATAAGGTGTACATACAGTACAGCACAACAAGAAAATAATTGGAAATCGATTTCAGCCAGAGAGATTGGCCGTTACTCTAAAACAAAGTGAAGGAGAAACTGGGCCGAAATCCCACCAGCTGATGACAAATAGAAGACAGCAGGCGGTGATTAAATTACCAAGCAAGACCGAAAAGCGTGCCCGCATCAACCTACAAACTAATGAGAAACGGTTAACGCAGAAGAGACTAACATAAGGACACATACGATTGATTAATATTAAATACCACAGGGTATTAGCAGTAAATGACCAGAAAATAGAGCCAAATAAAAAAAAAAATTCTTAAACATAGGGCAAATCAAGAGCTAATGAAACTTAGCCAACAATTTTCCTTATCAGGCCTACAAAGAAACAAACCAAAAAGTCATATTGTCTCCGGAAAGCCATCTTAGTTTGCTAGTAAAATTACACCAGAGATTCTTTTGATCTGCATATTTTCCATCATGTCCATATGTTGGAAAAAAAATTCAATCCCATCCCAGGGCAAAAGCAACCGAAGCTTGCTATGTAAATAGAACCCGCATGAGATGATGTAATTAATAACGTCATCATGGTCACTTTGGCTCATGCATAACTACATACCAAACAAAATATTTGAAAAATGAAAATTCAGGAGCAGGACTCGAAAGTGAGAGTCT
This sequence comes from Unio pictorum, assembly GCA_030141615.1. NCBI lineage: Eukaryota > Metazoa > Mollusca > Bivalvia > Unionida > Unionidae > Unio > Unio pictorum. Next base: position 12,450,180 of record JARLTB010000074.1, read on the forward strand.
TGAAACTGTAATACAATAAAAGAAAATATATGGAAAAATATAAAAATAAAGAAATAAAACAATTTGTGACATAATAGTAAACGGAAGCATGACTCTACAGTGAACAAGCTAAACAGAAATGGAACGCCAATGAGATTTTATGAAAGAATTCTGCAACCGTCCAGTTGAGAACTAATGACAATAAATAAACAAAAATGGCATATCTTAACGATAGATTGATGACAATATCCACTTTAACAAACCTTTTTTCCATCACGTCTGCTTGATGGAAAATTTCAATCCCATTTCGGGGAGAAAGCAACGAAAGTTTTTGATATATAATACAACACACATATGACGATTTATTTACGTTGATGTATTACCCTAAGGGTATCACTCACAAATCGGTGATGCTGTTTTATTTTTTTTTTTAAATTTGATATAATCCAGTATCCATCGCCTTTCGTTGTTATTTTCATACATCAGTACTCATTAGCTAAATTTTGGGTTCATTCAAGCATGATATGTGCTTCTTCTTCGCCATAAAACACTCCAAGAAGGCAAATGTTTATTGGTCACGTATTAGTCTTTCAAAAATCCCCTTCCATTTTAATACTTTTGGAAAGAAGTGTGGTGTTTTAAATGCACTAAGAGTCGCGAATCATGATTTCTAATAAAATTAGTTTCGATTATCCCAGAAGAAAACAAAAAGAGAGAAAAAACAGTAGGAAAAAGAAGATTTCTTACATATAGAACTTTAACGAATAATGCTTATGCACGTATGGCCGGTAACATGAGACATGTTGATCAAATAAAATCAAGATTTAATCTCTTTAGTTGATAGATCTCGCTTTGTTGAAGCAGAAGAAACTCGCGCAGAACTTGAAGAAAGAAAAAAAATACACGCACATTCATTAATGTGGATAAAATCACTTTATGCTGATTGGAAAACGTGGCTCTTGTTTATAAAATACGAAAAGAAATACTTGCCTTTGCTTTGCTCTGCAACTGTCCTATGCAAAAATCTCAGCTGAATGCTGTAAATACGACCGTCGATTCTGTTTAGGGGTGCTGACATCATACGTCATAGATAACAGCGCCCCCCTGTGATTGTTTGGATTTACGCTAGTTGATTCGTAGTTTGATCAGATGGTTTGCTTTCAATACGTTTCATTTAATACCATATCATTTGGAATATGAGCTGATCATTCCATTCTGCTCTTCAGACCATTTCAACTAATGCCAGATCATTTGGAATCTGAATACATTATTTCATTTTTGGGGTTAAATCATTTAATTCAAGACTACATAATTTCATTTAATACTACGTTATTTGGAAGCAGAATTCATTTCCTTTGTTGAGTTAAATCATTTTATTTCATACTACGTACTTTCATTTAATAATATATCGTTTGGAACCAGATTTCATTAATCCGTTTTGTTCTTTAAATCATTTTATATAATACCAGATGATTTGGAATTTAAATTCATGATTTCATTTGTTGAGTTAAATCATTTCATGTTAGACTACATCATTTTATCTAATAGCACGTCATTTGGAAGCATATATCATCATTCCGTTTTGTTCTTTAAATCATTTTATTTAATACCAGATCATTTCATTTAACGCCACATCATTTGAAATCTGAATTCATTATTTCATTTTTGGGGTTCAATCATTTCATTTCATGCTACATCATTTCATATCACACAACATCATTTGGAATCTGAATTGATCATTCCGTTTGTTTGGTTAAATCATTTTATTTCACACTTGATCATTTCATTTAATACCACGTCATTTGAAACTTACAAGCATCATTCGGTTTTGTTCGTTAAATCATTTCATGTGACACCACATCATTTGGAATCTGGATTGATCATTTCATTTGCTAGGTTAAATCATTTGATTTCATACCAGATCATTTGATTAATGTAATTTTGGCGGCGACGGCTGCCCATATTTCCGTCTTCTTGCGATTCTGAAGCGATAAAAGACGCGCAAGAAAAGTTAAATCGAGCGGAGTGTTGTGGTAACGCTTGTACTCATTGTTTTTATTTATATTACCGATAAGGTGATTCCATGTTTTCATAGATTTCGCCGTACTTTATTGATAAAACGTCCGACTCCTGTGGTTTGGTTTTATTAGGTCAAACAGGGCAGATACATGCTTTCATTTTTTTCAGGGTGGGGAGCAAAACTTGACGGGCTTGTTAATTTTCGTATATAGGCGACATCACTTTTATAGCACATGAAGAATTTAATTGTTTATGCTTTATGTTAAAAATTGTCAAAATAAAGGCATGGAGGAGTAATTAAATTCTTACTGAGATAAAAAAAAATAATTGTATATACAATAAATTTGCTATTTTGATTAACTTATTTTACGACTTATTTGTGGTATTGTTAATTATTAATAAATATTGATAAATATTCACGTTACTGTACCGGAACACTCTTCGTCTAAACGGAAGTTATGTCCATGGGCAACTCCGGACCTCACTAAATTTCCTGTTACAGAAAATATCGCTAAATATTCACAGTTTTTTTGCTTGTTTGTTTGTTTGTTTGTTTTTTGTGGTTTTGTTTAAATTTAAGGTAGGTATTATGTAAACTTCACGGTGTTCTTCGGGAGTCTTGGGGTGTTTAGTGAGATCCTTCACTACGCTGTGTGACGCAGACGCCCAAAACATAAAAATAGGCGTTGAGGTACATAATTAATTCTTTCTTCAAATCGGAGCAAGATTATTGTTTAAAGCATTTTGTGGAGCCCCCCTCACCCCTGTTGGTCGCATTCCTAAGTACACGGAAATGACGTCATTTAAAAATACCGGAAGATATCCCTCTTACTTTCGGTTTCACCAGGAGTGTTCCACGTTACAGATTTCAATTTTTCCAGGTACGATTTGCTTTTATTCGATCATAGATCACCCAAACTTATGCTGAATTCAACATTCGTCAAAAATCTAAATATCCAGCCAAATTGTCATTGATAACTAAACAGACTTTGAGTTAATCGCCGGATTGAATTCATGCGATGGTCATCTGAGCGGCATCCGTTGGTACGTGACTGTCTTTTGAATGTAATTGTGTAGTGTTTCCGTCTTCTTGCGATTCTGAAGCGATAAAAGACGCGCGAGAAAAGTTAAATCGAGCGGAGTGTTGTGGTAACGCTTGCACTCATTGTTTTCATTTACATTACCGATAAGGTGATTCCATGTTTTCATAGATTTCGCCGTACTTTATTGATAAAACGTCCGACTCCTGTGGTTTGGTTTTAGTAGGTCACACAGGGCAGATACATGCTTTCATTTTTTTCAGGGTGGGGAGCAAAACTTGACGGGCTTGTTAATTTTCGTATATAGGTGACATCAATTTTATAGTACATGCAAATTCGGGAGGGGGGAGCATTTGTCCTCGCCCTCTTGAAATGACGTCCCTGCCACATGGACTCGTTAGAAAGGAAAATAGGAGTATCCGGAATCGAGGGCTGGGGACAATATTAGGCCTACAAGTTAGATCCCCAGCACTTGATTCAGCAACGGATACTTACAATTTATTTGTAACGAGCCCCTGTGGTTGGTCATACTAGCCTCACAAAATCACACAAAGCCGAACAGAGTCATGCAAAGTAAAATTAGAAAGTGTATTTATATTATAAATGATATGGAAATAAATTAAACAAACCAAAAGACTATTTTTCAGCATAATGATGCCAAAATTAAATGATCCAAAATTTGGGCAACAGAGTTTGAATTTGAGCAATGCTAGAGTAATACCAATGTCTGACAAGCTCATATGTGAATTGTTATCATTTTTAAAACTGTTAATTTGACTGAATATTAAAAGAAAACATGCAATTTTTCAATAAATTTTTTAAAGATTTATCAGTTTGTTGTCGACAACTCTAGATATTGACACAATCTAAGATATCTAGAGTGTAAACACCAGAGGATATATTTAGGTATTTGCAGAGCACCAACTCATTAAAGCCATCATCATCATCATTATCATCATCAGTCTCTTGAACTAGTGTGGTCGTTGAGGCATTTTGCTGCTGAACATCTGACCAGTTCACTCCACTTGTCTCAATCATGTGCCATTGCCCGTGTCTCTACAAAACTTTTCATTGTTCATTCTGTGATGTTATCAGTCCACTTTTTTCTCTGTCTACCTCACCTTCTGCCACCCTGGATGCTGTCCAAAGTACTGTTGTTGATAGACTGTTGGCTTTAGTGGCATGGCCATACCATTTCAGCTTTCTCTTTGTGACAGTGTTGAGGAGGTCTTCATAATGGCCTACTTTGTGCCTGCTGGTGTTAGGCACTTCTTCATTTATGATGTGGTCCTCCATGTAAGAGATGGCAAGGATGGTTCTGTAGCATCTCATTTCAAGTGCCTTGATTCTTCATTGTAATTCTGCTGTCGGAGTCCAGGCCTCACATGAATACAAAAAGATTGAGCTGACTAGTACTCTCAGTAGTTTGATTTTAGCCTTGATACCAAGAGTATTGAACTCAAATCTGCTAGTCCTATAATGTAAGGCATCTTTCCTGATATTTATGCTTTTTGGTGTGTCATCTTCTTGCCTAAATAATGATGTTGTATAGCATGTTCCTCATTGGACTAAATCTATATTTTCAGGAATATCTCATACGCTTGGCAGCATATTTTGATGCTTTTCCACAAACTATGGTTCTATTGTTTTAGTAGGACTTTAATTACTCTGTCTTTTTTCTAATAAATTCAGATTCTAAGACAAGCACATGAACATGCTTTTAAGTGTTATTGAGCTATATTTCTTTGACATCTTTTCAAAACTACTCAGTATAATTTGGCTATTTGAACCCAAACAAATTCGGGCTTGAATAATGGCTGTTCAGTTTGTACCGAATTTAAAACAAACAACTTTTTGACATGAAGAAAGTCTGTTGGTGCCAAAGTTGACAAAATAACATTTCGGCAAAATGTAGGACTTAAATTTATTCAGATGTTACTAATTTATCATTAAAATCTAAAAAGCTGCTAAACAGAATTTTGCTAGATTGATACAAAAGCATTCTTGCTCATTGAAGGCCATACACATTTTTACTAATACATGTATCTGTCTGCCATCAAATATTGCTGCCATTATTAAAACCGTAAAAACATTTATGCATTACTCTTTCAGAAAAAGATGTGTAACAGAATCAAACCTACCTTGACACATCCTGCTTTCATTTGACAGAAACCTCCCCTGAAATGGAGGCTTTCAATTGACAGAAACTGTCCTGACATAGAGGCTTTCAATTGACAGAAACCTTCCTGACATGGAGGCTTTCAATTGACAGAAACCTTCCTGACATGCTGGCTTTCAGTTGACAGAAACCTTCCTGACATGGAAAAACCTTCCTGACATGGAGGCTTTCAATTGATAGAAACCTTCCTGACATGGAGGCTTTCAATTGACAGAAACCTTCCTCACATGGAGGCTTTCAGTTGACAGAAACCTTCCTGACAGGGAAAAACCTTCCTCACATGGAGGCTTTCAATTGATAGAAACCTTCCTGACATGGTGGCTTTGAATTGAGAGCAACCTTCCTGACATGGAGGCTTTCAGTTGACAGAAACCTTCCTGACATGGAGGCTTTCAGTTGACAGAAACCTTCCTGACATGGAGGCTTTCAGTTGACAGAAACCTTCTTGACATAGAGGCTTTCAATTGACAGAAACCTTCATGACATGGAGGCTTTCAGTTGACAGAAACCTTCCTGACATGGAGGCTTTCAGTATTAGACAATGTTGATGTTTCATCAGATGGATGGAGATGAATAAAAAATTATTGAAGGCTTAGCCTTGACACAAATGTTTTCAGAATATATGCAATTGATGCAATTTTTTAAAGGCACATGTCTAGGGTAAGTGGCTTTAAAGTTAGTATTTGCCTGGATTCATAATTTTGTCCAATAGGGTCATATTTTCTATTACTATTAATTTGCTACAAGCCTTCTAAATAAGGTAATGGTTGGTCCTATATGTTTATGACTTTTTGTTCATGAGACTAAATTCTGAATGTGAAATTCATCCATAGAGGGCCAAAAATCCAAAGGATTCCACAGTTTCACAATTTCTGCATGTTCAGGGGTGGATATCAATAATTGTGACATACAACTTGGCTCTTGCGATCTTTGTATGCCTTTGGGTCTGTCTTCAGGTCGGTGTACAATCTGTGCATCATGATCTCAGAGTCTTGGAGTGGCTTAAGTTTGTGAATGCTGCAAAAATCTCCATGCTTCTCAAAAGTTCAAAACAGAAATGAAATTAGAGAAACATTTTTTTCTCATATCAATCAGATAAAACAGTCTTCAAGTTTTGTAATGTAGTTTTTGTCATAAGTACTGCATGTATGACACAATAAAAAAGAACACTGACTCAGTAGAAACAGCAGCTATCAATTCTTTGGACTGAGTCTTTTAGGGTTAAACATTGTAATTGAAGTTATTTAAGTCTCTAATTTCCTTGCTTAGCATAGTTTTCAAAGAATTTTATGGGTACACTGTACCACTTGATATATTTAACCAGTGTAACATTAATTACCAAGTCAGCATAAGTAAGTGACAGTTTATTAACATGCAGCAAAAGTAAGCACTAAAGGAACTAGTGTAATATTGAGAATTGAAATGGTACTTTTTTCTATTTTATTAGTCATGTGCTTTGCTTTTGTCTTAATATATGGTCTTCTTGGGCTTGAGGGAACTACAAATACAGCAGGTGGCACAATATTGCTGATTTTTGAGCTTCCTTCAGTCTTTCTGATCAGAACTTAAAGGGGCTCCGGACATCCAATTTTTTTATAGCTCTGAATCAACAACACTGGCAGATATTTCAACAGAAAACATCTTGCAGAACCAGATTACTTGTTATTTTCTTCTATTTGGTTCAGAATCCAAATCAAGTTGACAATTTAGATACTATTTGATTTAAATTTGGTAAATATCATTTATTCCAGGACCAAGATCAAGAAAACAGAATGGAACGTAAAGGACTGGTTCATCTCATTTGCATAAGCAGAATGGAACATAATGGACTGGTTCATCTCATTTTTATAGCAGTATTTCTCAGCTTACTGCAACAGTCATACACAAAACAGTGCATCAGTAATTCGTCAAGCATCAGTGACCATGGTAATACTACTAGCAGTTTTGTCATCATGAAAAAGATTTTAAATAGATTTTTGGTTTCCAGATGTATTAAGCAGATAGAGTAACATATATAATTTTTCTTATGTTATGATGAATTAGTGATTAATGTTTAGTAGCAGATTTACTGATATTTCTTTTCCATTCAAAATGAGTATTGAAAAGTAGAATGTCTGTTACTAATTTTGTTCCTGAATAATGACTCAAGTTGTTCACCTTTTGCAGTTACCAACCATTGTGGATGGCACATGGGGTAAGGAAGAAACTTGTAGATTTCAGGGTCAAAGGTTAAGATTATTATAACTGAAAGAAGAAACATGGGGTCCATATTATAATTCATATTTCACTGTCTAAAGTTATTAAACATTGGTTATGGTTTGCATTTGGGGTCAAAAGGTCACGGTCATTCTGAGAGAAGAAAAATAGATTCTGCTCAGTGACATTTGTTCAAAATCACATATTTGGACCAAACTTTGTGAATAGCTGCACTTGGGGTCATTTTGTGAGCCAAAGGTGAAAAGTCAAGGTCACTGACTGACAGAGGAAAAATGGTTTCTGCACTAAAAAATTCAGTTATCAATCACATACCATCAGAGTTTCTAAATGATTTACATATTTGGTAAGAAATAAGCATGTTGATTTTATGTTGAAGGTCAAGGTCAGTGTGAGCAAAATAAGAAAGATGTTTTGTTTGCATAGTAACTTGGAGGGCGCACATTTAACTTATAGAGGAGGCCTATTGATTTTTGAGGTTTAAAAGGTCAGGGTCATTGTTGCTCAAAAGAAAAATGGGTTTTGCAGAAAAACTATTGTTCCTGTTAAGGTCCTTCATCAGACATTTTGATGTTTTACATTTAGTGTAATAAAGAAATCTACAGATTTTAAAATCTAATGTCAGAGATCATCATCAAGGTAAGTCTGAGAAGGAAAATAATGGTTTGTGCACATTAAGCTTAGTTCCATTCCAATGTCATTGATTAGTAATCTCCAGAGTCAACTACACACTACTGGTGCCTAAATAGAGGACTATTAAAATTGTAACATGTATATAATGTGCTGTTTGTGGTACTCTAATTTGTTTTCAAGATAAACGTTTTCAGATAATTGTACTCAGCTGTGACATTTTCCATGAACTTGGTTTCTTCGTTCAGCTATTAGTTAATTAATCCATATATGATGCCTAATGACTGATCTGGTTGACTGAATATTACAAGGTTTTGATTAAAAAGTTTTTTTGGGAGTAAACATATGACTCCTAATGACTGATCCGGTTGACTGAATATTACAAGGTTTTGATTGAAAAATTTTTTGGGGAGTAAACATATGACATACTGACACCAATTGGATAGCTATAGCCATCCTACTAAAAGGGAGGCCTCAATTGACCATGTGGTCTATGCATTCACCATTATGGATCACTACCATCTCACTTCTCTCTGCATGGGTTTAAGTCTCAAGCTAAGCTAGTGTAGGTACATGAGAAAGCTTGCCAGTATCTTCTTGAGCACTGGTAGTTCTTTCCAGGTTCTTCCTCCACCATTAATACAGGCCACCATGGATAGCATATCCTGTGCACAAAAATGGCATTAAACCGTCAACAATAACTAAAAGCACTATTGAACTATTTTAGTCAAATTGTATTGTAATTGTATTTCATATCATCTAGCCTGTTTGCATTTCTTACATATACATGGCCCTTTACATAAATGATACATGAAATTGGCTATTCGGTAATTTCAAAGACATTTACTTTGACTACCAAGGCCAGCAGAATAGTAACTCTCATCAACAAATAATTGACTACAGTGGCCAAGCTGTCATCAACATGATCATTGACTACAGTGACCAAGTTGTCATCAACAAGATAATTGACTATAGTGACAAGCTGTCATCAACATATTTGACTACAGTGGCCAATCTGTCATCAACATGATAATTTACTACAGTGACCAAGCTGTCATCAACAAGATAATTGACTATAGTGACAAGCTGTCATCAACATATTTGACTACAGTGGCCAATCTGTCATCAACTTGAAAATTGACTACAGTGACCAAGCTGTCATCAACATGATTATTGAGCACAGTGACCAAGCTGTCATCAACATGATATTTTACTACAGTGAAGTGACTAAGCTGTCATCAACATTATTATTGACTACAGTGATCAAGCTGTCAACATAATAATTGACTACAGTGATCAAGCTGTCAACATAATAATTGACTACAGTGATCAAGCTGTCATCAACATAATAATTGACTACAGTAATCAAACTGTCATCAACATGATAATTTATTACAGTGACGAAGCTGTCTTTAACATGGTCATTGACTAAGTGTTCAAGCTGTCAACATGATAGATGACTACAGTGACCAAGCTGTCATCAACATGATAATTGACTTTAGTATCCAAGCTATGATTAACATGATAATTGACTACAGTGCCCAGCCTATCAACATGATAATTGACTACCGTGCCCAAGCTGTCATCAGCATGATAATAGACTACAGTGACCAAGCTGTCATCAACATGAGAATTGACTACATTGACCAAGCTGTTATCAACATGATATTTTACTACAGTGACTAAGCTGTCATCAACATTATAATTGACTACAGTAATCAAGCTGTCAACTTAATAATTGACTACAGTGATCAAGCTGTCATCAACATAATAATTGACTACAGTAATCAAACTGTCATCAACATGATAATTCATTACAGTGACGAAACTGTTATTAACATGGTCATTGACTAAGTGTTCAAGCTGTCAACATGATAATTGACTACAGTGTTCAAGCTGTCAACATGATAATTGACTACAGTGTCCAAGCTATCATCAATATGATATTGACTACAGCGACCAAGCTACCATTAACATGATAATTGACTACAGTGACCAGCCTGTCAACATGATAATTGATTACAGTGACCAAGTTGTTATCAACATGATTATAGACTACAGTGACCAAGCTGTCATCAACATGATAATTTACTACAGTAACAAAGATATGATTCACATGATAATTGACAACAGCGACCAGCCTGTCAACATGATAATTGATTACAGTGACCAAGTTGTTATCAACATGATTATAGACTACAGTGTCCAAGCTGTCATCAACATAATAATTGACTACAGTAATCAAACTGTCATCAACATGATAATTCATTACAGTGATTAAACTGTTATTAACATGGTCATTGACTAAGTGTTCAAGCTGTCAACATGATAATTGACTACAGTGTCCAAGCTATCATCAATATGATATTGACTACAGCAACCAAGCTACCATTAACATGATAATTGACTACAGTGACCAGCCTGTCAACATGATAATTGATTACAGTGACCAAGTTGTTATCAACATGATTATAGACTACAGTGACCAAGCTGTCATCAACATGATAATTGACTACAGTGACCAAGCTATGATTAACATGATAATTGACTACAGTACCCAGCCTATCAACATGATAATTGACTACAATGCCCAAGCTATCATCAACATGATAATAGACTACAGTGACCAAGCTGTCATCAACATGTTAATAGACTACATTGACAAAGCTGTCATCAACATGGTTATTGACTATAGTGACCAAGCTGTCATTAACATTATAATTGACTGCAGTGACCAAGCTACCATTAACATGATAATTGACTACAGTGACCAAGCTGTCATCAACATGAAAGCTGATTACAGAAAATCTCTGTCATCAACATGAAAACTGAGCACTTAACACATTTTATAATCAACCAAGTGAGTGTTCTTATAATCACCTGTAAGTAATCATTTATAATGCAGGTTAATGGCAAATTGAGTTACTGTGATGTCTGTATGTTTGTGGGCTATATATCTTATTTGTTTCCTTATGTCTTGATTTTTTAAATACAAAACCAAAGAGAAAAGGTATGCAAAAGAAAGAAGAATAAAAGATATTTATGACATTATAATCAAAGATGGAAAAATAACCTGCTACATATAAGCTACAGCAATATTAATCTGTTGGATCAATTCATTAATGAATTTTCTCATTACTGAAAGTTTTGGGACATTTTTTTACTTTTTTTAATTTTATTTTTTTATGTCTGTCTGATGAAGATAATATAGTAATTATGATAATCTTCTTCTTTTATAACAATCTCACCATGTAGGATCTATACCAAGATTAAGAAGATTGCACTAAGAAAGTTTTGTAATGTTAAGAAGTCAGGTTTTCAGTTAAATATTTGCAAACATTTGCCACCTGGTAAGGATTTTGGTCTATTTGTTAGATTCATAATTTGTTTTAAGTCAAAAGAATAACTGCTGTGGGCAACATAAAATGATTACAATTTTAAGATGGGACATACCATTAAAGGTGGTACAGGGTAAACCTGTATGTTAACCACTTTTGCCTGTATGAAGCAAAAACATGGACCATTTTTTTAAAACAAATTAACAGAGCAGGTCATATGTACATATCTTTTCTTTTCAGGTCCACATTTCACATCGCCTTATGTACATCTTGACTATGTGCGAATTGGTCACGAAACAAAAATATTGTGCTGTGGTATAAATTATGACTCCATTGATTGGTACAGACTTAAGGACAACAACTGGGGAAAGTTTATTCCATGTGAAAAATCATGTTCTGATAGCGAACCAACAGCTTATGAAAGAGGACAGGTAGTGCGTATCGATTCCATAGACAGCAGCTGTAATACTTCATTTAAATGTGTCTTGAATAAGAAAGATTTCCCCAGTGTGGATCGTATAACACAGATCTTTGTTGTCAGTAAGTATTGTTGATGTTATGTCACATGTTGGGATTGTGTAGGAAATATTTGATCACAAACGACTTCATCATCGTCACTTAGTGTGGTGTGATACATCTCTGCATCCATTGTTTCAAAAACATGTAAATTGCAATGTACACGAAATAAATATACCATATATACTCGCATATAAACCTGTTTGCATATAATATAAATATACCATACCCTATAAACTGAATGGGTAATATTATAAAAAGTGCATGACCAGTGTATAAGCTGACTCACAATTCTGAGGCAAGAGAGGTATGCTTCTAATTTTTGCCAATATTAATTTTCCTAAATAAATTCATTTAGAATTTACTGTGTGCACTGTGTAAGTACTGTTCAAAGTAGAACAGTTTGGTCTCCCAGCCCATAAATTATGAACTTCTTACCTTTTTTACTCAAGAAATCAGAAAATATGCACATGCACAAAACAATCATAGTAGTTTATAGCAGTTTAGTAAGTGTTGGAACACTGGGAATGTATTTTTTTTGTACATGCATTTAGGTCTTAGGACATGTGAAAATTAGTTGCTTGTGTGTCCTACGATTTACGGCCCATATGGTAGTCAACAAGAATTACTTAAAAACTTCCAAGTTTAAATCTTGGCTTATGGATAAGCCACTGCCACTTTCTTCCAGGCCTTTATTTTTTCCTAAATTATTCTGCTTGCATGTGAGTATTTATAGTAATATGAAAATAGTTATGTACAGTGGCATCATAGGAATGATTTTGTTGATTTTTTTGAAAAAAAGGTTTTTAAAAATGTAAATTTTGCATTAAAACATTATTTTGGAATTGTTGTGAATTCATTGAATGACATTTGGGATGATGTCATTGTGATACAGAAAGACTAATGGTACACCAACACATTTAAGACTCTTGGCACATCAGTGCATACAAGACTGGAATTCATTTAAAACATTCTATACATTTGGACTTGTGATAGAACATTTAGGATTATTTGGGATTTAATTTACAATGCTGTTTCTTTTATTTTTTTACATTGTAATTTAGAGAAATAAATTATTTATTGAATTTTACAGCAACAAAACATTTTAAATAGCAGTTTCATTTACTTAGTTTAAGACCATGGCATCATAACCCCAGATCTATTACTGACCTCAATATTTCAGAAAACTGCTTCTGCAATTGGGTTTATTTGAAGTTGCAGATGGGTGAATAATCTTAGACCCACTTGGACCTCTTTGTTTCCTCAAAAGAACTAGAACCAACTGACTACAGTTACTTTGATCTATGAAATTTCTTGATCTCAATATCCTTAGAAATATTTTATATGCCATGGTTAAAATATTTTTAGTGCCTGACAACTAATTATCCATGTAATCAATATATACCAGCAGATCCTAAACCGTAAACCATACTGACCTCCCATTGAAATGAAAACGATCATCTCTTGTGACTTTTACCTTTCGACTTATTGGTCTGTAACTTCTAAGTGTGATTCTTTCACCCAATTGTAGTGATGAGCCAAGTCTGATTATGATGCACTTATGTAAACAGATGTAGCGCTTTAAAAGAAACTTTTATCCTTGCTGATCCAATAGGTTTGACAGATGATGTTGTAACTGCTCTGGGTAGCATTTTTGTGACATGCAGCAGATGTTCTCACTGCTATGTGTCACATCTTGTGACATACAACAGAGGATGTTGTAACTATGATCTGTAATGTTTTGTGACATGAATCACAATGTGAACGAAAGATGACAGGGTAATATGTCACAAGAATTTTTTCAGATAGCTCAGGTGGCAGAAAAGTTGGTTATGTATTAAGGAGATTTTGAGTTCAAGTATCTGTTTTACATTTTCTATGTTCACATGCATATTCATTCAAGCAAGAGATATATATTCTGTTTCCTTTGTCTATATTATTACAATAGTTGCTCATTATAAAGTTCCCTCTTTATATTGCAGCCCTTATAAGATGTAATTGGTCCTGGATCACACACAATTGGTCTCTTCACTATATTGCAGACCATTTTATGAGATGAATTTTTGGATTATATTATTGTGATACATAAAAAGCTCCTACAATATCAACACATTTCAGGCCATTGGCACATTATTGATTGCTCACCATAGATCCCTAACTAATTATGTAACTCAGCTTTGACAGAGTATTTCCAGAAAATGGTAATTGCAGGTCAGTGGAGGGGGTATTATATATAAAGTTGTTTACAATAAGATTTAATCCATTCTTGTGTTGGTTATTTGAAGTGGATTCAGCCTTGTTCTTTTGTTCAGCTTTGATATGGGTGGATTTATTTATTCAATTTATTATTCACCAGAATTACAAAGTGCTCAAAAATATTTTTTGCCTTAAACATCAGTTTGGAATTATAGTGAATTCAAACAACATTTTTGGATTATTTTATTGTGATACATAAAAAGCTTCTAACACATCACCACATTTCAGGCCATTGGCACATTATTACCTTTGAGACTATAGACACATCAACACATTCAATATTGGAAACTACTTGGAAAATATTTTGAGACCATAAAGTTGTGATACATGGATCACACTAAATTGGTCTGGTTATAAAGCCAGTTACTTTACTGCAGCCCTAGCTGTAATGGGAATGTGGTCATGGATTTGCACAATTGTTTCCTCAAAACAGACTTATAACTTTTTGCACAGAATAGGTATTGGTCATGTGTTGCCTGTTACATGGCACTCTACAGTTCTGTATTTTGCACAGGGTTAGAATTTTAAAGAAAAATACTTTTTCCTGGTTTCTTCACTGGTTATTCTTGCAATATAAAAAGTACCTTGTATATCTTAGGAATTGTTCCAACAACCTTTATATTCCCTTTATTTTGGTGTATGACTGATGGGTGTAATATGGATTATAGAGTATAATGTTTTTTTACATTTTATATATTGATAATTCACCCACTGCACTTTCCATGCAAGTATTGTCTTGTTGGGCAAAATTCATTTTGTATGATTTAATTTTGATTGTATGACTGACAAATTTAAGTCACAGCATCAAAAGAGTCCTTTAAAATACTTCTGTACTTTCCCCCAAGAATAAAATTTATTAGCATCTCACACAAGCCTAGCCCCACCTCATATGATGAAAAGTGAGCTTTTTTAAAAATGCATAATACATTTTGTCAACATAGCAACCAATGTTATCTTGAAGGACAGGAACATGAAACTTGCCAGAATTATTCATGAGATGTCACCAATAAATTTTACATTTTGGAAAGTAATAAAACACATGTAGCTCATGAAGGTCAAAGTTAAATATATTTGTGTATTGTTTAATATGGAAGAAAGTGAATTTTCTTGGTCATCATTTATTTTTTAATTTCATTGCAAATAATTGAAAAGAAACATTTTCACTATATATTTCTTTTACTTGATGTAACAGTTTTAAATTTAAGTTGATGTCATTCCTATATTCTAAGATTTCTAATTTCCCCATTGTTAAGGTCACTACTCACACAATACTGACTCAAGGCATATTACCCGGCTGTACATTATCCGAGGTTTCCAAGAAAACCTTGGACAAATGTTCATAGGAAAAACCTCAGAGTATTGGTTACTGACTGTCCAAAGTAAAAGTCCACAGAGAAAAACTTTTGATACCATGTCCAAGGTTTTTATACTTGGACGTCCTCAGTTTTCTTACATGTACCATCCAAGGTGACCTCGGACATATCGTAAGCAAGAGCAAAATAATCAAAATAATCATAATTAGCATCAATGTTAATGTACGATTTTGTTCAAAACATTATGACATGAAAATAAGAAAAACAATTTCATACATTTTCAAATTTGTATGAAGAAGGTGCTATACAGTTTTGTATTTTGCACAGGGTTGGAATTTTAAAGAAAAGTACTTTTCCCTGGGTTTCCTCACTGGTTATGCTGGCTATTTAAAAAAAACTTGTACATCTTAGGTATGTTTCAGGAACCTTTACTTCCCTTTATTTTGGTGTATGATTGATGGGTGTAATATGGGTTATACAATATAGAGCCGATAACATATTTTTTGCATTTTATATATTTGGTATTTCATCCACTGCACTTTCAGAGCTGGTATTGTCTTGTTGCACACAATTCATTTTCCCAATTTTAATAGGTGCTAAAGATAGTGTACTTTAGACTACTTCAGGGTTATATTTTTAGCACAAGGGAGCAGTCATTTTATTTAACAGTATGCTTAGATCATGTACATTTTCCATAAGTACAATATCCAAAGAAATGTCAGCCACATTACACGAAAGTAGCATAGAGAAATTCCAAAATGATCTCCACTGTACATGTTTTAAATTCCAAAATGATCTCCACTGTACATGTTTTAAATTCCAAAATGATCTCCACTGTACATGTTTTAAATTCCAAAATGATCTCCACTGTACATGTTTTAAATTCCAAAATGATCTCCACTGTACATGTTTTAAATTCCAAAATGATCTCCACTGTACATGTTTTAAATGCAAACAACTTCAGCTTACATATGCCACTCTCTCAAAAGTATATAATAATTGGTGAGCAACCTCTTACTGATTAGCACATTCAATACTAGAACTCGTTTGAAACACGCTATATTTTTGGATTTGTAATAGAATGTTTTGAATTATTTGGGATTTTGTTGATTAAATTTTAAGTTCTGCTACATTTTTACATTTTAACTTTAAGAATTAAGTTTTTTGTTGCATTAAATGATTTGTTGAATTTTACAAAATTTGTTGGTTTTTGCCATTTTTGCTACTTAATTAAGACCATAGAGTTGCATAAACCACACTAAATTGATTCCTCCCAATACTGCAGGCCTATTACAACATAGGCATCAGTCATTGATCACACTCAATTGATTCTTCACTATACAGCCCCTCACAATGATGCAGGCCTCTTACAACATAGGCATCAGTCAATGATCACACTCAATTGATTCTTCACTATACAGCCCCTCACAATGTTGCAGGCCTATTACAACATAGGCATCAGTCAATGATCACACTCAATTGATTCTTCACTATACAGCCCCTCACAATGATGCAGGCCTCTTACAACATAGGCATTGGTTATTGATCACATTAAATTGGTTTCTCACTATACAGCCCCTCACATTACTGCAGCCTTTTTACAACATAGGCATTAGTTATTGATCACACTAAATTGGTTTCTCACTATAATGTCCCTCACAATCCTGCAGTCTTTTTACAACATGGACATAGTCATATGTTACATTAAATCGCCCTTCATTATAAAGTGGTCCCTGCTGTAAGGCAGGTATGGTCATAGATCTGATTTCATTACTGTTTGTAAAATTATATGTATAATGCCTACTTAAATACAAGACAGTTTCACTTAAAATTATATGTATTGCCTACTTAAATACAAGACAGTTTCACTTAAAATTATATGTATTGCCTACTTAAATACAAGGCAGTTTCACTTAAAAGTGATAGTAAAATTATATGTATTGCCTACTTAAATACAAGACAGTTTCATTAAGTGATAGTAAAATTATATGTATTGCCTACTTAAATACAAGACAGTTTCATTAAGTGATAGTAAAATTATATGTATTGCCTACTTAAATACAAGATAGTTTTACTTAAATACAAGACAGTTTTACTTAAATACAAGACAGTTTCACTTAAAAGTGGCATACTTAATGGTAGTAATGGCCTTAGCAAAATTTTGATCATTTTGTCTGACCCCTGGATGTACACATAGTGCCCGATGTGAGCATGGCATATGGAAATAAACTATTAAAAAAGTTTTATATGATATTGAAGTTAAAATTGTCTTCCATTGCTTTAAAATTACTTTCTCTCAATAGATACTTTTTAAAAATTTACTAACATGCATGGGACCCGATTCAAATTGGTCTAATTGCCCTAAGGCCAACCCTGGTTTCTGGTTGCCATAGACAATATCATGATGAGAGAATACTGTATAATGTAATTTAACATCTGTAAGTAAACAGTTTTTGTGTTTTATGGCATGATGAAGGCATATTGGTACATTCCTTTTGTATTAAGTTTCCATTACTTATAGCATGGCAATTGTTATCATGGCTTTCATTAAGAGCAATATTGAGAAGGACCACTTGATTATTTTTACTAGTATAATTATTATTATTATTATTATTATTATTATTGCTATTATTATTATTACTATTATTCTTTATTACTGTTCTTATTATTTTATTATTAATTACTATTTTTATTGCTATTATTATTACTATTATTATTTTATTTTTATTATTAATTACTATTATCATTATCATTATTATTATTATTATTATTATTATTATTACTATTGATATTATTATTACTATTATTAATATTACTATTATATTATTATTACTATTATTATTGCTATTATTATTATTATTATTATTATTAATAATATTATTATTACCATTATTATTTTTACCATTAATAATATTATTACTATTATTACTATTATTGTTTATTATTATTGTTTATTACTATTATTATTTGTATTAATATTATTGTTATTATTATTACTATTATTAATATTACTTTTAATATTATCATTAATATTATTGCTATTATTATTATTACATCTAATATTATTATTACTATTACTGTTATTATTATTATTATTATTATTATTATTATTATTATTATTATCATTCTTATTATTATTACTATTCTTATTATTTTTAATTTTAATTACTATTATTATTGCTATTATTATTATTTTATTTTTATTATGAACTACTATTATTATTACTATTATTATTACTATTATTATTATTGCTATTACTATTATAATTATTACTATTATTATTATTACCATTATTATTTTTACCATTAATATTATTATTACTATTAACCGCTTCTGTGGCCTAATGGTTAGAGTGTTCGTCCCAGAAGCGGGAGGTCATCAGTTCGATCCCCGACTGAGTCATACCAAAGACTTACAAAAATAGTACTAACAGCTTGACGCTCAGTATTAAGAGGTTAGTGTTAGGACTGGTCGGCCTGGTGTCAGGATAATGTGACTGGGTGAGTCATCATGCTACATGTCTGCGGCATGATGTCTCAGTGATAGACATCACTATAAACTGCCTCACTGCAGACATCGTAGCGATATGACTGAAAAATTGTTAAAGCTACGTTCAAAATCCTAATCAAACAAACAAAAATATTATTATTATTATTACTATTATTATTATTATTTCTGTTAATGTTATTATTATTATTTCTGTTAATGTTATTGTTATTATTATTATTAGTACTATTATTATTACTATTATTACTATTATTAAAATTACTATTAATTTTATTAGTACTGTTACTGCTATTATTATTATTATTACTAGTAGTTATTCTTACTATTACAGTTATTATTATTATTATTATTATTATTACTATGATTAATTTTACTATTATTATTATTATTAATATTATTATTATTTTATTATTATTATTATTACTCTTTTTTTAATATTAATTTTATTACTATTTGTATTATTACTATTATTACTATTAGTATTAATCTTGTTATTACTTTTATTATTATTTCTATTACTATTATTATTATTATTATTATTATTTTTACCATTAATATTATTATTATTACTATTATTATTATTTCTATTACTATTATTAACATTACTATTAATATTATTATTACTATTATTGCTATTATTACTATTGTTACTGTTGTTATTATTATTATTATTATTATTATTATTATTATTATTATTATTATTATTATTGCTATGATTAGTAGTATTGCTATTAATAATAATATTATTATTATTATTATTATTTATGCTATTAATATTATTATTACTATTATTATTAGTATTATTAATTTTACTATTCATATTATTATTATTATTATTATTATTATTATTATTAATATTATTACTCTTAATATTATTATTACTTTGTTTACTATTTGTATTATTACTATTATTATTGGTATTATTGGTACTATTATTATTATTATTATTATTATTATTATTATTATTATTATTATTATTATTATTGTGCACCAGTATTTCTTCCACATTTTCACAGGCTGTGATGAATTGCCACGAGGTCCTATTGCCACAATAAAGCCATTGAATCAAGATATCTTCAGTTTTGGAGGGGATGTGACCTTTCAGTGTGAAGGGTACTTTGGTTGTGATAACTTTAGAGATTACAATCTATCGTGGTATATCCAGGATCCCAGTTCTGGGAACTGGAGCTTGATTCAGGTTAATGGGACAAAATTAATCCTCCAGGAATATAACAGGTAAGTTCATATGATGATATGACATCTGCTAGTAATGTTAGTATTGAGTAGTTTAGATTTAAACTACAATATATTTCTTTACAACAGATTTATACTACGATATATTTCTTTATAATAGATTTATACTACAATATATTTCTTTACAACAGATTTATACTACGATATATTTCTTTATAATAGATCTGTGTTGCATTTCATGTCTCAGTACAAATCAAATAAGAACTTTAAATCAATTTCTGAGCTGTTGCAACATGGGTGATACTTTTTAAGCACATTAGACATTTGTGTACAAGATGGGAGCAAGTATTGTTAAATATTAAGAGAAACAACAATTTCCAGCTCATTGACTATGCAGTCAAGGAAGTAAATAACAAGTCACTAGTTTGCTTCAAAGTGCGAACCAAACCAGGAAGGCATTTCTTGGTGATAGAGAAGGACATTAGTGATTATGTTAGGAGAAACATTCATTATTAGATTCAAGCAAACACATGTTAATGATGTCCGGTAAACAAAGCATTCATTTGGAAGAAAGATGTACATTTACCTGATCTTTCATTCATGATCTGCCAGGGCTTTCATTAGGAAGAAAGATCTACATTTGCCAGGGCTTTCATTTGGAAGAAAGATCTACATTTGCCAGGGCTTTCATTTGGAAGAAAGAGCTACAATCTTTTTGATTTTCTCATTAGTAATCATTTGATGGTATTTGCAACAAGCCACCAAGGATACATTCTTTCCTTCTCTCACAGTCTAAGCTACAACAGAGGGATTTGCAAGGCAATGAGCAATAATTTATAATGGTAAAGAGTGAAGGCAATCAGCTCAAGTTATAGTGGTAAAGAGGCAAAGTGAAGGCAATCAGCTCAAGTTATAATGGTAAAGAGGTAAAGTGAAGGCAATCAGCTCAAGTTATAATGGTAAAGAGGCAAAGTGAAGGCAATCAGCTCAAGTTATAATGGTAAAGAGGTAAAGTGAAGGCAATCAGCTCAAGTTATAATGGTAAAGAGGCAAAGTGAAGGCAATCAGCTCAAGTTATAATGGTAAAGAGGCAAAGTGAAGGCAATCAGCTCAAGTTATAATGGTAAAGAGGCAAAGTGAAGGCAATCAGCTCAAGTTATAATGGTAAAGAGGCAAAGTGAAGGCAATCAGCTCAAGTTATAATGGTAAAGAGGCAAAGTGAAGGCAATCACCTCAAGTTATAATGGTAAAGAGGTAAAGTGAAGGCAATCAGCTCAAGTTATAATGGTAAAGAGGCAAAGTGAAGGCAATCAGCTCAAGTTATAATGGTAAAGAGGTAAAGTGAAGGCAATCAGCTCAAGTTATAATGGTAAAGAGGCAAAGTGAAGGCAATCAGCTCAAGTTATAATGGTAAAGAGGCAAAGTGAAGGCAATCAGCTCAAGTTATAATGGTAAAGAGGCAAAGTGAAGGCAATCAGCTCAAGTTATAATGGTAAAGAGGCAAAGTGAAGTCAATCATTTTCACCCATATGTTTTCTTTATGAGACCCACCTATCCCAAATGAGATAACTTTGATGCCCTCCCTTATCACAGATTACAGTAGGGTGGATACACAGTTCATTTGCTGCTGAATGGGAAAAATTTGCCATGATGACATTTGGACCTGACAAGTGGTTTTGGGGAGGGGGGCTCACATCACACTCAGCATATATTCTTTTCCCAGAGTTCCTTCAGCTACAAACGTGGCACTCTGCACTTAATTTAAGTGCATTCTGTCAGCTATTTTATGTTCTTTGTTCATGACAGAATGCAGGAAGGACTTCTCATCCCCAATCGCATGAGCTTTCAGAAGTCCTCAAACAGCAACATGCTTCAAAACAACATGCTAGTTATATCTTGGAGCAAGACATGATATCACATGTTACCCTCTATCTCATTCTCAGTCTCCCTGTCAACAAGGACATCTCTGACTTCGTACTCAGCTAGGTCTGAAACTTTCAAGCAGAATTGATTAGTAAAATCTTGACTGTATGGCATGATCCACCCACTAGAGTGGCAGTGGTTGTCTTAATCCTAGCTTGCTTTCTTGGGCTCTCCGATTTCAGTGATTCTTTGGTCCAAAGGGAGGGTGAACTTTTAACCAGTGGACCAACTTTCACAATCTGTGGGGCCCCGAGTAGCCGAGTTGTCTAAAGCGCTTTCCATTATGGATCACTGCCATCTCACCTCTGTCTACCTGGGTTCGAGTCTAAGATTTGGCTAATGTAGTTAAGTGAGAAAGCTTGCCAGTAGCTTCTCAAGGGTTGGTGGTTCTTTTTGGGGGTTTTCCCAGGTTCTTCTTCCACCAATAATACTGGCCGCCATGTATAGCCTGTCATGTGCGTAAAAATGGCTCTAAACTCTACAAAACAACATTCACAATCTGCACAACATGAGGTTCCATTTTGAAGGTAGGAATACCACAAAGGATTCATATAAGGGTTACCACTGAATGTACAACCACCAGCAATCATAATCTGTAAGGATGTGAACACAGACGATGGGGTGGGAGTTGTGCAAGTCTACTATTATTTATTTCAGGATGCTAATGGAGTGTGAACCCCTCAAGATCATTATTATATTTTTACATATGAACATTCTTGAGATGAAAACTGTTCAGTAAGCTTTTCATTCATGGCTGGAGAACCTTAATGGAAATGTGATTCTCACTCAGTCTGACAAAGAACCATGTCTCCAGACCTTTGTAGTCTTATTTGAGATGAATTTGCTTTGCAACTGGCTCATGAAATTAGTATTATTGCATTGCATATGAAAAAAACTGTTCACTGTTATTATATATGCCTTGAAATGGAGGTGTGAGTAGACCTTTCTAGACTTGTTATTTTCATCCTAAAAGGCAGAACTTGGATTTTGTGAGACCTATTTCAAGGGCACAAAAGGTTACTGTTCCAGGTTGTTTAACAGCTTCTTATTGACATGGCTTCAAAACTTTTGCTGGAGGGAGTGACAAATTTTCCCTTTCAAAACGACTCCCCAACATGGAATCTATTTTCCAGTCAGGTTATATTATGATCAGGCAACATATGTGAAGGAGAGAGCAATTTTTCGGAGTACAGTATGTTTCATTGATAATACGTAACTGATTATAATACACATAACCTTCCCAGCAGTTAGATTCTATACAGAGATTATGTGCCAATCCCAGTATCAAGGGAGGGGATCATTCATTCTAGCTGCCAACTAGGTAGATAGATAATTTTAGCTTTTTAGCTGAAAACGTTTAATCAGGTCAGGCTGGATTTGTAAGGAAGTAGTAGTTTCATGTTTCAAATCAGCTGAATTTAATAAATTAATGTCAGACACATAAATATTGCATTTAAAATTATGAATATTACTGTACTATTCTTTCTTGTAATATTCAGATTAAATGAAACCATATTGGGAGCCAACTTGACAGTTCATAGTGTGCAGCCTCAAGACATTGGGAGGAAATATCTCTGTGGAATGGCAAGTCCACAGCCAAAGGAAGGAGACTCAACAACCAGTTTTATAGTGCAGATCAATAAAAAAGGTTAGAATTAAAAATAGCCAACAAAACTTTCAGGATGCTGAGATATGAAAAATATAGGAATGGTTAATGGGGAGTGCTAAAAGCATTCTATAGGAATAGTTAATGCGGAGTGCTACAAGCTTTCAATAGGAATGGTCAATGGGGCATGCTACAACCTTTCTATAGGAATGGTTAATAGGGCATGCTACAAGCTTTCTATAGGAATGGTTAATGAGGCGTGCTACAAGATTTGTGTAGGAATGGTTAATGCGTGATACAAGCATTCTATAGGAATGGTTAATGGGGAGAACTACATGCTTTCTGTAGGAATGGTTAATGGGGCATGCTACAAGCTTTCGGAAGGAATGGTTAATGGGGAGTGCTACAAGCTTTCAATGGGAATGGTTAATGGGGAGTGCTACAAGCTTTCTGTGGGAATGGTTAATGGGGGAGTGCTACAAGCTTTATATGGGAATGGTTAATGGGGAGTATTACAAGCTTTCTATAGGAATGGTTAGTGGGATGTGCTACAAGCTGTCTATAGGAAGGGTTAATGGGGAGTGCTACAAGCTTTCTGTAGGAATAATTAATGTGAAACAAGCTTTTTGTAGGAATAGTTAATGGGGAGTACCACAAGCTTTCAATTGGAATTGGTAATGGGGCATGCAGCAAGCTTTCTGAAATTTTAGTTAATGCATGATACAAACTTTCTATAGGAATGGTTAATGGGAAGTGCTACAAGCTTTCTATGGGAATGGTTAATTGGAAGTGCTACAAGCTTTCTATGGGAATGGTTAATGGGGTGTACTACAAGTTTTCTATGGGAATGGTTAATTGGAAGTGCTACAAGCTTTCTATGGGAATGGTTAATGGGAAGTGCTACAAGCTTTCTATGGGAATGGTTAATGGGGTGTACTACAAGTTTTCTATGGGAATGGTTAATGTGGAGTGCTACAAGTTTTCTATAGGAATGGTTAATGAGGTATGCTACAAGTCTTCTGTAGGAATAATTAATGTGTGAAACAAGCTTTCTATAGGAATGGTTAATGGGGATTACTACAAGCTTTCTATGGGAATGGTTAATGGGGAGTACTACAAGCTTTCTATGGGAATGGTTACTAGGGAGTGCTACAAGCTTTCAATGGGAATGGTTACTAGTTAGTGCTACAAGCTTTGTAGAGGTAAGTTATACAATTGTATATTACACTGGTTTTATAGATTGATCAGCATATGCTTTGAATATTCTTGTAATACTGTACATTACATAGATACATATACACACATTTATGTGATTCATTGTATCCAAGAAAGAGTGTCACTTGTGTTAAATTTATGCTGATTCTTTGCACATTTAAGTTACCCTGTTAAGATTTTTATTTCTCTTCCCCAAAATTGACTTTTTATCCATGAACATTGAAGGGTATTATTTTGGGGCTTTGACTTAGGAATCATTACTACACCTGATTATTTCTAAGGCTGCAGGCAGAGGCTTTGTTATTGTTGTTGTGATGAAGGTAATGTTAATGATGATAATGTATATTATTATTCCTCTGTTCCACAGCAGTTTGATGACATTCTCTTTTTCTTTGTTTGGTTTTAAATTTGCTGGTCTGTTTTACTTGAGAGTGGGTCACTTCTTGTGTCCTTCAGTTTCAAGGCCATTAAACAATATTCTAGCTGTCCTAAGAAATACTGTTTGATGTAGTAGGTCTGGCTTTAGTGCTGTTCTAAGTTTGCTTCTTTAGGCTGTCTCCTTGTATGTGGTATTGTTTTTTGTGTTCCACCACAACTGTTATGATCTTTGTATGCATTTTCGAGACATTATCATTATCATTATTATTATTACTATTATTATTATTACTATTATTATTATTATTGGTATTATTATTATTATTATTATTATTATTATTATTATTATTATTGGTATTATTATCATTATTATTATTACTATTATTATTATTATTATTATTATTATTATTATTATTATTATTATTATTATTATTATTATTATTATTATTATTATTATTATTTCAGATCCCCCAATGGATAAGTGGACATTAATTGGGATTTGTGTAGGTGTTGCTCTAGGGAGTGTCATACTTATTGGTCTTATCATCTGGATAGTTTGGTATTGTTGTGGACCACAGATCAAGTTACGCATTCGACAAGCACTTCCCGATGGATTCATAGGCCCAAAAACTTTAGATGGTAAGATTTTTGTGTGATTTCTATGCATATAGTATTTACCTACAGTTGTTAAACTCAACTTTACTTGGATTCATATTCAAAAATACCCTGATGATTAGATGTTTTTATCTGATAAAGCTTCAGTATCAAGAGTACAATTTATTTATCAGACCATTTTACTTTTGAAATTGCCATGACTTTTTGTCACTTATTTTCATTCTTAGCTGATTATAACTACTTATTAATATAATGTGATTGTTCACAAAGGATACATTGTCTTAATCAGGTTTATTCTAGATATACACAAAGGATACACTATCTTAATCAGGTTTATTCTAGATATAAACAAAGGATACACTATCTTAATCAGGTTTATTCTAGATATAAACAAAGGATACACTATCTTAATCAGGTTTATTCTAGATATACACAAAGGATACACTGTTTTAATCAGGGTCTATTTCAGATATTAACAAACATACACTATCTTTTACGGGTCTATCCTATGATGCACAAAGCATAAACTATCTTAATCAGGGACTATTCTATGATGCACAAAGCATACACTATCTTAATCAGGGTCTATTCTGTTATACACAAAACATACACTATCTTAATCAGGGTCTATTCTGTTATACACAAAACATACATTATCTTATATAGGGTCTATTCTACGATACACACATCATACACTGTCTTAATTTGGGTATATTCTAGGATGCACAAAGCATACACTATCTTAATCAGGGTCTATTCTGTTATACACAAAACATACACTATCTTAATCAGGGTCTATTCTGTTATACACAAAACATACATTATCTTATATAGGGTCTATTATACAATACACACATCATACACTGTCTGAATCAGGGTCTATTCTATGATAAATTGACACTGATTTCTGCTAATCAGACATAATGTGAAACAAGTCTTTAAGGAACACACAGTTGAAATTGACACTGATGTCTGCTAATCAGACATAATGTGAAACCAGTCTTTGAGGAACACACAGTTGAAATTGACACTGATGTCTGCTAATCAGACATAATGTGAAACAAGTCTTTAAGGAACACACAGTTGAAATTGACACTGATGTCTGCTAATCAGACATAATGTGAAACAAGTCTTTAAGGAACACACAGTTGAAATTGACACTGATTTCTGCTAATCAGACATAATGTGAAACCAGTCTTTAAGGAACACACAGTTGAAATTGACACTGATGTCTGCTAATCAGACATAATGTGAAACAAGTCTTTAAGGAACACACAGTTGAAATTGACACTGATGTCTGCTAATCAGACATAATGTGAAACAAGTCTTTAAGGAACACACAGTTGAAATTGACACTGATTTCTGCTAATCAGACATAATGTGAAACAAGTCTTTAAGGAACACACAGTTGAAATTGATGCTGATTTCTGCTAATCAGACATAATGTGAAACAAGTCATTAAGGAACACACAGTTGAAATTGACACTGATTTCTGCTAATTAGACATAATGTGAAATAAGTCTTTAAGGAACAAAGAGTTGGACATAATGTGGAACTAGACTGCAATGGACACACTAAATTTGACCTACTGTAGGACACAAACAGTCCCGGATTACCCATTAGGCAGAGTAGGCAACTGCCTATGGGTCCCGCGACTTTTATGGGCCCCATCAGGGGCCTCCATGAGACCGTGACCGTGGGTCTGGGGCCCAAAAAGTTTGACTGCCTATGGGCCTCCACGGTGCTTAATCCGGCGCTGGACACAAAATTAGATATACCGGTACTATTTAACTAAATTATAAAGGGACACACACAGTTAAAAATACTGTACAACTAGACTATAATGAACACAAACACAATTAAGCATACTGTACAAATAAGCAATAATGGGCACTAAATTAGACATGCCGTACAACTTGACCTTAATGAAGAGGCTAAATTAGACATACTGTACAACTAGGCTATGAAGGACAGATACATTGAGACATAATGTAACAAGTTTATTAAGGATGCACAAAATTATACATACTGTGTAACTAGACTATCAAAGACATAAGATTAGACATTAAGTGACATGTTTGGAAACAATACATACAGTTACGCATACTGTGAAACTAGACTGTAAAGCACACAATATCAGACATTCTGTAACAAGTTTGTAAAGCACACACTATTAGACATTCTGTAACAAGTTTATAAAGGACACAATATTGGACATTCTGTAACAAATTTATAAAGGACACAATATTAGACATTCTGTAACAAGTTTGTAAAGCACACAATATCAGACATTCTGTAACAAATTTATAAAGGACACAATATTAGACATTCTGTAACAAATTTATAAAGGACACAATATTAGACATTCTGTAACAAGTTTATAAAGGACACAATATTAGACATTCTGTAACAAGTTTATAAAGGACACAATATCAGACATTCTGTAACAAGTTTATAAAGGACACAATATCAGACATTCTGTAACAAGTTTATAAAGGACACAATATCAGACATTCTGTAACAAGTTTATAAAGGACACAATATCAGACATTCTGTAACAAGTTTATAAAAGACACAATATCAGACATTCTGTAACAAGTTTATAAAGGACACAATATCAGACATTCTGTAACAAGTTTATAAAGGACACAATATCAGACATTCTGTAACAACTTTATAAAGGACACAATATCAGACATTCTGTAACAAGTTTATAAAGGACACAATATCAGACATTCTGTAACAAGTTTATAAAAGACACAAAATCAGACATTCTGTAACAAGTTTTTAAAGGACACAATATTGGACATTCTGTAACAAGTTTATAAAGGACATACTGTTAGACATTCTGTAACAAGTTTATAACGGACACAATATTGGACATTCTGTAACAAGTTTATAAAGGACACAATATCGGACATTCTGTAACAAGTTTATAAAGGACATACTGTTAGACATTCTGTAACAAGTTTATAAAAGACACAAAATCAGACATTCTGTAACAAGTTTATAAAGGACAAACTGTTAGACATTCTGTAACAAGTTTATAACGGACACAATATTGGACATTCTGTAACAAGTTTATAAAGGACACAATATCGGACATTCTGTAACAAGTTTATAAAGGACACAATATCGGTCATTCTTTAACAAGTTTATAATGGACACAATATCAGACATTCTTTAACAAGTATATAAAAGACACAATATCAGACATTCTGTAACAAGTTTATAAAGGACACAATATCAGACATTCTTTAACAAGTTCATAAAGGACACACTTAGACATTCTGTAACAAGTTCATAAAGGATACAAAAATAGACATTCTGGAAGAAGTAAAAAATGGATACAAAATATGACATTCTATAAAATAAATCTGTAAAAGACACACAAAGAATTTCTAAATTTGTCTTTTCAGTGTCACTGTTTTACATAGGAACAACTAGAATAATTTGCCAACATAAATCCACATGTTTTTCATGGCATATTCTAAAACACCATCTAATCCACCTCCCCAGTGTTTATCCCCAAAACACATTCTCTAGTTGTAATCCAGGAGTCATGGTGCATCTAATCCACCTCCCCAGTGTTTATCTCGAAACACATTCTCAAGTTGTAATCCAGGAGTCATGGTGCAAAAGCTATCAGATATATAATGCATTTTCCTGATACAAATTGCATGTATAAATTTTGGTTAAAAGATATTTGAAAATGTAATTTTAATTTTTGTATGTGTGACCACTGAATGACACATCTTGTAGATGTTTACTACAGTGGCAACATAACAAGACAGCTTTGTGAAATTCCACCCAGTGGTTTATTAGGAGTTGTATTGAACAGAAAATAAATGAATATACATATTGACAGAGGTTTTAACAATGCCCTGAAACTTTTTAAATGTGTATGATGATATAAACTGTAGGAATAAAACAGTAAATGAGGGCATTAATTTTTTTTAATAATCAGGTGTCCTGTATGTGGAGTGTCCATTATGAATCCACACACAGGTGCCTATTGCCCAATCAGTGTTTTAAAGTCTAGCAATTTTTCTTTCTTTCAGATGAAAAGTACGAGTACAATGCCATTTTATATCATGCAGATGAGGATACACAGAAGGCAGAAAAAATCAAGGAAGATCTGGAGAAACACGGATGGAAAATAAAGATCTCGGCAGATATATTGGGATCAAAAAGTAAGCATGCAAATTATACAAATTATGTACTTTATCCAGAAGTGTTACTTTTCAACTTTAACACCTTTGACCTTGATAACAAAAAAGTCAAGTGCTTCATTCCAAGCTTGTTCAAGAAATGACTTTTAAACTCTTGCCAACCATAGTAAAACAATTTATAGAAAAATGTAATTAAAAGTAAAACATAATTTTTAGTAAAACGTAATTATTATATGTTATTAATAGTAACATTCAGGGGACGTCAGAAGTGTTCTTAGTTGACAGTATAGCAGACCTGCCAATTTTACCATTAAGCCTTACTGAAATGACTTGTAAATTCTGGACCAAAGGAAAAATAGCCAAAGATATGATAACTGTGGTCCAGTACATATATTGACTTGCTTAAAACATTTTTTTGACATGTACAACAAATGAAAACAATTAAAACACGGCAACCAGTCTTCTGAAAAGTTCAAACAGCACAGTTTACTGTAGCATCAAAGGGAATGTTTGGATTCTTGGGAAAAAGAAGCAGAAAACAATTAAATTTCTTGGATGTCATGTCATGTTGATTTGGTTTGTCTCATAGAGGGAGAGACGATTGCTGTTGTCATGTAAAATGTAAAAAGAAAACAAATCAGTCAGTTTGAGAGATCTACAATTTCTGAAACTATACTGAAGATATTATAGTCTTTATTCATTTTAAAACCTTTTAGATGAAGATAATGTTGCCAATGCTGCATCAGATCATACTAATGAACTTTTCAAATGCATGTTTTCCATGTCAACAACAGCAGCACATGATATTTCATTAAATTGTATAGAAAAATAGTCTAACTTCATTTTAAAAAACTGCCTTACTATTGTGGTAGGTAGGTTCTGTAAAGTCTTAGTTGTAGTGTCTGCTAAATATTATAATTAAGTTTAGATTCTTTGAATATTGATGATATTTATTTGTCAAGACATCTATAATAATACAAAAAACCTGTCTATGATAAATGTGGAAAAAATATATGGATTAAAACTACATTTTATCTATTCTGCTCTTTCTCTCATTGCAGGTATCTTGATGGAAAGTTTTAAGTACTGTG
Source organism: Unio pictorum (assembly GCA_030141615.1). Taxonomy (NCBI): domain Eukaryota; kingdom Metazoa; phylum Mollusca; class Bivalvia; order Unionida; family Unionidae; genus Unio; species Unio pictorum. Next base: position 12,481,363 of record JARLTB010000074.1, read on the forward strand.
AAAAGTCAGCATTGGTCATGTTCCTGTACACAGATAATCTTCGTAATGACCGAATGGCCAATGTCATTTTTGAGGTCATCATTGAAGTCAAGAAGAACAAAAAGATATTGGTGATTGAGATCAATAATAAAATTAAAAAGACTTTCATGGAATGGTTCAAATCTGCTAAAGACAGAAAGAAAGTTCAAAGGCAGAATAATGAGGTCCACAATGGAGGCCATGGAGTAGAAATTGAAGGTGAAGAAGAAGAAAACATAGATCAAGCAGAAGGGAATTTGGGACTACTCCAGACTGACTTTTGGAAAGGTGTTTCAACTATTAAATGGAACAAGAATCATGAGAATAAAGTTTTATGTCAAATTCAGAACAAGCTTCCAAAACTGAAATTCCAGGTTCAGATGGAGAAAAAAATGAAACTAGAAAGGAAATCAGCACACAATGTGTCAGTTGGCTCTCAAAAACCACTTCTTTCTCAAAACAGAGGTGGCTCTGCTATTATGGGATGTTCCACACCTCCTGTCACCAGTCCAGGGTCTGACTGCGTGTTCTTTGGTGAGGAGGAGGAGATAATCAATCCTGATCAAAATCCAGAGAATCTTACTGGTCAAGAAAGAGTGAATGAAGATTTATTAGCTGAGGTTCATGTTGATGGTCATCCAAAGATACCAATGCCTGCAGACACTGATATTTCTCACATTGTTCTTCATGAAGGTGACCTTGCCAATCACGATGTACATGATCCTCAGAATTCTGTGGAGGATCAACAACCTGGACAAAATTCTAGGGCAGAGTACAGACCAGGGAAATATGGTGAGTCACCAGCAACTAGTGGATATGATTCAATGGAAGCATCAGGATATAAGTCATTGGAAAGTTCAAATGAGAATAATGAGGAAAATTACAAGGAAGATTTGGGTCAGCAGTTGAGCAGTAATAGTCAGCAGACATCTCAGTCATCAAGAGAGAGCAGACTGCCTCTATCGCAATCATCAGATGAAAATTCATCCTGAGAGAGGAAATATATTTTGTCACAGTCTTCACATGAGAGTGGATATGCATGAAGCCTATCTAGCAATCCTCTAAATACAGAGTAGGACATTAATAAAGATATTTCCAGTGTGTATGAATCTGAGGAGCTTGAGGACTAGTATGTATAGGAAATACAAATTATTTATGTAGCACATCTGGTTTCTGACCAATTAAAGATGTAGCACATCAGGTTTCTAACCAATTACAGATGTAGCACATCAGGTTTCTAATGAATTACAGATGGAGTACTCCATGTTTCTAACGAATTACAGTTGTAAAAAGTCAGATTTCTAACCAATAACAGCTGTAGAAAATCAGGTTTCTAACTGATTACAGATGTAGAAAGTCAGATTTCTAACCAATTACAGATGTAGCAAGTCAGATTTCTAATGTTGCAGACACTATTATTTTAGAAATGAAAAAATGTGACATAATGTTGAAAGAGAAAGTGTTGTGTTTTACAAGTGTAGAATTTACAGGACAGTTACTTAGAAATCGCTTACGTTTCTTCCGACAATCTCAGAGAAATATTTCTGCAGTTTTTAATCGACACTGTGGCCATGCCATCTATTCATTTTCGTGCACTCAATATCTGCATTCCAAAATTGCAATTTAATGGTTTGCATGGAGAGAAGTGGTACAAGATCAACAGAGAAGGAAATCATTCAATCATTTAGCTATCAGTTAATTTTTATGTAATTTTCAATCTAAAATTTTACTTGTTTCAGTTTACTGTGACATTTAGAAGGCCATCTATGTTACTCATTATGTGTGTAATGAAATAGCATGTGCAATGCTGATAATGAGGTAAGAAGCAAGACAAATAGTATAAAGGATTGCCATTATTTTAGTATGTTTGCCCTTTACTTCTATAGAATTATTAATATGCAAGATTGCTATTACTGTAAGTAATCTATTTGCCTTTCAGCTGTCTAGCTAGGTAATACACATTATTCCTATTACTGTAATCTGTTAAAACCTTTTAGTTGTCTAGCAGGGTTAATATACAGTATTGCTATTACTGTAATCTGTTTGTCTTTTAGTTGTATAGCAGGTTTAATATACAGTATTGCTATTACTGTAATCTGTTTGTCTTTTAGTTGTCTAGCAGGGTTAATATACAGTATTGCTATTACTGTAATCTGTTTGTCTTTTAGTTGTCTAGCAGGTTTAATATACAGTATTGCTATTACTGTAATCTGTTTGTCTTTTAGTTGTCTAGCAGGGTTAATATACAGTATTGCTATTACTGTAATCTGTTTGTCTTTTAGTTGTCTAGCAGGGTTAATATACAGTATTGCTATTACTGTAATCTGTCACTTATTAAATAAATTGTTTATAAAGATCTTAAATGCCTATATTTATTTACTGCCTTTTTTAGGTGTTGCATTTAGCCTTGCCAGATTTGTTATGAGTTTATGTTTAAGCCAGGAAATAACAGAACTGAAACAGCCTATGAATATGCAAATAAGTTAGCTGATAATTTTGTACTGGACATAAAATGAAGCAAGAATGAATTTGTCTTTGGGCTAGAAGCATACCTGTACAAAATCTAGGTATTATGTACATGGTTAAAAGTCTACCTGAGTGTAAGAAATCTAATTAAGTGCTTGTCGAGAAACCTATCTGTAAGAAATCTTGGCATTATGTACATGGCTAAAAAGCCTACCTGAGTGTAAGAAATCTAATTAAGTGCTTGTCCTGAAATCTACCATCAAGAAATATTGGTCAATAATTGTCTAGAAATCTATAAATATTGGTATTAAGTGCTTGTATTTTATTGTGAAATGTGTTTGATTTTGCAAAAGATGTGGGTTGAATTAAGTCTGTTTTTAAATTAACTAAACTCTGGCTACCAGGTTTTGTTTTTATAACAAAATGGTTATGTATTGCATAAATGTACATATTTTATCTTTTCCATAAAGTAGAAATAGCTTCAGTAACTTTTCATGCTAGTTGTTAGCCATTCTGTTTTCAGTTGTTTTTTTTACAAATTCACAACTTTTTTAAAAGAACAATTTAAAAGCAATTATTATTAATCATTTTCAAGAATGTTGTGTTTTACAAGTGTATTTTACTTTTTCTACTTATTTTATCCGTAATCTCAATTTGAGTGGAAATTTCTGGCAAATGCAACAGTCAGGAGAGTTCATGTTCATGTCAACAATGTTAGCAAGGAATATTTTTAAAGTACCTCAAATGTCTCCAATGTTAGCAAGGAATATTTTTAAATTACCTCACATTTTCAGGAAAATTTGATTCCTCTTAAATGTACTCAAAATATTTATTTAAACAAATGAAGAAAACATGGATTACATCAGTTTCAAACAAATTTTATGATCCGGTTGTTTTTTGATCTGCTAAAAACTGCGATTGCAGAAGTTTAGGGGGTGAGAAATCACGGATACAAGGGCATGATTTTAAGAGAGTATAATTTTATTTTTCATAAATGTGTCCAAGTTTTGATAGGACCCTCCAAACTCCTCTATCTGACAATGGATTCCTTGAAAATCATGCAACCATTGTTTGCATCTATAACTGAAATATCCAATAACTCATGAAACCCATGGTGCCACAAGGTCATTTAAGATAACACAAAGTCATTTAAGATAACACAAAGTCATTTAAGATAACACCAAAGTGGGTTATTACGGACTGAAAAGGAAACAGATGTAACTTTACAATGATACCAAATAATGTGGACTTTCTACTTGCATTGCAAAATATATTGGGGAAAAATAATGTAATTGTATAGTCTTGACTTTTTTTGCACCAGAAATGTACCCATTGCTTGGACATGAAAATGGTGGATCCAATAAGCATAAATAAATAAATAATAATATTTTAGGAAACTAGATAAACATATACTTGGATGTATTCAGACATAGCCCCCCCCCCCTCTCCCCAATATTTTGCTACTCTCATTATTCAGGCATAACTGAAAAAAGGTATCCAGGGTTAATGACCTAATGGCTCAGGTCATATTATACTGTCTAAAGATGAGGAAAATTAACATAGGCTAAAATGACAAATCCTGTTTGAGATTTAAAAATTTTGATGATTTTTTTGGCGCGACTGAATATTAAGCCATGTGATCTTGTAGTATTGTGTGAGATTCATTGTACTTCATATTTTCAAGGAACCTTGCTCTTGTCATCAAACATTGCTTATCGATGTCTCAGAAAAACCAATGGACCAGATTCAATTTAAACATTTAAAAATTCTTTGAAGTCAGGATGCTTTCCTTAAAGTTTCTACAAAGGATGTGACTTTATTGTCAAATATGGTGCCCTTTACTTCAAAGACAAAAACAGTTTAAAACTTCTAACTTCTCAAAATAGAATACAACCCAATTTCATTCATTCATAACCGCTCCGGTGGCCTAGTGGTTAGAGTGTCCGCCGCGGAAGCGGGAGATCGTGGGTTTGATCTCCGTCCGAGTTATACCAAAGACTTACAAAAATGGTACTAACAGCTGCCTCGTTTGACTCTCAGCATTAAGAGGTTAGTGTTAGAACTGGTCTGCCTGGTGTCAGGATAATGTGACTGGGTGGGACATCATGCTGCATGTCTCCGGCATGATGCTCCAGTGCTAGACATCACTATAAACTGCCTCACAGCAGACATTGTAGCGATATGACTGAAAAATTGTTAAAGCTACGTTAAAATCCTAATCAAACAAACAAACAAACAAAAAGTTTCATTCATAGCATCAAGTTAGCAAGGAAACACTCTTATCATTTAATTTGACTACAATTACATGAAATATAAGAACGTGTAAATTTTTCTTACAATTGTATGAACAGGATTGCACCAAAACGAAAAGAAATAACATTCTGATACGATGTCTTTTTTAAGTTGTTCAAAGGATGTCTATCTAAGCATCTTCTATTGCCAACAGTAAGAAAAGCTTTAAATTACCTTTACTCCCAACCACTGAAGCTGACAGAATTTGATACAATGCATTTGGTATAAACTCGTTGAAATTTTTACAAATGATGCCATTCAGTTGTCAAATCTGCCACACATGTTAATTCCTCTTTCAAAATGCTGGAGATTTTCTCTAGAATTGCTGAAGATTTCTCTTGCATCTAATTTTGCTCCGTGTTTTGTAAGTTAATATTTTTGAAACAGCAAAGAACGAAGAGCAGTACATTTTGATATGTTTAATTATTAAAAGATAACAATATGAAGCAGAATCTTGTAATAATTTTAGAAACATTTTGCATGTTTTGCAGTTGTCTGCCAATAATTTTCTGACTTATAAACATCTTGATCACAGTGTAATATTCCAGATTTAGATCGCATTTTCAGTATTTATTTTCAGATGTAGGCATTATTTTTGTTATGAGTCAGTTTTGTAGGTGTTACAAGCAGTATCACACAAAATTAAAGACTGGTTTATAAATGTTTATACTCCTTTTTTCAATGATTCTTTTGATTTATTAAATTAAATCTAGTATTTGACTATGAAAGTTTCTTTTAGTTATCATCTATTAATGTTTTATTTGGCCATGAAGGTTTCTTTTAGTTTTCATTTGTTGTTAATGTTGTATTTGGCCATGAGGTTTCTTTTAGTTTTCATTTTTTATTAATGTTGTATTTGGCCATGAAGGTTTTTTTCTTTTAGTTTTTTTTTTATTAATGTTGTATTTGGCGATGAAGGTTTCATTTAGTTTTCGTTTGTTATTAGGATAAGTAACATGTGTTTTCTTCATGGTCATCACAAATAGAGAAATCTATTAATAACATTTCAGATAAACTCTGTTCTAAATAGACTTTTTGGTAGATTGACAAAGCATCCTGCTAACTTGATGCCAGATTGACTGTTATTTACAAACCAATCTTTCAATTGGCCATTAATTAGATTTCGCACACGTAAGCAGTGATTAATTTTATGCCCTTTTGTGCCTGTTGACAAATCTTTCTAATCATAGTCTAATTGCAGTCAGGTTATTTTATAATTGGTATTAATTGTACATTTATTTTTGCATAATTTTTGTGAAGTATGCAATTTTTTTCCTTTGCTTGCGAATTATCTGCTCAACAAAATATGTACATAGATTACATTTTAAGTGAGTATTATATAATCTGATGTACATATTTATATTTTACAACCATTTTCTTATATTGAAGTTTTTGTATGCTTTTGTATCCACAACTGTTGCTAATTATTTCTTGATAGGACATGCATCTTTGTAAATATACATCATTCTCTGCATCTCTATCTAATGTCATGGATGTCATTTATTGCATAGCATAACACGCCTGTATCCAATGCCATGCATGTCATTTATTGCATAGCATAACACGTCTGTATCCAATGCCATGCATGTCATTTATTGCATAGCATAATACGTCTGTATCCAATGCCATGCATGTCATTTATTGCATAGCATAATACGTCTGTATACAATGCCATGCATGTCATTTATTGCATAGCATAGTACGTCTGTATCCAATGCCATGCATGTCATTTATTGCATAGCATAACACGTCTGTATCCAATGCCATGCATGTCATTTATTGCATGGCATAACATGTCTGTATCCAATGCCATGCATGTCATTTATTGCATAGCATAACACATCTGTATTCAATGTCATGTATGTCATTTATTGCATAGCATAACACATCTGTGAATATTGTGAGTTTATATTTGGCCAGAAGAACTTATCAGATTGCATCTTGTTTTTCATCCATTTATTTGCACAAGTTAGTTATTGTTACTCCTCATAAATTTCATCGAAGAGTGTCACAAAACTTTGCACTTTCATCCCTGGGTCTAGTTGGTCTTAAATGAAGATGGCAGTTTGAAAATCTTGTTGTTACTATTCACTACACATCCTTAAGTTTTCACTTAAAGACTTCTTATGATATACAGTAGGTTCTGAATGGAAAGTTGCCTGTCTGACCATCATGGCACCCACCATGAAAATATTACCGTAATTACAGTTGGAAAGTTTGATGTTTTCAAAAGAAGAAATCATATTCTGTCTAAATGGCCAGCTTGAAAATCTTGTTATTGCTGCTCCTGTTGAATTTGTCATATTGACCCATAATTTTCACTGAAAGACTTCTTATGATATCTAGATGATCATAAATGAAAATGGCTGCCATGGTGGCCAGCTTGAAAATCTTAATCATGCATCCTCCTGAATGGAAAGTCATATCAAGAAAAGGCCTAATTGTGATTCTAGTTGATCTTAATGAAGAGAGTTCTAAGTCTTATATATAATATGGCTGCCATTTGGGTATAAAGAATATTGGAGATGATTTCAAAAGTCTGCATTACAAATGTGCAAACATCTTATCGTAGATTTTTGGGAAATTCTTTTCAGCTGGTACAGCATTGGCCACTTATATTTGTAAATGGGTTTCTTTGTTGAATAGAATTATGTCTATTTATGGTTTAAAATATTTTGACATGTCTTTGATTAGAAGCAGGTCCTCTCTGATGTGGCTTATGTGATACAAAACAGACTGGATGCATTTCTCTTGCATGTCTTAAGAGACAGCAAAAAGATGTAACCTGTTTGCTGTGGGAAGCATCCTGTCATTGCAGTCCAGCTGAGAAGGTCTTGTATGTTTATAAAATTGTAGTCATTATAGAAAAATAAAGATTGAGTTTGTATTATATATTTTGCATTCTGTATATCAAAGATTGAGTTTGTATTTTATATATTTTGCATTCTGTATATCCTCCATATTCTGCATGATATTTTAAGTCCACATAGCATGAACCTTCACCAAACTGTGTGGATAGCTTGCATTTGGAGTAGAAAGAAGCCTGTTGATTTGGGGGTCAAAAATCAAAGTCAAAATCACTGACTGCAAGAATAATAATTTCTCACAATAACATTAATTTTATATCACATACCTAGACTACACTGTGTTGATTAGTTGCACATTGGTTAAGGAAGAAGTCTATTAGTTAAAAGATCAAGCTGCTGATTGACTATTTGGTTAAGGGATAATGTTGATTAATTTGAAAGATACATAATTAAAGTCACTTTGACTAAAGGAAGAAAGAATTTGTCGTTTTCAAAAACATTAGTTATTTATCAAGGACATGGACAAACGTTGTTATTGTTGTATGGTTTAATGGCCAGCACATGATAGGCTATACATGGCAGCCAGTATTATTGGTGGAGGAAGAACCCAGGAAAACCCCCAGACAAAACCCACCAACCCAAAGGAAGCTACATGCAAGCTTTCTCACATAACTACATCAGCCGAATCTTAGACTCAAACCCACGCCGACAAAGGTGAGATGGCAGTGATCTGTAATGGAAAGCACTTTAGACCACTCGGCCACTTGGGGCCCCTGGACAAACGTTGAGTGTAGCTTGCACTTGGGAGGAAGTCTATTGATTTGAGTGTCAATAGGTTGAAAGGTCATGTCATTGTGATTGAAAAAAAAAGATTTTTGAACAACAGTTTTACTTGTTGACCATACATCTTTACCAATGGTTCGTAAATGAGTTTCATGGTTTGAAAGATGCCTTTTTTCTTGGTTCAAAAGATTAAGGTCACTTTGACTTTATGATGAAAAATGGTTTTGCCTAACAAATAACGTCAGTGGGACAGACCTACAATAATTTTTGTAGAGTGCTTAAACTTGGAAGATGGAGACTATCCCATTGATTTTGGGGTCAAGGTTAATAACTGGAAGAAGAAATTTATTTTAAAAAATAATGACTAGTTTTATACCAGGTATCATGACTAAAGATTGTGGAGAGCTTGCATTTAATGTGTTATTTTACAGTAATATCCTTGACCCAACTTTGTGGATGACAGCTTTCACTTAGGGTAATGAAGTGGCCATTAGATTCAAGAGTCTAGATTCAGTTGAGAGTTATGGTATATCTTATCAGAAAATAATGTTTTCTGCACTGTAATTTTAGGCTGTATACCTTAACCAAAGGCCAAGGTCATGATGAACATTGGTCAATAATCTCTAGAGTCAAATATGCTGTACTACTTATTAGGAATATTAAACATGGGTCAGATGCATACCTTTCTTGTAGAGATTTTACATCATTTATGTGTATACCTTTCTTGTAGAGATTTTACATCATTTATGTGTATACCTTTCTTGTAGAGATTTTACATCATTTATGTGTATACCTTTCTTGTAGAGCTTTTACATCATTTCTGTGTATACCTTTCTTGTAGACATTTTGCAAAATTTTTTTTGTATATCTTTCTTGTAGAGATTTTACAACATTTTTGTATATACCTTTCTTGTAGAGATTTTACAACATTTGTGTGTATACCTTTCTTGTAGAGATTTTACAACATTTCTGTGTATACCTTTCTTGTAGAGATTTCACAACATTTCTGTGTTTACCTTTCTTGTAGAGATTTCACAACATTTCTGTGTATACCTTTCTTGTAGAGATTTCACAACATTTCTGTGTATACCTTTCTTGTAGAGATTTCACAACATTTGTGTGTATACCTTTCTTGTAGAGATTATGCAACATTTATGTGTATACCTTTCTTGTAGACATTTCACAACATTTATGTGTATACCTTTCTTGTAGAGATTTTACAACATTTCTGTGTATACCTTTCTTGTAGAGATTTTGCAAAATTTATTTTGTATACCTTTCTTGTAGACATTTCACAACATTTCTGTGTATACCTTTCTTGTAGAGATTTTGCAACATTTTTGTGTATACATTTCTTGTATAGCTTTTACAACATTTGTGTGTATTACTTTCTTGTAGAGATTTTACAACATTTTTGTGTATACCTTTCTTGTAGAGATTTTGCAAAATTTATTTTGTATAACTTTCTTGTAGAGATTTTACAACATTTCTGTGTATACCTTTCTTGTAGAGATTTTGCAAAATTTATTTTGTATAACTTTCTTGTAGAGATTTTACAACATTTCTGTGTTTACCTTTCTTGTAGAGATTTTGCAACATTTATGTGTATACCTTTCTTGTAGAGATTTTGCAACATTTCTGTGTATACCTTTCTTGTAGAGATTTTACAACATTTCTGTGTATACCTTTCTTGTAGAGATTTTGCAACATTTCTGTGTATACCTTTCTTGTAGAGATTTTACAACATTTCTGTGTTTACCTTTCTTGTAGAGATTTTACAACATTTCTGTGTATACCTTTCTTGTAGAGATTTTGCAAAATTTATTTTGTATAACTTTCTTGTAGAGATTTTACAACATTTCTGTGTATACCTTTCTTCTAGAGATTTTGCAACATTTATGTGTATACCTTTCTTGTAGAGATTTTGCAACATTTCTGTGTATACCTTTCTTGTAGAGATTTTACAACATTTCTGTGTATACCTTTCTTGTAGAGATTTTGCAACATTTCTGTGTATACCTTTCTTGTAGAGATTTTACAACATTTCTGTGTATACCTTTCTTCTAGAGATTTTGCAACATTTCTGTGTATACCTTTCTTGTAGAGATTTTACAACATTTCTGTGTATACCTTTCTTGTAGAGATTTTGCAACATTTCTGTGTATACCTTTCTTGTAGAGATTTTACAACATTTCTGTGTATACCTTTCTTGTAGAGATTTTACAACATTTATGTGTATACCTTTCTTGTAGAGATTTTGCAACATTTCTGTGTATACCTTTCTTGTAGAGATTTTGCAATATTTCTGTGTATACCTTTCTTGTAGAGATTTTGCAACATTTCTGTGTTTACCTTTCTTGTAGAGATTTTACAACATTTCTGTGTATACCTTTCTTGTAGAGATTTTGCAATATTTCTGTGTATACCTTTCTTGTAGAGATTTTGCAACATTTCTGTGTATACCTTTCTTGTAGAGATTTTGCAACATTTCTGTGTTTACCTTTCTTGTAGAGATTTTGCAACATTTCTGTGTTTACCTTTCTTGCAGAGATTTTGCAATATTTCTGTGTATACCTTTCTTGTAGAGATTTTGCAACATTTCTGTGTATACCTTTCTTGTAGAGATTTTGCAACATTTCTGTGTTTACCTTTCTTGTAGAGATTTTGCAACATTTCTGTGTATACCTTTCTTGTAGAGATTTTACAACATTTCTGTGTATACCTTTCTTGTAGAGATTTTACAACATTTCTGTGTATACCTTTCTTGTAGAGATTTTGCAACATTTCTGTGTATACCTTTCTTCTAGAGATTTTACAACATTTCTGTATATACCTTTCTTGTAGAGATTTTGCAACATTTCTGTGTATACCTTTCTTGTAGACATTTTGCAACATTTCTGTGTATACCTTTCTTGTAGACATTTTGCAACATTTCTGTGTATACCTTTCTTGTAGAGATTTTGCAATATTTCTGTGTATACCTTTCTTGTAGAGATTTTACAACATTTCTGTATATACCTTTCTTGTAGACATTTTGCAACATTTCTGTGTATACCTTTCTTGTAGAGATTTTGCAACATTTATGTGTATACCTTTCTTGTAGAGATTTTGCAATATTTCTGTGTATACCTTTCTTGTAGAGATTTTGCAATATTTCTGTGTATACCTTTCTTCTAGAGATTTTACAACATTTCTGTATATACCTTTCTTGTAGACATTTTGCAACATTTCTGTGTATACCTTTCTTGTAGACATTTTGCAACATTTCTGTGTATACCTTTCTTGTAGAGATTTTGCAATATTTCTGTGTATACCTTTCTTGTAGAGATTTTGCAACATTTCTGTGTTTACCTTTCTTGTAGAGCTTTTGCAACATTTCTGTGTTTACCTTTCTTGTAGAGCTTTTGCAACATTTCTGTGTATATCTTTCTTGTTGAGTTTTTACAACATTTGTATGTATACCTTGTAGAGCTTTTGCAAAATTTATTTTGTATACCTTTCTTGTAGAGATTTTGCAAAATTTATTTTGTATACCTTTCTTGTAGAGCTTTTGCAACATTTTTGTGTATACCTTTATTTTAGAGCTTTTGCAAAACAATTGTTTGTACCTTTCTTCTAGAGCTTTTGCAACATATTTGTGTAAACCTTTCTTCTATAGCTTTTGCAAAATATTTGTGTAAAACCTTTCTTGTGGATTTTTTTCAAAAATTTTGTGTAAACATGTTGCAGTGATTTTACAACATCTATATCTTCTATCACTTATCTCATGGTGTACTTTTTGGTTGGATGACTTTGTCTTCCTGGTAATTTTGTGAAGGTGATTGATATTTTTGATAGCATGCTTTTGTTCAGCACTATATGGCCATGGTATTGGTAAGATTCTATTAAACCCAGCAAATACATATACATATTTATTGATAGATCATTGTTTGTTTGGTACTATGTCTTTAATTTGTAGGAACTAAGAAATCTACAAAAGGTAACATTGTACTCCACATATCATAGTGAATTTACAATATTTGTTATTGTGAATATCTCTGTAATTATCCAGGTGTGAATCTTACTAAATATAATATATTCCCTTGTGCAAAGCTATCCAGTGCTTGTAGTGTATAGCTTTGCCATTACAAATACAGTAGAACCTGTCTTGAAAGACCACCTCTTTAGCCAAACAATTATGGCCTCTCAAGACAGGTGGTCTTTCATAACTTGTCACAATGCTCTACAGCCAATACATTTGTACATTTAGAATGTGGCTCAAGACAGGTGGTCTCACATAGCAGTGGTCTTCCAAGACAGGTTTTACTGTAAAGCTCTCTAGTGCTTGTACTGTATAGCTTTGCCATTGCAACTAGCCTCTGTCTTTGTGGGTTCAAGTCTCTGGCTCTCTGGATATGTGAGAAAGCTTGCTGGTATTTTCTCGTGGGTCGGTTTATTTTTCCCAGGTTCTTCTTCTATCAATAATACTGGCTGCCATGTATAGCCTATCTTATGCTGAAAAATGGCATTAAACCCTATAACAAGAACCATTACAACTAAAGCTATCCAGTGCTTGTACTGTATAGCCTTACCATTACAACTTAATTTTAGACTTCATGCTTCATAAACATTGACAACATTGGTTCAGTTAGTCTCTGTGGTAAGCAGATCAAAGGCCAAGGTAATGGCACAGGAATTGCAGCACAGTTGAAGAATTTCTGTTCTAACATTTTTGGTCGCATTTAGGTTGCAAAATGCATTGCTTTATTTATTAAGTATTACCAATGCTTATCCTGTGTAAATTGTGTGTCATCTTGTTATGGTACTTATATTACCTCAATTGTAATTTATAAATTTAATTTTATGCACAGATAGAGTCAAAACTGGCATGCATGCTCCTCTACTAATAGAGTTATAAATTTCTCAATGAATACTGCAAAGATAAATAAATAGACAGACAGACAAAGTTAGATAGCGAGGTAATGATATATATATATATATATATATATATATATATATATATATAGAGAGAGAGAGAGAGAGAGAGAGAGAGAGAGAGAGAGACTGTCATAGTTATTGGATATGTAAAAATTGGATTTTCAAAACTTAAGAATTGTGTGACAGCATATATTGTACTGTACATATAAATGTCAACATAACACGAACATATTATATGTAAATACTCTATAAATGTCAACATAACACAAAGATATTATATATAAATACTCTATAAATGTCAACATAACACAAAGATATTATATATAAATACTCTATAAATGTCAACATAACACAAAGATATTATATATAAATACTCTATAAATGTCAACATAACACAAAGATATTATATATAAATACTCTATAAATCTCATCTTCCCACATATTATAAAGTATATGATGCATGTGTAACATATCTGATATTAAACATTACATATATCAAGACATACATGGAAAAATTCATGCTTGTCCTAATGATTTGCCTGGTATTGATGACTTATCTCATAACTTGATGATAATGGATTAAATCAGTATTAATTTGGTTGATTACTATGACCTAATTCTAAGCCTAAATTTGGTTGATTGTTTTGCCAGAACCAATAAGTCACAAGTGTAAATTTGGTGGACTTCCACAAACAATTTTGGATAAGTGTAAATGTGATCAATTACCACAACTAATTAGGGATAAGTGTAAATGTGATTGATTGCAACAACCAATTAGGGATAAGTGTAAATGTGATTGATTACCACAACCAATTAGGGATGTGTAAATATGATTGATTACCACAACCAATTAAGAATAAGTGTAAATGTAATATTGATTGCCACAACCAATTAGGGATAAGAGTATATGCGATTGATTGTCACAACCAATTTGGAATAAGTGTAAATGGGATTGATATACACAACCAATTAGGGATAAGTGTAAATGTGATTGATTGTCACAACTAATTAGGGGTAAGTGTCAATGTGACTGATTGCCACAACCAATTAGGCATAAGTCTAAATTTTGTTGATTCCAACCAAGCCCAAACAATTCTATCTCTAAGGTCTGATTGTAAATGAACAGTACATATAATTGAAAAAAATGTGAATTTGACTACTGTAGATTATGAAAGGTTCAAAATCTAGAAGTGTTTATAATTACATATTTGATCATCTTTGTTGATTAAAGCGGTTTCTACTTTACACAGGATGGGAAACTTTAAAATCAAGAATTGTTTGGAATTATTCATTCTATAAAATCCTGAATGGTATGACCAGCCAAAAGTTGGCATTTCTTCATCCTTTCCTTGAAAAGTATTAAATTACTGTTTTGTGATATATATGAATGACTTCTCTGCCAGTTAGCAGAAGTTCTTCACTTTATATCAAAGACGTATGTTTGAATTTCATCGCTTTTGACTGCTGCAAATCGTACTTTTATTGTGCCTTTAAAGACCATTTGACTTGATATTGAAAATGCACTATATTTCCCTCTAGGTCATAGAACATTGTACATTATATTAGGCAGATTTTGATGCAATTGTAGTACTGTAAAGGTATCTATACTAATGTATGCACATCAAATTAAATATTTGGACGAGGAAAGGCTGTATATATGCTTTATAAGAAAATAAAGGTTGTAGGAGTATATTGTACTCCTCTCCATTCAACAAGTCTCTAGTTTTTACTAATATAGCAGCAGGGGGGGGGGGGGGCGAATCGGACATTTGCTCCAGACATCATTTGCTCTAAATCTAACAAACATCTCGAGAGAATTAATTCGAATCCTTCTTTTTCAACCAAGAAAAAAGATTACTTGCTCGAAACATAAGTTTTTCGCAAAATCATACTCCATAACCGTTTTCATCGTTTAGTCAAAATACGGTCTCGTCGTGATGTCATCGCCCCCCCCCCCCCCCCTGCTGCTACAGGTTAATAATTTATTTCAGCCAAATATTTGATCGAGTCTTTAGGACTTTGCAAACAAACTAATCGCTAACACCTCATCTTGTAGATCAATTAAATTATTTGACTGGTCGGTGAGTCGGAAATTAATTCTCGTTAACGAATTATTATGGCATCGCATGTAGACAGGATTAATTGGGTTTTCAATAATTAGGAATCCTGGAGGAGCTGTTGGTGCAAACGAATAAAGAATATATCCTTGCTGAGCTTGATTTGATTGCTTGAGATTTATTTGATAGCTTCCTTCAATTGCATCACATGTTAAATTGAGCGCAATCACCGTTGAAATATTCACATTGTGCGGGGCAATATGCCTACCGCCGCCATCTGGATCATTATTATATTTGAGGAGGACAGTTGAATCTAGTGTTTGTAATACCTTGATATTGTTTCTAACAATTTTTTTTAGTTCCTCAGCGTTGTATCCGGGAAACTTGAAATTAAGCAGATCGGCTTCTGTGATATTGTAATCGGTTAGGAATCGTTGTTTATTGTTGCTGTTGTCATTAATTATTGTTTGAATAATTAGTTCATTGATATATTCCATGTCAGATATAAGCTGATTTATTATTTCAACGTGTTTTTGCGATTTTGTTTGCCGTAGTTGTTCTAGTTGTGTTTTATATAATTGATTAATTTCTTTAAAATAACCAGTGATGTCAGTTAGCGTAAATGAAATAGTAACAGATGAGTCAGCTGTTCTTTTAATGATAAAATCCCATTGCAATGTGTTTTTGTTGGTAAATATAAATCTATCGGCGATTTTTCCTTTTTTTATATCAGATAAATTATCTCGATATATGGGATTGATTTCATGATATGATTGTACGTCTGTGGTTAAGTCGGCGGTGGCTGCGTGTGATTTTTCAGGCCATCCTAACACTGTTCTTAACGAGCTGTTATAGATATCTACAATGTATCCCTCTGTGCTTATTTCGATCGACGACGAGAGCGTCGGTTCATGAACTTTAATAGCTATTTTTGATTCTTTTCCCGTGATTGATTTTATTCTGCGCTGAATTGCAGCATCGATTTGCTCAATTTGGTACGACCCAGTTGGTAACGAAACAGTTTCCCACGCTGGAGTACCATCGGGTTTATTCTTATACGAGAACACCAGTGCATTATTGGGTTGCTGACCGCCAAATGCAACCGATCTGATATTAGGCCAGCTATGATATACTCGTAATTTTGCCAACGCGATCTCGCGCACTGGAATCGGAGAAGGGAAGTTCACACTAAATTCAGGGTTTGTTGATGTTATTGATATCATGCTTGTTCGTATCGGAGTGGTATTCTCCGCGATTCGTTGAAGCAGTTCGAGTGACATTATTGTTAACGCTGTCTTCAATTTCCAATTTCAACATCGCGGAGTTATACAACTGGGTCATCGTGGAAAATTCAACATCGGATATGAACGAATTATCTATCGACAGCGAGATCAACTCGGATAATTTCGAGTACGCGTCAAATACCACCCTGTACCGAGCTGTATAATCGGAGTTTTTTCTGAGAATACGATGATAACTTTTTAGTTATCGCGGTGGCGACTGCCGCAATTGTTGTTGCCGCGGAGATAGCAATTGGAACTGCAATCGGAGCCATCATGGTCACCGTCGACAAAATAACCCCGGCGCTGGCCATCACACCGGACACCGAGTACACGGTGATGTCGATGATTGTTACGCTGCGTCGGTATTTTTTCATTTTTTCACGATAACGCTCAGAAAGTGATTTCAAGTTCGCGGAAAATTCTTTCACGGTATCATATCGATATCGATGCGATTGTGATACCTCTGGAACTATTATCGGTTCAATTAATTTCATCGATGTCATTGTTATTTTAAACCCGCTGGTGTTTTCAATTATTCGCCATCGTTAAGGGGTCCAGGGCAGGCCAGGTGGGTAGATGGGTTGGGATGTCGTAGGTATGGTAGATTCAGCCTGAAAAATCATCTACAAGTTCTAAACACCAAGTTATTTTTGATCTAACGGTGGAGCTATCAACCGCGACGACATTAAAGTGTTGACCGTTACTCCTGATAATTAACATCGCGGTGCCACCAGAGTAGGTTTAACCGCCCGCGTTCATATTAAATTGATCGATAGAGATCCACGTTAGCCTGTAGATACCTTCGATCCCCGTTGGACTGTAGATATCATCGCCCCCCGCCTCGCCCCTCTTCCAGAGACCGGCGGACAATGTAGTATAAACATCTCTTATCCAATCCATGGTTCCATGATCGACCGTATACACGACATTTTTAATGCTTATGCGTGGATGCGGAATCTTTATCTTTTCAAAATTTTCTTTTAGTTTAAGAATATCATTGTAAATATCTTTGAGAGTCATCGTAGATGTAGCCGGGACACCAAAAAACTTATCGACGACGTCGCTGGCGGGTTTTTGTACCTTTTCAAAATTTTCTTTTAGTTTAAGAATATCATTGTAAATATCGAGATAATTTGCTTTGATTTCGTTAGTATTTATCGTCCTCACCGCCTCCTTGTTAGAAAAGAATGAAAATAGAAGGTATTTAAATCCATCGAGAGTTTATAGATTAAGAATATCATTGTAAATTTAGAGATAGTTTACCTTGACATCGTTAGAAACCATCATCCTCCCATCCCTCTTGCTAAAAAAGAATGAAATCAGAAGGTCGTTGATTCCAAGCCGTGCTTGGGTTTTAATATGCTGGACGATGTTAGAAAATTTCGTCGTGATATCTTGGAGGCTACTGCCCTCAAAGAACTTATTAACAATTTCGCTGGTGAGCTTTTGTTCGTCAATAGCTTTTTTAACTTCAGCGAGGGTAGGGCCTGTCAGAGATATGGTTTCAGACACAGGTGTTCTCCCCAAAAATTTATCCACGATGGTATTAAGTGTTGTTTGTCTCACCATAAACATATTAATATCTTTGAGAGTCATCGTAGATGTAGCCGGGACACCAAAGAAATTATTAGCGACGTAGGTATTTTGAGTATGCTTGCCAATAAACTCGCTAATTTCAGCGAGAGTCATACCTGCCACAAGCGGGGTTCCAAAAAACTTACTAATGACATCGTTAGTGGGTTTTTGTACCTTTTCAAAATTTTCTATTAGTTTAAAAATATCATTGTAAATATCGAGATAATTTGCCTTGATTTCATTTTCATTCATCATCCTTCCCGCCTCCTTGTTAAAAAAGAATAAAGATAGATAGTTTTTAATTTCAGCGAGAGTCATGCCAACCACAAGCGGGGTTCCAAAGAATTTATGTACGACATTTTTGCGAAAACTATTATAACCTCGTATATAATCATCCAGATCACGGCCGTGGGCGGCAATCCTGTCGGTGATCGTAGACACAAGTGCGCCTGGTTTAAGTTATCCACCGTTGGAATACAGCGCAATAGAGTTTTCAGCGGCGTCGCGCTGCCGTATCAAAATGTCATCCGCGGATATATTACTGCTTTTCAATTTACCCAGGCGATCTTGAAATACAACTATTTCGTTCGGGTCAACACTTGCTAAATTTAACGTCTCAGCGATTTCATCTTCAATTATTTTTTTTTTACATCCTTGATAGAACCCGCAGATGTTCCCGCGGTGGGTTTCCACATTGACAGAGATCGTCCCCAAATATCAATCATTATTGTTAGCGCAACTTGTATTTTCAATTTATTGATTCTCTAAAATTACCTTGTAATTTCCCACTCGTGTATTTATTTACAACCAGATGAGGTGGTTTCTGTGACGATGAAATCTCCGCGAGGACATTTAACACTTCACGGCCGCATATCGGTGGATCATTTAATTGTTGTGTTGGCAGCGTGGAATAAAAAATCGGAAACTCTTTGAGTTTCATCGAAGAATTTATATACCGCATAAACTCGCTTGGCGGAGCTAACCCATATGAATCAAAATAGACAATCCCACGTGTATCAATCGCGTATGCAACCCAGTGAGTTCCCGATCCGCTGCTGTTATCAAGATTGATGATACCGGTTTCAACGCTGTTTGGTTTTCTCGGTAATTGATCTCTCATAAAAACCCCTCTGAAGTTTTTTATCGTTAGTTTTTTAGCAGCATCAATTAAATCAAAATTGGACATAGGGGGAATTGGGCTTTCAACTAATAAACCGTTCCTGCTATTCTCAGGCCGGATCCGTGAACGGATCTCCCGCTGTACCATGAATACGGAGTTCCTGGTAGTCTTAAACCCTTTCCCTTTTTTTATATCCTTTCCCAGTTGCCTTTTTCAATGCCATCCCTGCCGCGGTACCAACGGCTCCCAACGCCGCCGCCTTCGCCACCGCTGGGGCATCCGCGGCAATTAACGCTGGTATTGCAGCTAACAATGGAAATATACAACCTGATTTTATCATATTGGCGACTGCAGCCTTTGAAAATACAATTTGAACCCCTCGCTTATTCTTCAGCGCATCATTGAAATGTTTTATTTGACGATCCGTCAGTGATATTTTATGTGTACCACCGGACATCTGCGCTGGTTTCAACGTTATTGTGGTTCCACATTCTTTAGCGGATTTCGATCGCAATGTCTTGACCTGACCATCAGTCAGCTTGACACTAACAACACTATATGTCATTTTATTGTAAAACTCATTTATACTTTCAATTGATCTAATTGTGAATCGTTTACATATTTTCCACTGGTGCATCAACGATTCTCATTCGTCTACCAACACCTTCTAACAACATTGATTTATCACTGTGAATGACAGCAACCGCTCTATAATTAGCAATAGCGCCACGAAGGACATTAGCTCTGAAGTGTATATCAACGACGGATTGCCTTGTTAAATCAAGATGTTCCAGCGAAAAGTAGTAGATCGGATACAAGTTCTTAAAATCATATTGCGTTATTTGCAAACCAGTATCAACATTTTGATCACGGCCCATATATGACAGCATACGATGGTACACGCGAGCAATATGGTTTTGACCGAAATTAAGTTGTATGTCTTCGGATGGTTCCTGCTGGCCATTTATTCTCAACGAGACCTCAGTAACTCCTAATTGATCAAATATCATATGACTGTGCAATTGTGAATTCACTCTTGTCATATCCTGCAACGTGATAAATATATGACGTGGAGCTGAAACGCCTTGTTGTGATGCCAAGTTCCATGCAAATGTACCATTGATATTTGATTGCTTAACATCTGTTGTTGTTGTTAGCCAACTTAGCAATGATTTGCCACCCGCATCCATAAATGATAGTAGTCGCTCTTCCGTGGTAATTGATGGGGTCATTACTGGCATCCACAAGACCAATTTAGTTAAAATGACTTTACCAGCGTCAGCATCTGGATTTGCAGGATCCGCTGCAATTCTCCAGACTGCATCATCGTCACTACCCTTTCGCACGAGTACTACTGTATGCTTCGCTCCACAAATAACTTTTCGTACATTTCTGCAGAATCCAAATATATGATGCAACGGAATCGCACATGAAAACGATCTACGCTGTCATGCCAACATTGCTATTCGTGTTGCAGCTCCTAGATTGTACTGGAGATCAGTATTTATAATCATATCCTCGATAGCAGCAGGGGCGGGAGGACCAGCACGATCATTTGGTCGTCGTACAATAAATTGAGTGGGTCCAGCAGTGTTTTTATTATCTTTTGCAAACATCATAGACGGACCTGCTGATCTTGTATAATCGTCAGAATATCTTGCTAACCCAATTATTGTTGTAGCCACATCAACATCACGTTCTATAGACTCAATCTCTTTTCCGTCAATGAGATATCTCGCGGATTCAAATAGCGCCATGATACCATTATTGACTAAGCCGACTTTGGCACCATCTGGATACGGTGCGGGTACAGCAGGAGTATCAGTAAATCGTACAAGTTCTCCTTCTACTTCGATAAACGCTTCAGCGGGTAGAAAGTATTTGCTGGTATCATGGACATGAAGTTCAATTCGCGATCGAATATCTGGTTGTATTGCATGATAGGAATAAAATTGATAATCGCGGACGGAATTGTCCTTGGGTACTGGGGCTTCCATATCTAATGCTGGATCAGCTGTTCTTTTGAACATTATTATTATTATTATTATTCATATCAGTATTTTCAATTGTGAAATTCTTTGTAATCATCGTCGTTTTTGTTTTCGTTTCAAACCACTTCCTGCTATCATGTTTGCAATATCATCTTGGTTACTGTTCGCCAGCGGCGCAGCCACGGATGACGGAGTCACCGAAGCAGCCAACGACGCTAATTTTTCTTCCACTGCGCTATTTATTGCTTTGCTGACACTTGCAGGCATCACTGTTGTAGATGGCAGTACAACTGGTTGCTTTTTTCGTCGTCGCACCAATGATGTTATTTTATCTTTCGCAGCACAAAATGCCTTTCCGGCAAGATTTCCAACAGCGCTGATTCCCTTATCACGAATAATATCAATGGCCTTCATTGATAATTGTTTAGCTAACGGCGCCACTTTTGGGGCCATTTATGTAAATAACCCCGCAATGGTATTGCCGAAACCATCTCCGTAATATGCTCTATAAGCAGGCAATCGTGAGTTCACCACGTAGACGCTTACGGGTTTATCATGGTTGTAGTGTATGATCATCTTGTTATAAAACTAGTAGTTTTTCAATTAGTGATCAATCGCTAAAATCCACAGGATTTTCATCATAACCATGGGCGTCTCTGTGATTTTCAACTAATTCAGCAATGAGTTCTCGATATACATCAATGCCCATGATACCACCGTCAAATAATCGTCTACAGATATCAGCTGCTTCATTAATTATCTCGACGGAGTTGTTTCCGGCTCGTTTTCCCCCGATAAGTACTTCTAACCGTGATATATCACTGAGAATATTACCAGGACATGTCACGGTTGCGTTGAAATCCATAGGATTTCCAATCGAATATCCTTTTCCGCTTGTTTTCTTTGAAGCGGCTTCTGCTCTTATGTCTATTTGTTCCGGGATTGGATCCTCCATATAAGGTGGTGGTTGTGTACTGCCTTTAACCGCAGCTAGAAAGCTATTATAACCAGGGTGCCGTGACGCTGAGATTTTATCCCCGCCGTGTTTCGCCAAATATATTTTTGATGCCCATGTGTCTCTGGTTTTTATAAAACTTTCAAACCCGTCGTTTAATAAATTCTCTCTTTTACCCTTTGGAAAATTTTCTCTAGTAAAATCAGCTAATTCGGAATCCGTACCGAGTTCTCCAATTCTATTTAACGTTGCGACTGTAAATATATTTTCAGGTGAATAATCTTTTCTTGCTGCTGCATCTTGTTGTTCTTCGCGTTCTTCAATTTCGCCCGGTCGTGGGTGGGGTGCAGAATCATCAATATCAGCTAATCGTTCATACTCGTGTTGGGTTTTTATATCACTGGATAGCTGTTGTATCCCTGCGCGTGTTTGTTCGGTCTCTGCTGATATCTTTTCAAGTGTATCAAGCAGCGATGCCTTCGTTGCTCGTTCTTTTTCAGGAATATCTCCGTATATCGCTGCTTCAGTTAACTTTTTTACATCTTTGGTCGCAATTGTTATCGGAGTAAACAGTTGTTCACTTGACACAGAAAAGTCAGTCTGCGCTTGTTGTCGTTGTTGAAGTTTTTCGCGAAGTCTGTCTCGAACCGGTATAAACTTTTTAATTGCTGATAGCCGCTCTCGGGCTAATTTAGTTGTAAGTGATTCACCTACCATATATTGTTTGTGAACTGAGTTTTCAAATGTGAAACTATCACAATTAAAAGCTGAGTTATTAAATAATGTACCATCAAGCTAACGTATCCATCTCCGATAGGGTTAAACTGTACGACGCTATCCGCGAGTGTTTCAGAAATAGCATCGCTGGGGGGTTTCAGAATTGTAATATCTGAGAACGGCGATGAACGATTTTTGTTAACGACGCGGCAACAACAACAACTACGTGAAAATGGAGGCGTCGCGGTGATTACTTGCTACCACAGCCAGATCATCCAGTACGCACATAACTGCATGAGCAAGCCCAAACTGCTGAGTATTCTTTCAGGAGAAAATCCTATGTGACAAGTGTAACAAGTGTTACAAAAAACGCTAAAAAAGTAAAATTTTTACTGAAAATTTACTGAAAGCCTATTTTTATAGTAACGCTCACGTGGTTACGATACGGGTTTTTCCTCGTTTAACATTTTTCTAAGATCACGAACCTTAGAACTAATTTCAGCTCGTTTTTGATACTCTTGGTCGAGTTTTTGACGTATTGCTTCAACGATGCTAAATAGCGTTATAAATATATTAATGTTGTTACCGTACAAACAAGCATTGATGGACTTTTGAATTCCTTTCACGAGCCTGTACATCTTAGGTAAAACATAACGACCCTTACTAGACTGATACTCAATGTCTTCATATTCCGAGGTAATCCTGTCGCAGTCGAGATCTTTAGATAATACTATTCCTCGATCTTTCAAATTTGAAATTTCAGTAATTATAGCATTTAAATCTTTGATATCCATTATTTATATAATACATTTTATCTTTAATTTAAAAAAAAGTAACACTTATTTGGCAATCTCGCCGGCGCCCTATGACGTCAGAGAGACCCAGAGGTTACTTTATTAACTTAATTAAGTATCCTTAAAGGATTTATTTCCCTTGAATCGTTTCAGATGTATACGAATTTTATTTTATGGCCATTTTTCTTTGACAGAGCTAATTTTGTTATATTTTCTGCAACAAATCGTATTGAAGGACTACAAATATCGAAATATGTACTGGCTTCATTTATTGACTGAAATATTTTTTCTTCGTTGGTTTCTGTATCAAATGATTTGACATGTTTTGCCTTTTTTGCGTGTTTGCCGGTTCCACCTAATTTTGTATTCTGACGCTGAGTAACAACTCGTAAGTTATCCAATTTGTTATTTTGAGGTAATCCATCAACGTGATCAATCACAAATCCGTCTTCGATTAATCCGTAAAATGCTTCATAGATTATTCTGTGATTAAGATATGTCTTCTTCCCGGCTGTAAACATCAAGCATCCCGTCCAACCGGTTTCTTTAGTCTGCGATGCCTAACAACACCATCACGGGATGCTTCATAATTAACAAGCACTGGGTGAGGTCTGAAATCTTGGCTCATTTGTATAATAATACTATTTGTCTAATTTATTATTTGCTTTAATTATAAGTCTATCAATGTAGTCTTGAGGGGTTTTTATCATTTTGTCGCTGACGGAGTCATCGGTAGGATCAATGACTGCATTTTTTATTCGTTTGTCATAGTAGCGTTTTAGTTCCCTGTATCGTTTGCCGCCACAACTGAGACACAACTGCGATTTTCCCCTTACCCCAACCCCACATCGGAGGCACGGAAGGGGGCCAGAACTTCCTCGCCGAACACTTTGTAAATGATACCCACAGAATTCGCTTCTGCATGATTTGTTACACGGGGTTGTTGATCCAATCATTAGCCACTTGCAGTGATTCATTATACTATATTTTTCTATTTAAATGCTTGTTTTAATTATAACATGGAGGCAATTAAGCATTTCAAAAGCGTTAAATTTAATCTCGATAGAACCCTCAAAGATGTGCCAAAACGGGCAATAACGGATAGAGCCCTGATAAATAAAATACGCGATTGTATTAATGAATTCAAACACGACGGTGCATCTCATAGCTGGTCAACATTTCGAATTGATGGCGTTGTTGATGCCACCATGAACGACAGCAACGCAGCCATGATGTTATCACAACTTGGCAACAAAAAGTACTTTTTTAGAGTGAAATTCATTATCCGTGTAGAATCAGGCGGTTGGATTATACGAGACAAATTTTAACCGATTCTCAAAGACAAGAAAACAGTTGTTGTTAGCCGTGATTCTAAGCCGGGTCTGTTAACTGGAATTGACAAACCATACTATGAACGAGCATATCCTGAAACAGCAGTTGTGAATGGGATATATCCGTTAAATGAAAAACCTGATATAAGAAAACTTAAACCAATGAAACAGTCGTCGCCGGCGACTTCGTCGTCAGTGGCTTTGCCACTCAATTGTGTAGCAGCACGAATAACAGAACATTTTACAAATGCATCCCGAGGGAACAAACTTACCGATCTACGGCGTAGCAAAATAGCTCAATGGGAGTTAACGGTGAAAGACCGCGGAGCGACTATTAGCAATATAGCAAAATTAGAAACGTCGCTGAGATTTCCAATAACTGTTACAACGATAACCGGAGAAGTTTTATATGAATCAAAATATAAATCAAAGGGAGCTCCAATCAAAATTATTGATCATAACGAACACGCGTGGACGCCCGCGGTCACAATATTTCCACGAAACAGAACAATAAAGTATGTACCCGACGAATTCTTACGAGAAGAATTTTCCAGGGACGGTTTTCTCGTTGAAAAGAAACTATTCGATGCTCTTGCGCATTTGAGTAAAAACTACCCCGTGTCGGTGTGGTTACTTCGCAGCACTGAAAACGACATGGATACGTTTGATCAGTTTGTAAGACCAAACGGTGAATTATACCGCACTGAAGCATTTCACAACAAAATGAAAAAAAACAGCTAGTGGGTTTTTAACGGCGTGTGGCGAAGCCACCGATGAAATCATCAACGATGATGAACAATTATTGACAAACTGTTTTACAATCCCGTCGGTTGCAGCTCATTTTGCGAGAATCAAAAACGCATGGAAACCAACACGCGTAGAATTCTTGCCAGACATTGAAGCTAGTTGTTTAGAATTTAATCATGGCGGTTTATGGAATCAAAAATACGACCATGATAATATCATTTCAGTTGATATGGTTGCTTGCTATCCAGCGAGTTTTCTTGGTTATGGAGAGTGTACTGAGTATTTTAAACGATTTGGACACCCCGTACATGAAATGACTCGTGTTGCAATTAATGGGCCGCTGCCTGATTTTGATTTAACTGGATTCGCTCGTGTAGTATCATTTGAATTTGCAGCAGGACTTCATCGCTGTTGTTATATTTGGATTGGTAGACACATGTCTCAAAAGAAGTGGCTGCCAATAGCGTTATTGCGGTTCATGATTGATACAAAAATGTTAATTTCACTGACGGTCAGTGAAGCAATTATATCATATCGGAAACAAATCAATGTCTCGGCAGAAGAATACTCGGAAAATTCACTCAGGGAGGAAAACAATGCGACTATAGACGATATTGTTCACGGCTGATTATGGATAACACCGAATATGACTTTGTAATCGCGGATGCAGTATCCAAAAACATATATGTGGATCGTAAAGACGCTTTCTTGTCCGATGGAACAAAATTGGGTACAGTCGTTATTTACAGCGACGGTTACAGATCCCCGTATACACATTTGAGGTCGCCAATGCTGGGTTATGCTTGTATTAATTTATTTTCAATGATAAATAGATTTCCTGACACTGCGGTTAGAGTTGCCGTTGATTCATTTTAGATTAACAGCAAGTACAGTTGCGCAGTTGCTGAATTCACTAATTCGGATGAAAGCTGGGGATCATGGAGAATTAAAAAAAAAATGCTGCGTGAGTATTCTGAATCAGCAGACGTTGAAATTAAAAGTAATTACTTACGCGGTGATAATTTATCAGAGCGTTCTAATGCACCATCGATATCAGATCCAATTTGTAGATATAAAACAGTTTATTTAAACGGCTGTGGCGGGTCAGGAAAGACGACGCGTGCAATCGAGTTATATCGAGGACGCGTAAACATGATTGTGCTGACGCCAACACATAGATTAGCCAGAGAAATAAAACAACGAGGCGTTTCCGCGTGTACGTATCATACTTTTTTCAGATACAGTGGTGACAAATGGACACCTGAACGAATGGGAGAGAAATTCATCCCCGAGGTTATAATTTGGGATGAGATAGTAGATGTATTAAAAATGTTTCTTGATTGGTTGCTGCAAAAGAATACAGCGGTGATAATGTGTGGAGATCATGGCCAACCACCACCATTTGTCGGCGCGGGTCCACATGATTGGTTAAAAGAGTTTGTTGACTATTATGAAGAAATCGATACTGATTATAGAGCACTTGATGAACAATTACGTACACTTAAAAATTTAATTAGACTGCAACCCGATAAAGTTCAATGTGAAATAATCAGAGAAATAATTACTGAAACTCACATGGAGGAATTTTGGAAAGCATGGGAGCCAAACGATTTTGTAGTGGCAAGTAGAAAGATAGTCAGAGACACACTTCAGAAAAGGTTGTTTGAGGTTCACAAAGAAAAATTCCCAACGCGCCCAGTGCCGCTGTGTTATAGACCCTATGATACACGGCGACAGAATATTGAAGTTGAAATTCCAGGACAGCGCGAAAGACAAACACTAGTGTTAAATGATATTGTGCTGGTTGATATCAGTGTTGTCGAAGACGCATTGCGTGCTGATAAATCGCCATGGACACTGGGTTATGTAACGACGATACATTCCTCGCAGGGATTAACCATCACGGATACAATTGTTTGGATAGTTGATAATCGCATTGAGTGGTCAAATTTAGTCTATCTTGCAGTGTCTAGAGTACGGCGAATAAATCAACTTCGAAGAATTATTTTCGATGATGACACCACCATGGATGATATTGATTTTAAAATCATTAATAAAAAAAACTCTGTGGTTACAAACAACAAGACAAAAAAAACAACGAGAATTTGATATTGATGCTGAATTAATAATCGCGTTGAAGCAACAACAAAATAATCATTGCGCGAGTTGCAATTGTATAATGCGTTGGCAGTATTCGGATAAAGATCCTCGCCAATTTACCGTAGACAGAAAAAATAACAGTCTCGGCCATGTCAGAAACAATGTGATGTTGACTTGTCTTGAGTGTAATAGACGCAACGGAGCTAGTTAAGACCGCGAGGAGGCAATTGAGTATCATCGGGAATCACTTGTAGTTGTTCGCGTGTAAAACCCCGCATAGGGGCAGTTGAATCTAATTTATAGATTGGAGGTCTACCAGTTGATCGTGTTATAGTAGATATGCTATGCGTAGTGACACTCCAAATAGGATCAGTAGCCCTTTTTTACCACCTTCGAGTTCTCCTGGTTCATATAAATATCTCATGGTGACATTGCTGAGATTTGGCTGGGAAACGCTATCCCGCTGTGGTTGTGGTATATACTTTTTTTATTGCGTTGTTAGGTTTCATATTGATTGCTCTGGTAATCTCGTTATTTAGCGCTGCAACTACCCCTGGTAACCTTTTGACCCATTCACGGGATCGCTTTTCTTGAATGAATTCTTTTGCGTATTGATATCCAAATAACCGCTCAGCAAGAGTCCGATTAAATCGTTCTACAATTGCCTGATCGCGATGTAGTGCAGTATGCCCCCGTCTGATGGTGACATTTTGATGTTTCATCGTAGATGCAACCACACCCTGAAATTCCTTGCCAGGATCAACTTGTCGATAAATCCTTTCAAATGCAGAAGCAACTTCGGGCGACGATTTTGTTTTTAGCGGGTCTGGTTGTTTGTATCGACTCGCAACGTCAACTACGGTTAGCGCGTATTTGTAACCGTTATCATGCGGTAAAAACAATAAATCAGCTTGATGAACTTCATTGGATCCGGTAGCATCAAAATGCGAGAAATTGATTTGTTTAGGACGCGGTAGATAAATTTGCCATATAGCCTGTTTGGATAACCAATTAGCCGCAGTGGCCTTTTTCACATTTGCGGCGTTAGCGAGTTTATTGATTGCAGCGTTACCCCTCCAGTATCCTTTTGGAGAATAATAAATAGATTCCATATTATTAATTACCAGCGCTCATCATCAATTTGCCTTTCATAGCTGATTTTACCAACCACGAAGCCAATTTTTCTTTGAAAGATTTATCAGGAATAGCATTTAACGCATGAATTAATTTCACATCCGCGAGATGCCTGTGTTGCAAATTGCTGCTTTTATAATATGCAACATCATGAGCATGACACGCATTATCAATAGCGTTTATCGGATACTCGCCGGGTCGGGGCTGATTTTCATCATCAAGTCTGATATCTAATCGTGTTCCGGGGCCACAGTAGCTATATCCTGGAAGGTGCTTTTCTCCGGGGTTCTTTGCCCATGGGGTTCCAGGGAGCTTTGCCAATTTGGCTGCGATATCACCTCCTCGTTTTTTTAAAAAACATCTCCGGATTTCATAGAAACAAATCTAAACTTTTTTTATACCACATGTTGCACACCTACCAGTAAGTGCTGATCTGTTATTTTTAGTGTAATTGTCGTTACATCATTTGTGTTAGTACGCGTTTTACACTTCACACAATATAGATCCATAATTTATGTATAGAGATATGAATATAATTGATTTTTCAGCGACTAAAACAAGAGAACCAGTTAAGCATCATGTAGCGCTACCAAACTCTATCCGCGCAATTATAATCGGGCCATCTGGATCCGGCAAGACGCAATTGTTGCTCAATTTAATAGTGAGATGAATGAAGTGCGATAAGTTGTATTTAGTTGCTCCTAGCGTATATGATCAACGATGCTATGAAGTGTTAAAGGATTTTAACGAGAATGCATCAGAAATTAAGGGTGAGAATACCATTGATTTTATAACTGATATTGACGAGGCACCATCCGTGGATGACCTTGATGGGAGCATTAACAATTTAGTCGTATACGACGATGTGATGTTAGACAATCAAAAAAACCCAGCTAGAATATTTTCCCGAAGCAGGCATAAAAACACCGACGTGCTATATGTCACTCAACGATACACTCAGATTCCAAAAGTGATCAGAGATAACTGTAATATTCTTGCTGTGTTTAACGGCGTTGATACACATACGCTACGAAATATTTGGCAGACATGTTGTTCCGATATGGACTTCAATCAATTTAAAAATTTCTTTAGTAAAGCTCAGTCCACCCCGCATGGATTTATAAATTAATAAATTTACATGATCCTCGGACACGATATCGTATCGGACTTGATCAAATATTCAGTTGAAATCGTAAAAACCCATAGCAGCAGGGGGGCGATGACATCACGACGAGACCGTATTTTGACTAAACGATGAAAACGGTTATGGAGTATGATTTGCGAAAAACTTATGTTTCGAGCAAGTAATCTTTTTTTTTGGTTGAAAAAGAAGGATTCGAATTAATTCTCTCGAGATGTTTGTTAAATTTAGAGCAAATGATGTCTGGAGCAAATGTCCGATTCGCCCCCCCCCCCCCCCCCCTGCTGCTAATATTCAACCAAGTCAAAATGTATAAATATAAAAACATCAGTACTTAAAGCAATCATTTGGCTGTTAGTTGGGTAAGCTCATTGACTAGAATCTAAATGGACATCTAAACAAGACTGATAATTCCCAATCTGTGCTAGGCTGATTCTAGCATTATGATGCATTCTGGACCGATCTTAGTTTAAGAAGACTGCTAAGCTGATTCTAGCATTATGATGCATTCTGGGCTTATCTTTGTTCAAGGAGACTGCTAGGCTGATTCTGGCATTATGATGCATTCTGCTCTTATCTTAGCTTAAGAAGACTGCAAGGCTGATCCCAGCATTTGAGTATATTTTGTCTGATCTGTCTTAATCGTGTATTCTGGGATCTTTGGGTTGATTACAGATTAGTGGAATAGAGCCAGGTTGAGTATTGGGGAAAATACTAAATTGAATTTGATATTACAATTTATCAAATAAAAGGCCCAAAGAGGATGCTAGATTTGATGTGAAAGTCCATTAGAACAGCATTGAAAGTGAACCCTGCAATAGATCCGTGTGCAAAAGTAAAGCTTCCTATGAAAATGACAACACGAGGTCTATAACACGAAACCGAAGCCCCTAACTGACTGCGACTTCTCCAATAGGGTTCAATTGTTGTTGTTTTTTATATTTGTGTTGTCGTTTTTTATATGTTTACTCACCTGTCTCTCACAATTTATCATCAATATCTCTGCTGCTGTCTCTTAACCAAAATTGTTATCAAGACCTACGCGATAGCGTGACTAAGGATCATATAAATTTATCGTGATAATTTCGTCTAGGGTTGCTTGCACATGTGAAAAGAAGTTTTTGAAGTCATCTCTATATCCCCTTAACACCAAATCTGATGAATATTTCGCAGAGTATGTGTATCGTCTCCATTAAACACAACTAATATATTACAGTTATCTTGGATTACTTTAGGTATTTGTGTATATCGCTGAGATACATGAATCACATCTGTGCTTTTGTATCTGAGCTGGATTTGATTGTTTGTCCAGCATCACATCATTGTATACTATGAGATTTTTAATAAATCCATCGAGGTCAACTACAGGTGGGGCTTCATCAATAGCAGTGATAAAATCAATAGCATTGCCATCCTCGTCCAACAATTTTGAGTTTTCATTAAAATCTGTAAGCACATCATTGCATTGCTGATCATTTAGGGATGATGCAACTAACTATATCTTATTCCATCTGAGCGATTTCATTATCAGATTATGAAATAGTTGCATCTTACTGTATAACGATGGACCTAATATAATAGCCCTGATAGAACTGGTAGCACTGGATAATGTTTGACTGGCTCTTGCTTTCCATATTCTAGAAATATAATAAATAATATGGATTTTTATTGTGTTCGATGCAGAGCACCCACTCCCACAAGTGAATTAACATTTTTTTTAAAACTAAAAAGTACGCACTTACAAGCGTGTAAAATGTGGTACATATAAATACACATTTATCTTCCTTGACAAGTCAAGGAAAACGTAGTAAAGATCCCTGCTTCATTAGGCAAATTACCAGGATCTCCATGGGCGAAATACCCGGAGAAAAACATCTTCCTTGATATAATTAACGTGGTCCTGGAACATGACTTGATGTCTGATTTGATAAGCAAGATCAACGAAGACCTGCAGAGTATCCAATAAATGTGATTGTGCAAGCATGTCATGTTTATGTTGTAGCGTATGAAAAAAAAAAGATTTACAACAACGACATAATGCAGATGTCAAGTTGATTCACTCGTTAAATTCAACATAAAAATATGTCTCTCAGAGAAAAACTTGCTAGAATCGTAAAACACACAATGAAAAGGTAAACTAGTATTAGGAACTGGTAATTAATAAAATACTATTATTATTATTATTATTATTATTATTATTATTATTATTATTATTATTATTATTATTATTATTATACAATGGAATCAATTTATTATGGCCCAAGAGGATGTTGGAGGGGTAAAGCAGCGATATGGCAAATCTATCTACCACCATCTAAACAAATTCAGTATGCACATTTTGATGTCAGCGCTCCCAATGAAGTTCATCAGGCAGATACTTTGTTTTTACGACATGATACTAATAAAACACGTAGACGACAACCACGCACATACAAATACGAGTTGACTGTAATTTACGTTGCAAGTAGTTATAAAGAAGCAGAACTAGCAACAAAAAGTGCTACTGAAGTTGCATCTGCTTTTGAACGAATTTATCCACATCATGGTCTATGATGGCCAGAGTTGATATAGGTTGATCCTGGCTAGGAATTTATTGGTCCAGTAACGTCGATAATTATTTTTAAAAAAAAACAGAACGTCAAAATTAGACGAAGACATACAGCAATTCATTGTGATCAGACAATCGTTGATCGATTTAATCAAACATTAGCTGAGCGGTTATTTGATACCAATATGCAAAGGAAATATCCACTGATCTTAATTCCGAGGATACGAGATCTCGTGAATGTATTACATGACTACCAAGTGTAATAGCTACATTAGATAATGAAATTACTCGTGCAATTACCATGAAATCTATCAATGCAATCATAAAAAACACATACCAATACAACGCCATACTTCTCAAAACAATCAGTACTATGTAATATGACTGTACGATATTGATATTAATCTGGTGATCTTGAAGGGGGTAATAAAACGAGCAACTGATCCTATTTAGAGTGTGACGACACATACAATTTCCAGCGTGTTAAGATTCACGGGTAGACCTGCAATATACAGAATAATTCAACTACTCCTCAACATGCATTTATATCTGAACAATTATAAGTAATACATGAAGACATTATTACCACTGTCTTTATTTTTTGTGACCTGGCGCCTCGACGTCGATTACATTCAAGACGGGTCAGCATCACATTTATACGTGTGTGACCAACGCTGCTATTAATTCTATCCACGGAAACTGTCTTGGCTTATTATTTGAATACCGCCATAACATTACTGTATTACAGCCCGCACAATGATCATTCTGTCGTTCTTTCAATGTTATGATAAATTCAGCATCGAAATCAAAGCCGCGGCTTTTTTGTCACACTTCGTATAAAGTTAATTCTTTTCTTAGCAGTTTGATTATTATTTTCTGTAAAGTCTATGATAACCCTTTGCAACTGAGATATTCTTCTGACTCGAGACACTGCAATATAAATTAAATTTGACCATTCAACAATCGAAATATTTGTATCGGAAATAATTAAGTCTTGTGACGAATGCATTGTTATAGTGTATCGTCGAGTCCATAGAAATGTATTCATCGTTAGCGCGCTCTCAACAACACTCACAGGAACCAAAACATTATCATTTACCACTAGATTTTGTTTACTACCGAAACCTGGAATTTCAACGTCGATATTTTGCCGTCGAGTATTTGTTGCGCGATAACACGATGGTACATTTAGATTTGAAAACTAAACTTTACTTTACATAACAGAAATAAGTGTTGTTGAAGTGTATCACGAACTATCTTTCTCCTTGAAACTATCGAATCATCTGGTATCCATGCATTCCTAAAAACTGAAATTATATCACGCATTTTTTGACACTGAATTTTACTTGTTATTTGTGAAATTATTATTGTATGTAATTTTGTTTTCTTTCTGCCTTGACTTTGTCAACTGGAAGAGATTTATATTATTTTTAGCACCATTTACCCAAATTATGGGTAATATACACGTACTATACCCGTCAATTTGATGGAATTGTTTGAAAATCTGATTTTATTTAGATAATATACCCGTCAATTTGATGAAATTATTTAATACTCTGAAATAATATTAATAACGATAAAAATCATTCCACAATCAATGGCAACATCGTTCATGAATTTGACTAATAATTTGATTTAATTTGGGTACTATACCCTTCAATCTGAAAAAAATAGCCTCAGTGTCTTTGTCATTGTTTTTAACTCTTGTTCTGAATCAGAATCAGTGAATGTATCATTGTTAATTTTATTCTGATAAGAATATTTCTTATTTCTTCTTTTCAAATTGTTTAAAAATATGGATGTGACAAATGGTCAAAAAGATTGTAACATTACCAAAAAATGAATCCGAATAGTCTGTTAACTAGGTCACAGTCCCGTATAATCCGAAGCAACATCCTGTAGAGTGTCAAAGTCGGAGGAAAGACAGTAAGGGGTGTTAACTATTCTAAATGATAATGGAACGCAGGAAATTATATTTATTTTGAACGTGTCGTTAACACGGCTCAGAAATATGATTTTTTTCTTCTCACTAACCAAGAGGGATCACCAAAATACAATTTGTACTGATCCTGCCTTTTACAGATCCTGCTAATATTAAACAAATATCAGTTCAGTTTCTATGTCAACATGTTGTATTCATTAACTAAAACATAAAAACAAATTATCTATTTCACATACAAAACTCACGAATGAAGTAACCCACGCTATTTCGTATTTTTCCGATTCTCTGCGCAGAACGTTGACAGCATCAGAGCCTCCCCAAAGTCACACTTTAGGTTTTTCTGTTACCTTTCATAGCATTTTATGTCTTAGTCTCTTCTCTCGATCATATTTGCGATTATGCATTCTTTATTCATCATCTAATTTCTGACGTTTTGGGAGTGGCTTGACACTGTATATACTTCAACATGATTGAAATTGTCACCGCACAGTCCACGTACTGAAGGTTTATCAACATCAATGTAAATATTAAAACATTATTGATATAATTCTGGATCAATCATTGAGTACAGTTAAGGTAAGGTAATGTCGACTCATGGCACCGTTAAACTATTATAATTGCAACCAGGGGTAATTCTCATCTCCCCGACATTATGTGTTGGCTGGATTTTAGTGATCTGACGGCAAAATCACTAACCGTGGGATAGCAGACTCTCATCAATTTATATATTAGGAGGGGGGAAGTAAGTATGTAATCTTTAATGTCATGGAATTTTAAAAATTGAATTTGTTAGTTTATATTTAAGAACGTAATGTACCATACTTGGTTGAAATGAAGCAGTACTTGGTAAAATTATGCTGAAGAAACGAAAGTGAGGCTAGCGGGTAACAAAGAAAAATAACTCCAGCATATGTCATGAAATGGAAATGGAATTCCGTTACCAGATCTCATCAATATAAAGGCGAAAGAAAGGTCATGAGAATGCGCAGTGAAAGGTCATTATCCTGTATAGGTTTCAGAAGAAAAGTGGAAATCAACGTAATGTATGGTCTCCACAATAAAAAGCTGCATACCAAATGTGTCGAAATTCAATCAATCTTGGTCAAGTCAACGTCAGGAGACAGGCAAATCAAGGATTTTTACTCCTGTAATTAATGATCAGGCTTGGCCAGGTCAACGTCAGGAGTCAGACAAATCAAGGATTTTTACTACTGGGAGTCAGACAAATCAAGGATTTTTACTCCTGTAATTAACGATCAATCTTGTCCAAGTCAACGTCAGGAGTCAGACAAATCAAGGATTTTTACTCCTGTAATTAATGATCAGGCTTGGCCAGGTCAACGTCAGGAGTCAGGCAAATCAAGGATTTTTACTCCTTTAATTAACGATCAATCTTGTCCAATATCAACGTCAGGAGTCAGACAAATCAAGGATTTTTACTCCTGTAATTAACGATCAATCTTGTCCAATATCAACGTCAGGAGTCAGGCAAATCAAGGATTTTTACTCCTGTAATTAACGATCAATCTTGTCCAATATCAACGTCAGGAGTCAGGCAAATCAGCGATTTTTTACTCTGTAATTAATGTCGTGGAACTCTGGATATCAAACTAGTTCTCCATTATAGAGCTGCACTACAAGTTTGATAGTAAACCACAGTCCAGTAAAATGTTCAGATGTGGAATAATAATAATAATAATAATAATAATAATAATAATAATAATAATAATGAGGACTTTATATAGCGCCTAATCTTTAGAAGCTCTAAGTGCTTTACAACATCTATAATATAACTACAAAAAAAATCACAATGAAATTAGTAAAATGCTAGAAATATTTAAGGTAGGAAAACTTATTAGGTCTTTAAGTTTTTTCTTGCAGTCGAAAAAGGTGAGTTTTAAGAGCACTCTTGATCACTTTGTCTTTGTGTCTAATTTCAATGAGCAATTCATTGCACGTTGCTGGGCCCTGGTATGCAAAAGAATGTTGTCCATATAACATCATTTTCGTTTTAAATAAAGAGGGCAGATAGCAAAGAAGGCTGGAAATTGAATTCATTCAAGGTTTCGACACTATAAAACTACAACTAACTTGGTTATAATCCAGGAGTTTGTAAGTGGTTATCGCAGAAACCAAGTTGCTGACAGGCAGGCGAATAGAGACGGGCACTTCTTTGATCTGGACCTTAGTAACATTATTATAAGAAGGATGTGTGTGAGATGTCTGGAATTAAATAAGATAATATGGGAATACAAATATAATTCTTCAAGATTTAGCTTAGTGTACAATACAAAGAGAAACATTATATCATATGTTCGAATATGATAAATATTATTGTTACTTAATTTATATTGTGTACCTGACTGTCGTACTGGATGTGATTGAGGGTTGTGGATAGAGGTTTTGCATGCCTGACTTGTGTTTTTTAGTGGAGAGGAAGATATTTACCAAAGTTAAGTTCAACGGTTACTGGAATTTCAGATATAAATAATTAAGTTTTCCAGAATATTCTCTTGTCAGGTATAGTGGGTTTGTATGTAAACGGGATTTGTTAAACGATTATTCATTTCTGTTAGATATTTGTCTTTGGAAAGCTTACATCACCTTTTATAATCGTTCTATGATATAATTATAGACGATTTATTTATGCCAAATATACATTGCAGTTATGAAGCGCTAATTGACGTTTTGAACTAAAACACTACTATGGGAATATTGAGAACTCATTTAAAGCCAATTTGGATTGCATCAATGCGGAGCATCAGGGTTTTCAAGACTATTGGAAATCATTTTGAACTTTCTATACTTTTGGACTTGTGATATAACATTTATGATTTGGGGGATTTATTCTATGTCTCCTGAAATTTCACTTTGTAACTTAGACAAAATATTATTTGTTGACTTTATTAAACTTGCTGGTTTCACGGTCTTTTATTTACATAGTAAAATACCATAGAGATTTAACATTATCAGTGAATTATCGTGTTGTAAATACAATGAAATTAGTTGTCTGGACTTGTAAACCT
Source organism: Unio pictorum (assembly GCA_030141615.1). Taxonomy (NCBI): domain Eukaryota; kingdom Metazoa; phylum Mollusca; class Bivalvia; order Unionida; family Unionidae; genus Unio; species Unio pictorum. The sequence goes on from JARLTB010000074.1 coordinate 12,519,107, forward strand.
GCTTTAATTATTATAGTTCGTCACAATCTACAGTCATATCATTTGCAGTAGCTAATTCTAATTTGACTTATATACTTTTCATATGTATGATTTGGTTAGAATAACTACCGTTACACAGTAAAGAAAATGTGGAACAACTTTATTTTGCTTTTTATGTTTTGATGCACGTACGCATGTCTGATGACTTTAGGTATTTTAGTATAATTCTGGGCAAAAATATATAATACTGGTGTTTATATGTCTGCCTTGAGAAAATATCAGAGCCGGATTTGTTTGTCTAATATTACGTCATGATATACTACAAGATTGTTGTAATCCCCGTCAAGATCATCGCCCGACAGGTTCTCATCAATATCAGTATATAAAAAAGTCAATAATATCACCCCAGTCAGAATTATTACCTACAATCACCTTTGCATTATCATTAAAATTCCTGTGTGAATTAAGTCCCCAACAAAGAATATCTTCTGTACCAGGTTGAATTAAGACTACAACAAAAAATATCTTCTGTACCAGTTTGAATTAAGACTACAACAAAGAATATCTTCTGTACCAGTTTGAATTAAGACTTCGACAAATAATATCTTTCGTACCAATTCGAATTAAGACTTCAACAAAACATATCTTCTGAACCAGTGTGAATAAGGACTTCTACAAGGTCTTCTATACGATTGTGATAAAGGATTTCAACGAAGCATATCTTCTGCACCAGTTTCAATTAAGAATTCAGCAAAATATATTTTGTGTACCAGTGTTAATTACTACTTCAACAAAGCATATCGTCTCTATCAGTGTGGATTAAGATTTCGACAAAACATACCATGTGTACCAGCGTGAGTTAAAACTTGAACAAAACATATCTTGTGTACCAGCGTGAATTAAGACTTCAATCGTCTGTACCAGTGTGAATAAGGACTTCAACGAAGCATATCTTATGCACCAGTGTGAATTAAGACCTCGACAAAACATATCTTGTGTACCAGTGTGAATTAATACTTCGAGAAAACATATATTGTATACCCGTGATATGTAAGACCACAAAAAAGCATACATTCAGTACCAATGTGAATTAAGCCTGCGACAAAATATATCTTCTGTACTAGTGTTAATTAAGCCTGCGACAAAATACATCTTCTGTACCATTGTTAATTAAGACTGCGACAAAATATATCTTCTGTACCATTGTTAATTAAGACTGCGACAAAATATATCTTCTGTACCAGTGTTAATTAAGACTGCGACACAATATATATTTTGTACCAGTGTGAATTAATCTTTCGACAAAACATGCCTTCTATGAGAGTGTGAATTAAGACGGAGACAAAACATATCTTCTGTACCTGTGTGAATTAAGACTTCAACTAAGCATATATTCTGTGCCAGTGTGATTTATGACTTCAACAAAGTATATCTTCTGAACCAGCGTGAATCGAGGCTTTGAAAAAGCATATATCGGGTACCAGTTTGAATCTAGACTTCGACAAACATATATTCTGTAGCAGTGTGGATGAAGTCTTCAAGAAAGCATATCTGCTGGCCAGTGTGAATACATACTTCAACAAGGCATGTCTTCTTTACTAATATGAATTTAGACTTAAACACAATATATCCTCTGAACCAGCGTGATTTAAGAGTGCAAACGAAAAATATCTTCTGGACCAGTGTGAATTGAACTGCTTTAAAACATATCTCCTGTATCAGTGTGAATTAAGACTGCTTCAAAACATATCTTATCTTCTATACCAGTGTGAATTAAGACTGCGACAAAACATATCGTCTTTACCAATAACGTTAATATCACTTTAGTTAACACATATACCTAAAACAGCTTCTTCATTCACTTCATATAATATGCCAGAAAGTACAATAATTCTTTTATTGAAAACTAATTTTAAAAGTATTCCATTGTAGTAGTTGTGTAAGTGTTATGTTAAAATTAAACTTGCAAGTAAAGGTCTGTACGCAAAACATCAGAAAGGGTACTTCAAAAAACAACAGTAACAGGCAATATCTCACAGTGATCAGAAGAATTAAGTGACAAACTTAACTTTCGAGCCCATTAATGAAGATGATACGTTTTACAATAAATATTTTCTGGACAATTATCTGAATATACAAAATATAAAAATTGTTGCACAAGTAAAGTAAATAATATATGTATGCAGATATTTTCATTTAAGTTAGTCATTGAAAATTAATGTTTGTCGGGCTACAAGTTTACACTCAGCTTTATAGGCAATGCAGTCGAAAATGTGTATTTTACCCCATTCATTTTTGTTCTATTATGTAACACATCATCCAGCTAACATAGTTAGAATAAATTTCATTTCAGCCATATATAAGAAAGGAATTGCAATTTAAAATGTTGGTACATAACCAAGAAAAGAAGCAACTGAGAAAAATATAGACTGCACTCTAATTAATTGTATAAAATTAAAACACGTTTACGCTACACACTATGTAGTACGTCTGCGTGTGATTTGTTCTCTATCTTCGCCAAGAAGCTCGCGCAAACTCAATGGGAACATTCCTATTTCCCTCTAGTTTTGACGGAATAAGGCAAAAGTGTCCCAATTACTTTAAAATGTTGTTCGTAACCTGCGCCGTATTCAATTTATATCTGAATAAGTCTTTCCATCCTTTTGATATTCCTGAGCCACGATTTCATCGTTGAGAAGAAGGTAATTCATCATTTCTTTGCCCTCCACGTCACTATAAATTTGACCTCGATAGCCGTCAAATTCGAAGAACAAATCCACATCATAACCTTTATCTGATATGAAAGCCTGGAATAATAATAATAATAATAATAATAATAATAATAATAACAGTTTGAAAACCATAGAATAAAGGGGGAAGAAATAAAGCACAGCTCAACGATACAAGAAATATATTAAAATGATATGCAATATCAGGAAAGATCAACAATAACTTAAATAAAGAGTCTAAAAAGTACAAAGAAACAAAGCAATTAAAGACCAAAGGATATTACGAAAGCTGAAAAGGGAAGATGAGGAAAAAAAAATAAAAGCTATTACCAATAAAAAGAAAACCAAGCAAACTATATAGAAATATCAGTGATATACTGGAGAATTTTGTCAAACGAGACGAAAACTCCAGACTGACATAATTTCTAAGTAGGGGCTAAACTGCCTATCAGTAAATAATCGCGTTCAGATGAGGTGCTAGTATTCTGGCGAAATAAATTTATAAACACATATATACATAGGTTCTTCGGCTGAACAATTGAATATATGGTATGTGACCACCTGACTAATAAAGAACTACTTCACGAAGAGTATAAAGGTTGTACTGACAAATCTATACGCACAATGGTACATCTGATACTTATCACTAAGATGGTTCTGGAACTGCAGAATGCAGATAAATAATTTGTACATAACATGGAAGAATTACAAGAATACATAGGATTCATTGACACGTTGCACGGATTCTGAGGTGTCACCGGCTAGTTGGTATACTCTGAAATATACAATGAGTTTTCATAAATAGCAAGTTGCAATTCATGATTCGGTATGTTATACTTAAGACCATCAAATACTAAATTTGTATCTCCATTCGCTACGATAAATATTGTTCGCGATTGAAGAAATAGAGCTCAAAAGAGAGCGTAGAGAGCTTAAAGTAGAAGACCAGTTAAAGATAAACTCCTCAATGATCATCTACTGTTCATAGATGATATGAAACTATGTGTAACTTTATACCTTTGGCCATTAAATAATGATCGTGTTTACTGTCATCGAAATTAATTTAGCAGGTAGCACGTGCGCGGCTCTAAGCATAAAGTTTGGCAAACGAGGAAAATAATTAAACCTCCAGATAGCCAGAGAAGGAAGGAACTAGAGTTGGAATACAAGTTCCTAATACAGACATTATTAAAATGATACGATGAAAGGTAAATTCAGAAAGAAGTTTCTTTCAAAAGGGTCGGGACTGTTGTTAGCTGATAACTAAATGCATACAGTCTCTATCATCAGGCACACAGCCAGCATGGAGGATCATAGGGTTTGAAGATTTGGATAGGAAGAGTGTGAATCGATTGTTCTAATGTTTATGCATAGTAAACTGAATCCAAGAAGTGAGATAAACGTATTATACTCTGTCTGGAACATCGCAGAAAAGGCCTGATAAGCGTTGAAGCCTGTGTTTAGGCCGAAAAGAGCTATGAAAATATGTAAATAAAGGTTATGCATTCTAAGCCTATGTGATAGAAATGGGAATATTAGAAGGTAATGGAGTGAAGAGTCGAAGTAAAATGCTGTGCATGATAGATCGTAACGCAAAAAGAACTACAATACTATGTGGACACGTGGATATGATTCAATCTGGGAGTGCTACATATTGAAACTGATGGACTGGTAATGGTAGTGAATGCTCAACAATATGGGAAATATGTTAATACGTCATGAAGATATAAAGGACCTGTAAGGTTGTTATGGCACAATAAATAACTACAAAAAATTAATATCATGATTAGTGACTTAATATGACTAATATATTGTTTATTTGGGTGATTGTGATTGGCTTTATATCGTAGGCCTTGTTTCCCGTTGTCTATGCTGGTCCGATCTGGCTTTTCTAGTCCTTTTGTTTGGCCTTCTTTAAGTAGTCTTACACTATTTAGCGTACTAAAATCTTTTTCTGAGATAAAGCGTTAAGTGTTTATGTGATTATCTATACGTAAAGTGTCCAAATATTAATTCCACTGCCAAATTACTTGTGTAGGTGCGAATGGTAATTCACCCGCCATCATACTGTGTTGCGTTTCTAAGGTGTTAAGTATCAATCGAACTACTCGTGTGTTTCATTTAATCTCTGCGTAAGACCAGTAGGTATCAGGGGTATAAATAACAGTCGTGTGCCGAGACAATATATGTGCAAAACAGGAAATAGTAGAACAGTCACAGGAGTCTGACGTTTTAACAATACAGTACGGTGAAATTTCTGACAACATGAAATAAACTTATCGTTGAGATAAGAAAAAGGAGTGCAAGCGTGACCACAACCTTCCGCTCGATTCGACTTTGCTCACGCGTCTTTTATCGCTTTAGAATCGCAAGAAGACTGAAAAACTACACATATCCATCCAAAAGACAGTAACGTATTAACGCATAAATCTCGAATCACCATCGTATGAATACTTCTAGAATCCACTGTTCATGACCCATGTTTCTCTTTTCCCCATGGGACAGGACACAAAGAGGTTTTATTGGTGGACGAACTTCGCAGCAACAAAATGTACCTCGTCCAAATTAACAATCCTGAACACAAGATGTGTTTATCCCGTGCCACCATCGTAGGACGAACGTATGTCGAAAAGAACGACACGTTAGAATGGAAAAGAGCCTGAGAGAACATACGAGAATCAGACCGAGCCAAACAAAGAAGAAACGCAGAACTCCTGTTACAGCAAGCGAAACTTTCCAAAGCACATCCTGAGGCATTCCTGAAATGCAAACATTGCAACAACCTCAGGAAGTGCGCGGACCTCTGTTGTTTCCATGCAAAGATTTCAAAGATGGAAAATACATTTATGTGTATCATCACGATGAGCATTCTGATACCATCACCAGTATCGCCTTTTCCTGGGATAAAGATGTTATTGTGCGCAATATGACTATAGCTATAACAGTCGAGAGCAAACTATACTTGTCAGCGCACTTTTGTAAGTCCTGTCTGTTATAAGAGCATATGAAGACGCAAGGTTCACAGCAAAAAAAGTGCTTGGCAATTCCTTAGATTGTGCCCTACTTGTGGACATGGCATACGTACCAATAATGCAAATGCGCACGTATATTCAGGAAAGGAACGATGTCACATTTGTCATCAAATTGTGGACTACGAACACGAATGCTACATTATATGATTCAAAACAAGAGAAGAAAGATGAACAGGAGAAAGGGAATTTAATCTTTCTCGATTTCGAATGTATGTAAGACACTGCATCCATATTAGTACATTCTGCGTAGCTCATTGAGAATGCGAGAAGTGCATCCAAGTGCCTATATTTAATCATTGTCCTCACTGTGGCAAGATTCATAGAGGACGTAAAATTTCTTTTGAGGACCGAACACGCTAGCCGATGTTGCCCATTGGATGTTATAACGTTACAGATATTGTCATCTCATCGCCATGCCACGGTAAAAGATCACTTTTTCTCGGGATACAATGGACACTTCTTTCTGATATACTATAGAGAACAAAGTACCGAACGTCCTAAAGTGACTTGGAACGAAGCCAAAATCATTTATATGCAAGTGGGAAAAGTATAGTTTAAAGATTCGATGAGCTGCTTGGCCGTACCTTTGAACTGAATGTCTAAAACGTTTGGAATGACAGAAATGACCCAAATTAATTTTCCTCATCTTTTCAATACCGAAACCAAGCAACACGCCGTTCCAGCTCATTTGCCTGAGGCTTATTATTATGACAAAGACAACATGCACACCAAACAACGAGAAGCTTACTATGCTTAGTACCACATTCACGCCTCGGGCTCCTTTGACTTTTAGGAAGAAATGTTAAAGTATTGAAGTTCCGACGTGGACATTTTACGACGTTGCTATTGGACATTTCGAGAATTATTCATGGAATACGGATGGATATGTCTTTCGAAAGACACTTGCATCATTGCCAAATATGTTTCTATGGGTACTGCCAAAGATTCATACCCGAAAACACCCTGGCTGTCATAAGTCCCCAAACGATGAACTTTGTCAAACGCCAGTATTCGGTCAAAGCCCTCGCTGGCTTACAATACGTGTAAGACAAGGAAGACAAATTGATTCAAAATGCCCGAAATGGAGGAGGCAAAAAGAACATTCGAACGTATTCGGTTGATTGTTGGGATTTAGAAAACCCTCAGATCGTGTACGATTTTAACGGGTGCTTATTTCACGGATGTTCCCACTGCAACTCTCAAAGTGAAACCAAAAAATCGGTTTCTACAACAGGTCATTACAGACTTGTACGAGGCCACTTGTCAACGGCACTTGAAGTTAAAACAGCAAGGATACACAGTGGTGAAAATGTGGGAAGATGAGTACGATCACAAAACCGATCCCGAGATTAAACGCATCGTGGAAAGTTACAAGCTGGTGGAGTCACTGAATTAGCGTGACAGTTTGTACGGATGACGGACGAATACTACGACGAAGAGAAATGAAAATAAATCAGATACTTGTACGTGTGTTCGCTGTATCTTTACATGAGCAAATATCGTCACTTTTTCCGAAGGGCACCCGCAATTGCTGATCACGTTTAAAGTCTTGTCTGCCACGGACTTGTACCATCCCGTTTAACCTCACCCTTGCCAAGCATAACTGACGTTTCCCTTGTGTCGTACACGTGCCGAAACGTGCAACCAAGACCAGCCATAACAGAACACCCAGGAAAAACACACCATGACTGAAACGTGGTTTCAGCGTGGAACTGTTTGAAGCTCTGGACCTGGGATACCAACTGTTAGAAGTGCAATAAATGTACCACCTTTCCAAGAGAGAAAAATACCACAAGAATAACATCTTTGGCAAGAACAACTGGCAGGCATTAGCTTCCCAATCCTCATTTGACCAAGCTGTCCCAGTTACAACGCGAATTGCAGTCATATATGGATCGCAACAATTCGTCTGAACAGAAACATCGCTCAAGTACGGTCAACTCTTGCAACAATCGCCAAAGCTTTAGATGAAACAGCTTTGTCCACTCTGAAAGATGTAAGACCCTGATTATATGTCCATCACCTTCATCATCAACATCACCTACTGCGGTGAATACTGTCCAAAGTAGCATCAGCGAAGAATGGCTGACGTATTAAAAAATGGAAAAGGTCATAGCCAGCAATTACTCCGATCCAGCCCATCCTGCCGGTGACGGAGGAGTTGTATCGTGCTGCCAAAACCCGACTGAAAAGTCTCAGTTTACTTGAAGTCCAACGATGGTTATAAGTACAAGCCGCGTACACTTTACACAAACCCAATAGACGAAATGTTTCTAGACGAGACGTCTCATCGAAGTGGAGGGTATCGATCATTAATGGCAAGCCGAAATAGCCGATGTCTTTCATTTGGCCACTACAATCGTTTCTACAATATTTGTTTTGGTCTTTAACGTCTTTTGCAAATTTTACCTGGGTCGTGCCAAATCGAAGAGTGAATAAGAGCGAGCTCTCAAATTGGTTTAAAAAAAGTGGTCGTCACCCTCTTCGATAGAAAACTGACAAAGCCACCGAATATCTGAACTAAGCTTTCCAAATATATGCAAAGAAACGTAACATTCATTTTTTCAGGGCCATGAATACGGAAACCACAACTAGCATCGTGGAACGTTTTCAACACACATTGAAAGTACGCATATGGAAATATTGCACGCATCATCACATTCTCAAGTACATCGACGTCTTACCGCACTTGGTTCAAGAGTACAATCACTTTTACCATCAAAACAACACGTTATTCACGACGATGTAATGGTCGTTTTTGAGCGCATGTTTTTACGTCGCCGACAGTGACTGTCCCCCCAAAAAGTGGAGTTTTTGCCGTTGGCGATTGGATGCGCATTATCAAAACCAGACGCACTTTCGACAAAGGATATTTACCCAACTGAACAACCAAATTGTTTCGTGTCACTGGATGAGTGCGTGATCGTCATCCTGCCGTGAATAAATTGGACGATATAAAAGGGGAAGTCCCAAATATGAACGTTTTACTTGTCCGAGTTAAGAAGCATGACCAAAATAGAAGACGAAGTGTACTACATCGAAAGCACTCTCAAACGAAGAACCCTTACAGTAGGAAAACGTCGTGTCAGAGAAGTCAAAATACGTTGGAAAGGATATCCTCCAAGCTTTGATTCTTGGATAGACGCATCGCACGTCATCGACTATAAAAAGAAGCGACCAACATGCTCTTCCACACAAACTCAGCTACCGCTGCCAGCACAGTGATAATTCATTCACCGAGTTCTTCTTAGCAAGATCTACAAAAACAACCATTATGTGTGTGTTGTGTTGAACATGTGCCTAAAACGCAAATTGTCTTTTTCTCCCAAATCTTTGTGGTGTATTGTCTCATCGGTGCGGCCGTTGCCAATTTGAGTTTACAACAAAAAGACAATTCTGGATTATTTTATTGAACCGTTGTAAAGGTAACCTTCTCCCCAATCCTTCTCTGAAATACTCATTGAACGAAAACAACGGAAGCCTTGCGTCCAATGTAAGTTACCACCCCAACCACAACAACATTTTGGGAGGAGATACACCTCTGTCTTCGAGTTACCCATCAAACAGCAGCATAACTCTGGAATTATGAACAACAGCATCCAATACTTAACGTTACTCAGCAACAGTTCCATGGAAGTGTTTCACCAAGAATACTTTGTGTTGTTACACGGCGAAAATGACCTCAGGCTATCCAATTAGATAACGAAGCCTATTGGAAAGAGTCTTTGGTGGCATTCATTCACCATACACAATTCAAAAGCATCACATATCACTAAAACACTTTTGAGGTCTTAATCCGGAACGAACAATTGCAAGAAGAGATGACTTAAATGTGTTCAGTAATCAAAATTCTACACGTTGTACATTTCTGCAGGCGATTATTTTAGCGGTTAACATTTGGTTGACCGCTTCAGAAGCTCATTAAGCTAGAAAAACTAAGAAATACAGAACGGTCTGAGACTTAAACGCTTTTGATTATTAAATTTTGAACTGGAACTGTTTGCCATGCCACCCACCAAGATGACGATGCAAGAAGTTCATCCCGTTTCGTCTGCCAAGGAATCAGGATCAACTCCTATTGAGTTTGAAATCAAAGGACAGCCTGAGGATTGCATCGGTCTGAATAGCAGTTATTTGTACTTGAATGTCAAAGTTTTGATCCGGATGTAAATGCTATTGACAATAAGCCAGTAGCTCGCGTGAACATTTTAGCAACTCCTTGTTCATTTGTTAGATAACAGACTAGTCAGTAGCAATATGGAAACCTAACCCTTACAGATCGTATCTGGAAAATCTCTTGGCGTACGAAAAAGAAGCCAAGAACACTCCTCTGGATGCTTGCGTTTTATGAAAACCTGAAACGGGCAGGTAAATTGAATAACATCGATTTGATTGCAGATTAAGAACCAATCCACAATGTGGGGTTCAACACCCGTCGAAAAAATATCATGCAAGGACGTCGTTTAGAACTAATCGATCGTTTGCATTTGGACATATGGTTGCAGGAAACCATTTGATAGATGAGACTGATGTGAATTACAAAACCAAAATGGAAGAAATCAAACCTTATGTGCGCCATATGGAAGTGCTACCTAAAGTAGGAAACGACATCAGTCACACTTTGAGCAGAACTATCGCCAAGTACCCGATACGACCTGTGGATGTGAAAACCTTTACCATTCCCGCTAACCATTGTTCCATGATCAAAGATCATCTTTTCCAAGAACAGCTTCTCAAATGTTCAATCCTTGGTAGGATGAGTAATGCAGCCTTAACGGATACTGCAATAAATATTTTTTTCCACTTTCACCAGTTCGACGTATATAAGATCGAGGTCAGTCGCGATTGCAAGACCTTGTGTACCAGACCTTTCAAACCTGACTTTAGTGACGTGAAAACGATGTGCTTTGAAGTCTACCCTTTTGTTGTTGTACCTGATGTTATTTTCTTAAATGCTTCAATGTTTATTTCTATATCTTTTGTTATCCCGGATGCTTCATTTAATTCTGTTTGGTTGTTTTAAGTGTGTAGCCCCGCCAAATGATTGGTCAATGAACCCACGTGATCTCCTTGTGGGGCTACAATTTACTTCTTAAGGTTGTTATAAATTTCAGAATTAGTATGTTATATAGGTGTTTTGGTAGCCCGTCAACATGGAGTATGACAGGCGAATCAAGGATGAAGTGGCTTTGGAGGCATTAGCCGAAGAGGCATGGAGAGTGAATAAGGAGGAGTAGAGGAAAAAGAAAGAAGAAAGCATATCCTACGTCATCTTACGATTATATGTGTAAGGTGAAGCCTATGGTCGCTAACCCTCCACAGGCAATAGAAGCACTACAATCAGTAACAGCACCACAATCCCGTCCACAACCAGTAGAGTCAGCAGGAGGCAAGGATGACAGTTCATCCCCGATGGTGGCACAGAGGACAGAGGGAACATCAACAGCACGTGTTCGCTATCCTTGAAACTGAGGTATGGGCATGTGAAGCAAATCAACCACCCTCTGCGTTCCCAAACACATACATCAATTTGGAGCAGGACGATGTGTCTGTGGTGCATGACCAGGAAGATGTCTCTTTCACTGATGTGAGTGTGTGCATTCGTGCGCGCGTGTGCGTGTGAATAGTAGAGTGTAATGCTTTTGGTTCTCGTAACATTTGTGAGAATAGTAGATATTGGGATTTGTTTTCCCTGCATTCTGTGTTGATAGTATATTTTGTGTTTTTTTTCTCCCCTCACCACTGTGTTGATAGTATAGCTGTTTCTCGTTTTTGCTCTTCACCTTTGTATTGTTAGTATATTTATGGTTTGTTTTTGCACTTCTCCTCTGCGTTGATAACATATTTTGATTTTTGTTTTATTCTCCTTACTGTATGTGGATAATACATTTCGTTTTGTGGATAGCATATTTGAGGTTTGTTTTTTTCTCCTTCCCGTGTGGATAATAGATATCGTTTTTTTATGGTATATTTTGGATTTTGTTTTCTGTCCCTTCTGTGTAAGAATAGTACATTTATGGATCGTTACTTTCTTCTCCCTCTGTTTGGATAGTATATTTTGTGCTTGTTATTTCTGTTTTCCTTCTCTGTGTGTGTGTGTGTGTGTGTGTGCGTGTGTGTGCGTACGTTTAAGTTTGGTTTGTGTGTATGGGTATGCTAGTATGTTTGTTTGTGCGTATGTATTGGTCTTTGTTTGTTTCGATAAAGCTCCCTTTATCCCTATCAAATTCATTTCCCCTAGTACAGTGACTTCATTGAAGCTGACAATTTTGAAATTATAAATGTAGACTTGGGTTTCTCCACAGGTTGTAGCCATAAATATAAAGTGGCGTTTTCATAGTAAATTTGACAGGTTATAGCTATAAATAGATACATGGGTGTTTATCCCCGATCGTCATACAAGGTGAGATTATATATACTCACTAGGTTTATCCATTTTATCATAAACAGATGTAACCTAATGGTTGGCGATATTTTTCGTCTTCTTTAAATTCTGGGGAAATTTCGAACTTTTATGACAGGACTATGACAGAAAACACGAATACATGCATATAGATGTATATACTTCATAGCCACCCAACTCACTTAACAAATACGGAAAACCTATTAATAGCCAGAAATGTGTTATATCTGACATGCTTTATTGTAATTTCGTTACGCAAATTTCACTGCAACAGAGAGAGAGAGAGAGAGAGAGAGAGAGAGAGAGAGAGAGAGAGAGAGTTGCCATATTTCCAACACAGAATTTGTTTCTCAAAGAATCCTTGAACTTGAAACTTTAGCTCATGGTTATCCGCTAGGGTCCATATTTAGACTTTTATACAGGAAGCGGGATGGGGGGGGGGGGGGGTGTGTGTAAAAAATTCAAACTTGGAACCGATGAAATGAAAGAGTTTCTTGTAATAAAAATTAATTATTTATTGTAAATTTCATATAAAATCAATATATTAAATGTGATAATACCGCATTACTATACGATATTTTATGTTGATATTTTTCTTTGCTCAAAAGTGTACTTCGGATGCAACGGTTACACCACAGCCCTCATTACTATATGGGACGTTAACACCAGCGAAGATTTATTTTTGCTTTAAAAGAAAATATTGTGTGAGAAAAAGAATATACGTTTGAACCGAGACAAGGAAATACCAGTTGTGGATGTACTTTATATGTTTCCCGACTCGGACAAGCCTCGTAGGAGACAGATAATCTTACCCCCCTTGGCTAGGATTTCCTTGTCACGGGCCAAACCCCAACATAGTAGTCTATATCTCTACTGTATTTATTTCTCCATGGAGTAGCACTTATTCAAGTCAGTCCCTTGGAAAATTGTTGCCAATCTTGAATACCTTGACGTCATCGCACCTGTTCCGTTCATATTGTCTTTATACAACAACCCCACTTTCCCTTGTTCATATAAAGACCCTAATATTCCCATTGTTCAATTCTTGGCTAAATTTAACTTCTATGACAACTTACCGTTGTGTTGACACCAACGTTGTTCACCCACACATGGAGATTATCTCGTGCTGTAGAAAAGAATATATATATTTATATATAGTTATGTAACTGTAGGTACATAATTGTATTATTTTTTAAAATTTCCATTCATGGTTTATATTTGGATGGTTACGTATTTGTTAGTAATAACTATTTATAATCTTAGTATGAAGACGTAATGGCGCCTTGAGATTAATTTCTCATTGGCTTATGAGGTTTAGACGGTTCTAGAAGATTTAACTTTCTTTTGGTTTGGCTAGGTCATATGCATAGGTGATTTCAGAGAAATATAGGAGTGAGGACAGTCACGTGGGGAACATTGTAAAATATAGTCGAAAGAATCGGCGTGTAAACGGAGTGTATAGAAACACTTCACGTCACCATCTCTGTATTAATATTTACTTTATGAAAACATTCCTCTTAACAAGTCTCGCTATTAGTGTTTAAAACGTTCCGGTGGGTTAGAGCGTCCGCCGCGGAAGCGGGAGGTCGTGGGTTCAATCTCCGGCCGAGTCATATCAAAGACTTACAAAAATGATATTAATAGCTGCATCGCTTGGCACTCAGCATTAATAAGTTAGTGTAAAGACTGGTCGGCCTGGTGTCAGGATAATGTGACTGGGTAGGATTGTTTGCAGAATGATGCCCCTGTGCTGGACATCACTATAAACTGCCTCACTGCAGACATCGTATCGATATGACTGAACAATTGTTAAAGCTACGTTAAAAATCCTAATATAAAAGAAACCCAAACAAAATTAGTGATCAATAAATATGGTTGAATAATATATGCTGTTAAGACAGTACAAAATTTCAAAATATTGAAGATTTCGGTATGGAATTCGCTCATTCTGGATACGTTAGTTTTATAATTGCTTTCTTAAGATTACCGTATTTTAATAAAAGACCCTACCCTATCTTTATGAAATTTTAAAAAATTAATGTCATTTCTTCGTTTTGTTTAATTTGAATAAAACTATGAACGTTAAATCAAGATATTTTCAGGTAGAATTTTTAAAAAAAAACTTTTGGTAACAAAATACTTAAATTTGTACATTAACACATTAAAGCAAAATAACTGAAACCTTTTTAATTATACAGTTATCATCATCCAAATGAAATATGATATTTTGCTGAAACAGCATCATGAACACAATAATTTGACAAATATCCTGTTTAAAGGCCTTTTGCAATATTTTAAATAAAATTAAAAAAATCAATTGACTTTAGAAAATGTCAATAATTGGATTGGATAATAAGATAATAAATGTACAAATATAGTGAAATATATTATATCAAATAATTAATTTAACACATATCATCCGCAAGGTGTGTCTTCGATATTTTCATTTTCTTCACGCAAGATAGAAATTAGAACCAACTGTTTAAAAGTTTTAATAATGAATACAGCACTTAACTCTGAAATAAAATAACAATAGTTTGTCTGTAACGTTTTTATGAGCAGCATTAACATTATTGATAAATTTAAAGACAAATACTTGGGGGATTTTTTTCCCTATCATCATGCACTAAAATAAATACTATATTTGGATCCTATTTATTGTGTCCTATGAATCTTTAAACATGTGGTGGCATAAAGCATTTTGAAACACCTGTGATATGAAGCATTTTGAAACACCTGTGCTATAAAACATTTTGATACACCTGGTGGTAAAGAGCGTCCGTACACACTTGGTCGAATGAACCAGCTTTAAACACCTAGTTATATGAATCAATTATATATTTTGAATTAGTTTAAATTGCTTACAAAATGTCACTTTTACTTCCTTTCCATTCAGTTGAATCACCCATGAGGCTGTTAACTTTGGTATGCCATCGTCCTCAAGTTCACAGACCTTCCTGCAACAACAAAATAAATTAATTATTCTATTGGCTTCCTTATCATTGTACGAAGAACGGTTCAGTTGTAATAAGATTCAATGAAAATACTATTACCGGCATATGCATCAAGAACGACAATTACACTCATTCCAATACAAAATAAAGAGCTATAACGAAGGTGCTAGATTACTTCCTTCAGCCATTTTAGTTTGATTCTTAGAAAGGCACGCGGGAGTAGAGATTTTTGCTTAAACATGGCCCAGGTTTACATCATGTACACCAGTGTTCTTTTTATGTCAAATAATGGACCAAGCCTAAACGAAGGGATGAGCCACGTGGTCACCTGTTTTAAATCTTGCCCATTAAAGGCGAAATGCAAACAGCTGGTACAACTAAAGGTCGTAAACTATGTAACAGACAGACGCGAAACCAACCAGTTTAGTAAAAGCAACAATTGGTTTTCCTTAAAAACAAAATGAAAGATATAATACCCAAAAAATTGTATTGTGAATTATTCTTGAAATAAATCTAAATGTCGTCTCATAAGTTCAAAAGCAAAGCAAGTTCCGAATGAATTCCAATAGTCTTGAATATCCTGATGTACCAATAGGTATGACTGTCAAGATATACCAGTGATGCAGTCTAGAATGTCTTTGAATGAATTTACAAAAATCACAAACTATTGTATTACTCTAGTTCATGGGTACTTAGTAATTTCATCGAAGCATTTAAATAAATATTAATTCTATAATTCTTTCTAACACTAGTGTAAATTCTGATAAAAATGAATTGTAAAGACTGATCTTAAGAGAGGAATTAGTTATTAGTTTATCAACCCATGTATATACAGATTTTTACTTGACTTACGACGAAAAAGATTGTTCTGGTAAACTGTTTTCAAGCAGGAAAATTCCACTATATGATAGCATGGTTAAAAGATTATACAATTGTTGCCAAAAAGAAGAATCCACCAAGTATATTGTAAGATTGACGCATCACAAGAAGACCACCGAATAGGTTAGATGATCTACATTACTGAAAACATGTGTGTGCGTCATAACTGAGGCTCTCTACAGATATTATGAACTTCTCAGAGAGTGACAGGTGTAAAGTGACGTTGTTTGCACCTGTAACATGCACACTGGATAGAACTTTAGCTTGCTTATGTTATTTTCTTATACGGTGGCTGAACTTTCATTTGGTATTGTATTTGAAATTGTATATAATCTAAACACACTGCTGACTAAAATGACTGTTTGCATGTACTCATCCCACCCACACCCCATCCTGAATTGGTCTAAAATACACTATCTTTAGTAGCTATCAAAATATGGAAAATTAATTATGCCACACAATACAATAACAGGTTTTGAAAGTGCAATGAATGCATTGCCAATCAAATTTAACGCACAAAAGATATCTACATATTTTTTACAATTCACCTCTGTCGGCCAGTTAGTGAAAATGACCAAGTGGAGCATGCAAGGTTTTGGTGGGTGCACTTCAGAAGCAAGACCAAGCCATATACTCGATAACTAAGAATACAACTAACAATCAAACACCCATCAATCAAACACCAAAAAAGGAATTAAAAGCTCTTTTAAAAATAAATAAGTATCCAATATAACCAGTAATGAAATTCAGGAAAATTCTTTCTTTTTGAAACTTTCACTCTATTTGAAACTGTAGAGCGTTACCGTATTAACGTTAAAAGGCCTTTTTTTGGTCTGAAGATGAAAATACCAGTGCATGGGATAGAACCCAAATATAACTGAACATTCTAGTAAACTTCACAAGGGTGCAGATTGTATTTATGTTTAATGTTGGAACATGAAGAAAAAACTGTAACATGCATACGTTCTGGAATTGTTTTGACGATTTCATAGAAAACAGATGAACGAGCTTATCAGCTCAGTTGGCTCTAGCTATTTATGTGAGAAATCTACAACATATACGAGGAAAGGAATTAATTCACATAAGCGAAAGACGAGGAAGAAACTGAGGCAAGACGAAGTTGCTAACGGTTTAAAGAAAAAAGCTTTGACCAAAAGGATATGAAGACACATGAATCAAGGATATCGTATGAATATATTATAAACGCAAATTAACTGGCAAGCTCTATAATTAACGTGAATCTAAGGATTCTTTCGGCATATCGTGTGAGCGAATTGGAAAACAAAAATATGTTAATTACTAAGAATGGTATCTTAACGTATGCAGTCTAGCTGGCTTTATTATCTCTTTTACTGGATTAAACATGAACACATTTTTGCCATGCTTATAATAAGGTAATGTTTTCAAAGTGAATGTTTCAGAAACAATATAAACAATAAAAGCAACAATTAGAGAAAAGAGAGACTTCTGAAGAAATATATATATATATATATATATATATATATATATATATATATATATATATATATATATATATATATATATATATATATCTTTTCTACTGTATTTATTATTATACAAACATAACAGTATTTATCTCTATTCTCTTTATCCATCAAATACATATAAAAGAGTTTCTAAATAGCTAAATAGCTACTTAATAAATAAACACTAACATTTGGATAAAAGATACTAACAGTGATTTAAAGTAAAGAATGCAAACTATTAAGAGATTCACAAAATTATATATAAGAGAAGAGAAAAGAAGCAACCCCTTGTACGGAAGAGGATTAAGAAAACCGTCGTTTTAATGCAGCCACGTGTATGCTGATGATAATGAGTATGTTCGTGAACAAGTCCGCGCGTTGTCGCATTGCTACTGAGTATGTCGCAAAAGCACAACAGTTACAAGTACTCGAATTTACGTTTTACAATTGTCGTGGTGATTTGCAAAATCATCCGGCAATTGTTCCGACTGAAAAATACATGGCATAAAAGACCTGGTGAAACTTTTATTTCAAATATACGCCAAGGAATCTTATTTTTAGTACAACGCACAGTTAAAGCAAATACTGTTTTCCATGTACATTAAAGTCAGCCACATCTCCATGATAACGATGAATTAAAAATCACAATCTTGTGTCTTTATGATGAACTATTTATAATATTAAATTACAAAGACACTGAGGGTATTAATGAAAAAATCGACAAAAGCGTTGAAAAGGTTCTCCTTCCAGACTTAAATAAAATGGGCTAACTGGAATATTTCATGGTCGTTGAAGTTGTTTGAAAAATGTGTGTTATTTAAGTGCATATTTCCTCGTTAGAAGCATGTTTTAGTCAATGTATTATAACCAGAGTATGTTCCGCTGCGGATAGTGATAAGGATCAAAAGTGAAGACAATTAATGTTTTGAATAGGCGATTTTGACGACAACATAAGCCATCCTAGGAAACACTGTCAATATTTTATGAACCTAATATTGGTAATATATAATTTCCGATGCATGCAACCAGAGACAGACTTGAAAGGTTTGAAATACTTATTGCTGTAAATGTTTTCGCTTGGAATCAAAGAGTATATTTCCACTAAAATTATTACCACATATACAAAAGAAAGATTCGCCTGAGTTGGCTCGCATTGATCTGTTCTTGCTGAGCTCCATGAATTGTTCATGGTCGCTATCTCATAAAAAAAATGAATTAATAATCTCCTGGTGGCCTGTCCGACACAGCGATCACTAGGGTAAGAAAGACTTTTCCATGTAAACGTTGCATGCCCATATTTAGCATAACCCAGCTGCTTAACGACCAAGAATTTTACTGTGCAATTACTTAAATTCTGTAGTCTACTATTATACCAGAACCTGGTAAAACAGTTGAAATTTTAAAAGCGGGTTTAACAAAAAATTAAAGGTCACATATATCATCTATGCAGACATTAAACGTTAAAGGTTCCATTGGAAGACTCAAACAAACACACAGTCCAAGTTGCAGAACACGTTAAAAAAGGATATTATTACACTGCTGTTAGATGTGATGGGAATCCTGATCCACACTATTGTATCGCACCCAGGACACTCGCGGCCCAAACACTATTGAGGTCTTTCTTAAATCGCGCGAAAGTTACAATTAAATATACCAGACAGCACCTTTATTGGCCTACAACCATGATTTTGGCCCGTGATGATATTAACATGTTTTCTTAGGTCACTTATTCCTGGATCTGAGACGGCGATTTTAGCTCCATTGATTTCTAAATTGATGATCGCTGTCACATCACTGGTTTGTATATAGGAACTCCATACATTGCATGCAATCTCAGTTTGTAAATGAAACCAAATAAAACAAGTTCGTTTTGTGTTTCATAGCCTGCGCGTGTATGTCATTTAATAGTGCAAGCAATAGCAACGGCAACAAAGGCACCAATACCTATTGTGCCAAAACAATATAGAAAAATATATTACGTTTATGTTTGGACTGCTACAATTTATTGACTGACCACAGTTCATTAATTCCAGCCTGGATATATTAACGACTAACCTTGTAGCGATTAACAATGAATCAAAGTAACTAGGCGATATGGTGGTTACGCTAAGGATGGAACCTTCGGTTTACACACCCGCAAAGGAATCGATCCCTACCAATACATGAACGACTGGGATAAGTTTGCAAAACTCGGTTGCCACTGATTGACGTATTATACTCATAATTTCAGAAAACTGTTACGTTCACTCCAAAAAATATTTGATCTGCTTTCGATTCCCAAATCCTGGTTAATATCATGACTTTTATTTGTGCAAGCAGCAGAGAGGGTGAACAGACCAAGTTTTCAAGCAAAAATAAGGCTTCTACGGAAACCGAAATTATTTAACAAAAGGGCAGAGAGGGTGAACAGACCAACTTTTACAGGCTTTCTCAAAATTGCTTAATAAACCTCAATTTAGCAATCTGAGGCTTTCTTGAAAATACTTAATTAAATTTTTCAGTAAAAAAAAAACGACGCCATTTTATTGTCACCATCCCTTTGCTGCGTGGAATTTTCAGTGGAAAATCAGCGGTTTTAAACACATGAGGTGAGAACGTGGACTACGTCTGATTTGGTCCTAGGCTTCCTCGAAAATGCTTAATAGAAGGGTAAAAAAAAGACGCCATATAGTTGGCGTTTACCCTCTCTGCTGCTATACGCTAACCGAATTAGCTATAATACAATGATGAATTAGCAATTGAAAATCTTCAATTGATTTATATAAATGTCAAACATCGGAGAAGCACAAATAACTAGATTAACTAGAGAACGGTTGGCCGCAATTAAGAAGTATCTTCCGGTAAGAGATTCTTTCAGAGATAATCTTCAAGCGCGTCAACAAGCAAAGATGGATTTTACCACCGATACTGAACAATTTTTTAAGCCTATAACTACGGCAACTGGTGAAGTTGTAACCGCGATAAAAGAATCTAAACCAGCGGTTTCACCTGTGGTTGCACCTGAGGTAAAACCTAAAAAATTTAAGGATGAACGAGTTCAAGAACTCCGAGATAGATTCAATGAGGAATTTTTGAAAACTATCGATAAATCTGATATACATGAATTAATAGATAATACTGTGAAAGGATATTTATTTTAAAAAAATCTCTAAAACCTGGACAATCCGGCTATATAAAAAAACATATATGATATGGCTAAAGCGGTTTACAAAATTAGATATCAACTACCACAAATTAATAAAGATGATTTAAATTATCTCGCGTATGAACTTTCTGTTGGAGAAGAATATGATAAAAATCAACAAGGCAAACAGAGAATAATATCTGAACAACAACGATTAAAACAAACACGAGCAGAAGAACGAGCACGTGTACAACCAACTTCACGAGGAAGAGGACGAGGACAAGGACGAGGAAGAGGACGACCACGAAAACAACCAGAACCTGTTATTGAAGAACCTGAAGAAGAATTTTCTGGTAGTGGTTATCGCGGTGGTGGTAATATACCCTGTTCAAGAAGTGTCCTCGATGATATATCACGGTTAGAAGTTCTTACTGGAGGAAAAAGAGCTGGAAATAATTCTCCGGAAATAATTAAGGAACCAACCGAAATCTGTCAGCGGTTATTTCAAGGACATGTAATGGATATCGGACTATATCGCAGTTTCATCGATGAACTTACGGATGATTATTACAGCGACTGAAATGAAAATTCCAAAGGAATTTCACAAAGAGATTTCACGATTAGATATATAGCATTTAAATAAAATGATAGTACATCGTAGTATGAACAGAGCAAGACCTGTTTGTGTTGTAAACTCAAGATTCCCGGTTTATAAACTTACGTATGGAAATGGACTCGTTGATATTGTCACTGGATTATTTACTAGAATTGCTCCAAAGATTTTACCTGTTGTTAAATAAATAGCGTCAAAGGCTATTGGGGTTTTCGGTGATAGACTGGTACGGTTATTGATAATAAAGCATTTGATATGTTAGGTGATGCAAAAGAAAAACTTATGCTGTTGGCGAGAAGTAAAGGGAAAAATGGAATTTCACAAAGAAATTTACAACTACAGTCTACGGAACAAATGCCACCTAAAATAGGTAACGCGATTAATAAAATGGCAGCGGCGAGGTTGAGATTAATTGCTGGCTCCGGTTTGAAACGGTTAAACATTTAGATCAACTATGTTAGTATAAAATGTTCAGGGATGAGATTGATGATGCTTTTAAAGTGAATGATCCTGTAACAAGAAACAATTCTATACGCGATTATCAATATTTTTCATATCGAGCTCAGGATCCAAACGTAAAATCAAGAACTGAACTCAGATTCGATGACACATCTAAATACTTCTTGCCGTGTGAAGCATACATCAAAGTAGAAGGACAACTAAGAAAACATGATAATACTGAGTTTGCAGTTGGTGATAATCTTAAAAATATCTCGATTGGGTTTGTCAACAATGGTATAATGGCGTTATTAAACAACGCTCAGTATATAATTAATTCTACCAGGATTGAATCCATCGATAACGATGTTGATCTCGCAACTACAGTTGTAGGTTTAGCTAGATATTCTGATGATTTTATTAAATCTGCGGGTCATTCGATGATGTTTACGAAGGATACTTCCGATCACGCTGATCATAATCCATATATAGTTAGACGACCAAAGGATCGTGCTGGTCCTCCTGCTGACGCTGCTATTGAGGATATGATTATTAATACTAATCCTAATTACAACGCGGGATTCGCATCACGAAAAGCGAATATAGACAGCCTAGGTAGATTTTCATGTACGATTCCACTATCTCATATATTTGAATTTTGCCGAGATGTTCGAAGAGTAATCTTTGGTGCTAGTCATACTGTAATTCTCACACGAAGATCAACGGATGATTACGCTCTTTGGCACGGCCCTGATCCTGTACGAGATGGTACTGTAGCATTGACAAAATTAGCGTTGTGGATGCCAATTATGACTCCATCGTTGACCGTTGAAACTCAATAGCCGTCGTTTATGGACCAAGGAGGAAAATCGTTGTTGAGTTGGTGTGATGTCACAACAGCTACTACATCCGGTACAGGTACTGGAATTTTTACTTGGCAACTTGCGCTGACGAAAACTGTTTCCGCACCGAGACATGTTTTTGTTGTATTACAAAACTCGAATAGAACTCAGAAAATAGCCGGTGCTGCGAATGATAGTCTACAATTGCGATCTCATATGATATTTGATCGTTGTGATGTCAGTGAAGTATCATTACGAATAAGTAATCAACAAGAACCCGCAGAAAATCTTATTATCGATTACGATAATAATCAAATAGGACGAGTTTATCATCGATTGTGGTCATTTATGGGCCGTGATCAAAACATCGATACTGGACTTCAAATATCACAATTGGATTTTAAAGAATTGTATCCGATTTATTACTTTTCGTTGCAATATCTTGATCTATCTAAACACTCGACCGTTGATGTAAAATTTCAAGCTCGTATCGGTGATGCTCTTGGAGGATTTAGAGCAGTTGCTGTTATTCTCAGTGATAAAAATATGATACTTGAAGGTGGTGGTGGAAAAATGAGAGTTATTGATGCACCAGTGGAAAATATGTAATTGAATCAATCGGTGTTATATAAAATGTCGTATAACACTATTAATGTTACATTAACACCCGGTCAGATAAAAATACTTCAATCAAGTTCAACTAAAAAATGTGGAACTACAATTACGCTAAAACATAATCAAATGACCGGCGGACCAAATAAATTATCGCTGACGAAAACACAGGTTAATCATTTTAATAGCGCTTTTAAAACAAAGAAAGGAGTTCAGATCACGCTATCTGCAGCTGCTATAGCGAATATGATAAAAATCGGAGGATTTTTCCCGTTGTTGGCTGCAATTCCAGGATTGATCGCGTCAGCGGCTCCGGCAATTCTTGGAGTGTTAGGAACTGGTGCAGCAGGAGCACTTGCTTCTAATGTTGTCAATAAAGTACTTGGTAAAAGTCTAAAGGGAAAATCAAAAAAAAAAAGGGAAAGGGATTCAGACTACCAGGAAGTCGATTCACAAGATATTACAAAACCAGTTAGTGGAAATTCCACGAAATAATTTCAACGAAATTTCACCAATGTCAAATTTTGATTTACTTGAAGCTGTAAAAAAAAACCTCCCAATAAAGCATTTCAGAGGTGTATTCATGAAAGATCAATTACCAGCAAAACCACAAATACCAGAAACTGGAATAATTAATCTTGATGATAACACTGGACCTGGAACTCATTGGGTTTGTTACGCGATATATCCACGTTGTATTATTTATTTTGACTCGTATGGATTACCACCTCCAATTGAATTTGTCAAATATATTTCGATGATTTCATCGAAAATCCCCGTTTGGTATTCAACGTTGCCCACGCAGACATTAACAGATCCTCCAATATGTGGTCGAGAAACTCTTAACGCGTTGATGATTATCTCGGCAAATCCTAAATTACCTCACAAATTAGGTAATTTCGATTCCCAAATCCTGGCTAATATCATGACTTTTATTTGTGCAAGTTTATATTGCAGGTCGCAGAGGTTTTTGAAATTTTCGAGATATCACAATTAGACCCCGCACATTACTTTACCGGAAATGTGATGCATTAAAAAGAAAAGACAACCCTGAGATGCTCACTGATATTGACCCATAGTTGTTTATTGAAATGGAACTCATTTGTCATATTTGTCTGACAAGCCAAAGTTACGCATATAATTTGGTCAAAGAAGCATGGTATGTATGTATACTGATGCATCACGGTGAGTTTAATTCGGCTCGACACTAAACAAACCATATTGCCTGATGGAATTATCACTTACACGTACGGGTATCATGCTTTTGATGTTTTGACACTAATTCCTTGATACGTTAACGTACTAAAATAAATCTTGGTGGTTGTTCTGTATTTCCATAAACGATTTGTAACTCGTCTAGCTCAAATACCCTGCATGGTAGTGTTTTGCCTAGCGTTGACGCTTTTCCTGTCGTGGTTGAACCACATGGCCCAAATGGTAAAGTGTTGGCTGTCCTTGAAATAAGTTCGGTCTGAATTTGTGATTTAATTATTTAGTGCTTGTATTACTAACGGAAGTTTTGTTACCCGTTGGTGAGATCGTTTTGGAGTGCTAGCACTCCCATATGTCATTTTCATTTTTGCTGCTTATTAATATGTCGGCAAAGTTGGTGGAAAAATAGTTCCATAATAGCTTGGTAATGATGCATATCAACACGATGTGCTCGCGAGGCGTGGTAAGATTGTAATAAAATATATATCAATCTGGAGACTTAAAGAAAGCCGAAGCAATTTTTACGTACTTTATAAAACATGGTAAAAGGCAAAATAGAAAAAGAAAACGATGACACATGCAGTAAGCACTTCCACGCGAACCCTAATTTGTATACGCGCCCAAACATAGTCCATCGTAGAAAGCGCAATCATCGGTATCTACACATTGTGTTCAACACTGCGCGTTATTCCATTGACAACATTGGCATCACGATTATTAGACTCTCCAGATAAAGTGATGGTTACGCTAGATATGTTGGCCCAGCTATTGTGTTTGTCAAGTATATATCTCATAAAGGATATTCTCAACTATGTACAATTATGCCACCTCAAGACTCAATTTGTAGCAACAAATTAGCGCATGGTGGAGCACACTTTCATGAAGGCTCATCAAGGTTTTAGAGTGCAGATGACATGTAACAAGCTGCAGATGAATGATGACAAAACTGAGGCTATTCTGATCACAACACAAAGACTTTCTCATTCACATCCTTTACCTGAAACAAATAAATATCAGAAACACCAACATTAAATTCACACGCAGCACGAAACATAGATGTTACTCTAGACAGCGCTCTTACATTGCACCAAAATGTCATGAACATATGCAATCTGGATATCTTGATCTGACACACATCAGCTCCATTTGCAAATATCTTTCAGTTCATGCTTCTAAAACACTTGTGTGTTCATTAGTACTTTCAAGACTGGACTATTGTAACTAAATTATGACTGGTTCGTCTTAATATATATTCCAGAAACTTCAAAAATTAAAAACACAGCTGCTCTGATCATTTTTAGAGTACCACGATCCGAGCACACCTCCCCACTTTTCTGTACCCTACACTGGGTATCCATTCGATCCAGAATCAAACACATTTGTTCTCTGTGCTACGTTTCACTGACGGACTCCAGTCAAGCATACCTATCCAGTCGCACCCACATGTACACACTAGCAAGATACTTACGCTCCTCTTCTGACGATCGTATACTCATTATTCCCACTATGAAAACGAAGTCATATGGACAACGTTCTTTTGAATACCAAGGCTCAGAAACGTGGAATGAATTGCCCAGTGAAGTTGGACACAACGACACAGTGATCCCTTTCAAGAGTGCTCTAAAAACTCACCTTTTTCGACTGCAAGAGCAAACTTAAAGACTTAAAAATAATTCGTACTTTAAATATTTTCAGTATTGTTCGTTTTCCAGTTTCAGTGTGGTTTTTTGTTGTTGTCATCATATCATTATAAATGTTGTAAAGTGCTTAGAGCTTCTTTGATTAGGCGCTATACAAAGTTATTATGATTATTATTATTATTATTATTATTATTATTATTATTATTATTATTGATGGCATGTGGACAAAGGCGTGTGGGGTAGAAGGCTGTGACCTCATCAGTAATCAGAAATATAAAATCACTGTTATCACTATACTTCAGACAATTACTACGCATTTAACCTAAAGTTTTCCCTTTGAATTGCTTGTTGATTTCAATCCGTGTTAGAACGATTAGAAAGCAATACTGCGATAGCATATCTGTATATCGTGTGTTCTTGATAAAAAGCTTTATTTAGTTCGATGACATGTTTTTTTTTATACCTTCTTTCCTTAAATATATAAATATCTGTTCATTATTAATAAACAGAACTTGAATTAATCGGTCTTACACAAATTATCAGATCAATAAAATGCGATAAAACATCAGTAATTTTATCAATAGTCCTTTGCTTGGAAATTTGCAATACGATTATTGAATTTATTTTTATATTCATTTCCGTGAGCCACCGAATGTTCTTTATCTAAGTATTCATCCAACTGAAGCATAATTTACCATTATCAGTAAACTTTGTGATTTGCATGCTTGGTTGATTTTATGTGTCTCTTGCAGATTGATAAACCGGTTTTAGACACAATAATATTTGCTATTCTCACACGATTCACTTGTTATTAAACTAAGAACTGGATTAATGTACATACACAATAATAAGGGAAGAATTTTAGAAAGCAATATTAGTCATTTATATTGATTAAAATTAGATGTCTCCAACAGATATCTTTTGTAAGGTAAAGATTAAACGTATCACTTCTTAGCACTACAATATATCTGGAGAGCTGTTAATTATTTCTAAACCTTATTTATTATTTAATGCATATTAGTAAATGGAAGGAAATCTAGAGCAGTTTTGTTATTTCGAAACACAATTTGTATTAACTATCGGACATACAGATGATGTATTCATTATTAATATTGTTGATTAAGTATCGGACATACAGATGATGTATTCATTATTAATATTGTTGATTAAGTATCGGATATTCAGATGATGTATTCGTTATTAATGTTGTTGATTAAGTATCGGACATTCAGATGATGTATTCGTTATTAATGTTGTTGATTAAGTATCGGACATTCAGATGTTGTATTCATTATTAATGTTGTTGATTAAGTATCAGACATTCAGATGATGTATTCATTATTAATATTGTTGATTAAGTATCGGACATTCAGATGATGTATTCATTATTAATATTGTTGATTAAGTATCGGACATACAGATGTTGTATTCATTATTAATATTGTTGATTAAGTATCGGACATACAGATGATGTATTCATTGTTAATATTGTTGTTTAAGTATCGGACATTCAGATGATGTATTCATTATTAATATTGTTGATTAAGTATCGGACATACAGATGATGTATTCATTGTTAATATTGTTGTTTAAGTATCGGGCATTCAGATGATGTATTCATTATTAATGTTAATATTGTTGTTTAAGTATCGGACATTCAGATGATATATTCATTATTAATATTGTTGTTTAAGTTGTTTATCGTTTGTGATACTATAACACAAACATGGTGTTTTAAACTAGAGATATCAGGTACGCATACATTGATAAAAGGTTACTATATATAGTTCACAGATGGGTGAAAGAAATCATTACTGTAGATGGAGAGTGAGTCTGTAATAAACATTTGCTGTGTACACTTGTTGCATATGTATGAATTAAGACATTCATTTTCAAGTCAGCATTTCTTCATAAATTCTTAAAGCAAAATCAACACCGTAAACCTAGAGAATACTTATGAATACATAAATATGTTTTTACATATCAGAATACTATAAGTCGTGGTTAAAGTAAAATGTTTATATCGCGTACCAGTACTACAAAGCCCTGAAAACCTAAGATTTACGAGTATTTCATGCGCTATAGTTGCTTTAGATAACATGGTCTATTGCTTCCTTGTTTCGGTGTATGCATGACTGGGCCTCATTACACAACGAAATGCATGAATTTCGTTAGCATAAGCCAGAAGCTGATCTACGATATTCAGTGCATGGATAGATAGATTTATGTTGTTGTTTTTTTGGGAGAGTTGGGTGTTTTACGGCACATCAACATGAGTAGGTTACTTAGTCCCTAGGCAATTGGAGTAATTTGCATATCGTAAATACCTCAGCTAATATTCAAGCTTGATCTAACAGAATGATTCATGGATGAAAGAATGATGGATGTATATGCACAAATATATATAAGTATTGTTCGTACAGTGGAACGAGGTTTTTCCACTGAAAAGTCAAATTGATATAACTCAAAAGTATTGTATATCACTTCATATGTAAGCTTCAAACACTTTATCGAAGGATGATGGAAGGTTCAAATCCGTCTCCAGAATACGCTTTCTTTTCAAGTATTTGACAAATCACCTATGTAATATGGAGGGAAGTCTATCCGGTTTATCACAAAAGAAATGCACAAGAATAGATGTAACACATGTAATCTAGTTCAATAGTACTCTTACATCTCACTTTCAATTCAAGACTAGACTTAATGACTTATTAAATATGTATTTCCTTAATTAATATGATCGGCTTGTTTTTGTATTTGTAATTTCATGATGTTTGTTTTCGTAATCGTTTTGTTTCCTAAAGAATATTGTAAAGTATATGTTATCATTATCATTATTATTATTATTATTATTATTATTATTATTATTATTATTATTAAATACTTGATCCATTTATATATGTGGAGAGGAGAGAGAGAGAGAGAGAGAGAGAGAGAGAGAGAGAGAGAGAGAGAGAGAGAGAGAGTAAAATGCATGCTTTGAATTATCAGTGGTATTCAAATTTTAGCGAAGATAGTTTCGGCTGCTGTACTCTACTTTAATTCTACCCGTTTCTTCCGTTTAAGTATCATTCAACTTTTAGCAGTGAGTGTGTGAAATAATAACTGTAATAAACAATAGATATCTTTTTGTTCACAGACTTCGATAGAGTGTACAGCAATATTAAGTTTGCATGAGTAAAAACTGTCATTAGCGCTTATGATTAATCAATTCAGTGTCAAAGAGAAGTAGTGTTTGCATTCAGCTTGGATAAATTCAATATTATTGATATTTTTCCACGCAAATAATGCCCCCGCCCCGCCCCCCCCCCCCAAAAAAAAAATCATTCTTGTCAGTCGCGTCAAACCCTTAAAGTAATTCCTAAGAAAAAGTAAGGAGGCTTGTACCGGCCATAGCCGTATTCTATGCTGAAGACAGTGACACAATTCTTCGTAGATATTGGCAACAATAATAATGATTCAATTTTTAATGGCAAACATTATGATGATCCCCAAAATGAACAGTTTGGAATATTTTCATATTCTCTGCTCATATGTTGTTATTATTATTATTAAATCACCAATAAAATGCAAAAAGTGTCATCTCTTCCCTTATGCGTTTCCTATTCGACACCCCGTAGAATCCACTGCAGATAATGCATTTGTGTATATTTATAAACATGTCATATTTGCCGTCGTTAGGTATGTTAACCTATATTTAGTTTAACAAACAAATATAGACTTCCAATATAATTAATTGAAATGAACGAAAGGTCTTATTCTAAAGTCCGCAACTGTTTAAGTATCGTACCAGATTAGTCTGTACGTTTCTTAATTTTATATTCGTCGTCGGCATCCATCCGTCTTCGAGAGACGATGGTGTAGCTTCCGATTTGGGTGTCCTATCTGCACCTTCGCGAGTGGCTGAAGAGAACGACCCTTGAGTGACAGTCTCTGTTGCACTTGCTGCAGGTGTATGCTGATGCTTGCTGAGGATGTTTTTGGTTCGCCTTCCTCCTGGCTCTCTTTGCAGCGAGGTTTGTGTTTCTCATCTCCTCAGCTTTCTGAGTGCCCTGTCTGACAGCAAGACGCCACGCGGAGCGGTCGTCAGCACAGCTCTCCCAATTGTTTTTGTTGATGTTGGCTGTCTTCATGTCCTTTTTGCAGACATCTTTGTATCGCAGACGTGGCCTTCCAGTCGTTCGTGCACCTTTTACTAGCTCGCAATACAGCAGGTCCTTGGGTATGCGGCCTGGGTCCATTCTCCTAACATGGCCTAGCCAGCGAAGGCGCCTCTCGCTGAGAATGGAGAACATGCTGTTCATGCCAGTGCGTTTCAGAACCTCTGTGTTGGGAACTTTGTCCTGCCACTGGATACGCAGAATGAGCCGCAAGCATCTCAGGTGGAAGCTGTTGAGTTTCCTCACGTGACTCGCATAGGTGGTCCATGCCTCGCTGCTGTAAAGGAGTGTGCTGAGCACGCATGCCTGGTAGACGCGCAGTTTGATCTTCTCGGTGAGGTTGTGATTGTCCCAGACCCTCTGGTTCAGTCTCGCCATAACTGCTGATGCCTTGGCAATCCGGCCATTTACATCAGCATCAACGGAGAGCGAGTTGGAGATGGTGGACCCAAGGTATGTGTAGTCCTCAACAACTTCCAGGTTGTACCCATCAATGGCGATGGTGGGAGAGGAGTCTGCGTCCTGCACCATTACATTCGTCTTCTTCAGACTGATGGTCAGTCCGAACTCCTTGCAGGCGTGGGAGAGGCGGCATACTAGCTGCTGCAGTCCATCTTCCGTGTGTGATGTCAAGGCTGCATCGTCGGCGAAGAGCAATTCACGGATGAGAACCTTTGTAACTTTAGTCTTTGCACGGAGACGGGCGATGTTAAACAGCTTTCCGTCAGTCCTAGTGTGTATATACACACCCTCGCTGCAGTCCTTGAAGGCGTACTGGAGGAGAATGGAAAATAAGATGGCAAAGAGAGTTGGCGCAAGGACACAGCCTTGCTTCAATCCGCTGCAAACTGGGAAGGCCTCTGATGTTGCGCCGTTGAAGCACACTGTGCTGTGCATGTTCTCGTGGAACGATGTTATGATAGCGAGCAGTCGTGGGGGGCAGCCTATTTTCTTAAGGATCCTGAAGAGTTCGCTCCGGCTGACCAGGTCAAATGCCTTGGTCAGGTCTATGAAGGCAATGTAGAGGAGCATCTGCTGCTCACGACACTTCTCCTGCAGCTGTCGTAGTGAGAAGATCATGTCTATAGTTCACCTGCCTGCTCGGAAGCCACACTGGGACTCGGGGTAGACTCGGGATGCTAGGGTCTGCAAGCGCGCCAGGAGGACACGGGCGAACGCCTTTCCAACAATACTGAGAAGAGAGATGCCCCGGTAGTTGTTGCAGTCACTGCGGTCTCCTTTGTTCTTGTATAGAGTGACAATGTTTGCATCTCGCATGTCCTGGGGGATGTGTCCTTGTCCCCAGCAGAGGCATAGGAGTTCGTGCTGAGGCTGGATTAGTGCTGGTTTCCCTATCTTTAGGACTTCAGGCGGAATGCCGTCACTCCCAGGGGCCTTCCCACAAGCGAGGCAGTCGATGGCTTTGCTAAGCTCTTCCAGGGTGGGTGGTGTGTCTAGTTCCTCCAAGACTGGCAGGTCTGGGATGGCGTCTAGGGCGATGTCTGTGACGACGTTTTGGGTTGCATACAGCTCAAGATAGTGCTCAACCCAGCGCTGCAGCTGTTTGCCCTGGTCTTTGATGACTTCGCCAGTCTTGGACTTGAGTGGGGCGATCTTGGAGGTGGGTGGGCCTGTTGCCTTCTTGATACCCTCGTACATGCTCCTTGCATCCCCGGTTTCGGCAGCTATCTGTATGCTGGTGCAGAGGTTCAGCCAGTAGGTGTTAGCGCAGTGACGGGCGGTCTGCTGGGCATTTTTTCTGACAGTCCTGAGGGCCTGTAATGTACCAAGGCTCGGCGCAGCCTTGTAAGCCAGGATGGCTTTCCTCTTTGCCTCAGTCACGGGTTCCATCTCCTCCCAGATGGCCTCATACCAGTCTGTATTTTTGTGCTCTTTCTTCCCATAGGCAGTAATGGCTGAGTTGTACACAGCGTCTCGGAGGTGGGACCACTTGTAGTCGATGGTGTCATCAGGTGTCTCTTTGGTGAGAGCCTCGTGAAGTTTGCAGATGAACTGCTGTGTCTTCTCTGGACTGCTTGTACGGCAGGTGTTGATGCGTGGGCGACCATTCTCCTTGGCGTGGTGCAGTTTCTTGGGTAATATTCGCACCTTGCTGGCCACAAGGGAGTGGTCCGTGTCGCAGTCGGCACTGTGGTAGCTGCGGGTGAGAAGGACGCTAGCTAGTCCCGCGCGCCTGGTGATGACTAGATCTAGCTGGTGCCAGTGGCGGGAACGTGGGTGTCTCCATGATACCTGGTGGATCTCCTTGCATTTGAAGAAGGTGTTGGTCACACATAAGCTGTGAGTGCAGCACATCTCCAGCAGTCGCTGGCCATTCTCGTTGATTTTACCTCTTCCGTGCGGGCCGAAACAGGTTGGCCATGCCTCGTAGTTAGCTCCCACTCGCGCATTGAAGTCTCCTAGTAGGTAGAGGCCCTCGGTACTGGGGATGTTTGATATTGCTTGATCCAGAGCCTCATAGAACTGGTCTTTTTCTTCTGGGTTTGAGTAGAGGGTTGGGGCATACACGCTGAAGATGTTGGCTGGGCCTGAGGATGTTGATAGCCGGAGGGCAAGGATCCTCTCAGTGCCTGATGATGGAGGCTCAATGAAGGCGACGAGGGTGTTCTTTACAGCGAAGCCGACATCATGCTGCCTAGGTTCGTCTGATGGTTTTCCTTGCCAGAAGAAGGTGTAGTTGGCTTCCCTGATGGTGCCGCTGTCGGCCAGTCGGGTCTCTTGAAGACAGGCAATGTCGACATTCAGTCGGGAGAGTTCTCTGTCAATGACGGCAGTCTTCCGTGCGTCGTTGATCTTCTGCAGGTCAGAGGTGAGTCCAGGGCACAAGGTTCTGATGTTCCAGGTTGCGAAACGAAGAGCTGGAGTCTTCTTGTTTCCTCTTTGTATCTTGACTGGTGCAGAGTATTTTGTCCTGCTTGTCGAGATGGTTCTCTAAGCTCCACGCACCCAGTGAAGCAGGCAGGCCATGGCGGGAAGCACCTTATTGACTGGGGGCTGCCCAGCTTGAGGCGGGCGGTAGCTTCCAATGAGACATGGCGATCTCTCAAAACCGTCGAAAGCAGCCCCTGGCGCCAAGTTCTACGCCAATCGAGCTATGGCTTATAACCGGTAGACTGCTGCTTCCCGTGTTGTGCCGACGCCTTAAGACGACGCTGGAGTGTCCTCTCCAGTGGAGCTACAAAGCCTGGGCAGTCTAGAATGGAGAATCAGCTGTTACCCATGCAGCAGATCCCCCCTCTCCACGCAGCTGGTGGACCCAAGGGAACGACAAATGTCGCTACAGCTTGGCACCAACGGCGTCGCAGGAGTTGCCGGAATGACGTTGAAGTGAACGTCAGACCACCTTAGAGACTCCGTCTCCGGATTTTCTGTCGGGGTTTACTCCCTTAGCCTTCCCGTGAGTGGGTATAGCCGCAAGGCAGCGGAGGATTGGGATCAGAGTTTTTCTTCTCCTAGATGAGCTACCATCCAAGGTTTACGAGCCCCATCTACCC
The DNA here is from genome assembly GCA_030141615.1 of Unio pictorum. Classification (NCBI taxonomy): domain Eukaryota; kingdom Metazoa; phylum Mollusca; class Bivalvia; order Unionida; family Unionidae; genus Unio; species Unio pictorum. The sequence continues at coordinate 12,552,726 of JARLTB010000074.1, forward strand.
GAAGCGACTGGTTTTAAGGCGCCAGTGGCCGCCTTCACCCCTTCTCCTGTTAGTCCAAGGTTGACATTGCCAAAAATGCCCCATAGGGCTTGCGGCTCTGATCGCCTCTGTCAACTAAAATCCAGCTCCTGGCCTTTGCGAGTGGCTTAGCTTCTAAGTCCGGCGGACCATGTTAATTATATATATATATATATATATATATATATATATATATATATATATATATATATATTGAACCACAGACAATCTTTACAGGAAGTGACTTCTCGCACTAGCGGAAACAAGTACTACTGCTACAATAGTTCTTATACTTATATGAAAATTAAATATATTTCCAATTATTGCATACATATGAGGTGTATTTAGGACAAGTAATTAATGGCGATTATTAGCTCATTATCATTAAAATGGTATTATGAAGGAAGGACTAAATATACCTGAAGATATAAACTTCGGCGGATTAATATTTACAAAACTGTACGAAGTATAAGAAGAGAGGAAAAGTTAAATGTAAAGAAGCTAATCAATCATTTCATAATAAGTATTTCAAGAATATTTTGAAATTATCTGTACTATTTACAGTACCGAAAACAACTGTACTTTAAATATGGAACGTATGATAGCAATCCATTTACAGGTATACGTATAATACAACTGTCAGTCATGGGATCGCGTTTAAAGAAAGAAGGACAATATGGAAACCCCCAGTTGCAAGGCATCGTGATGTTTGTCACATGCATAGAAAGAAAGGCCCAGTGTACACGAAAGATCTGACAATCTGACACTCGTTGTTATGTCTTGCTTAGTCGTCATGCTACAAATCAATTACAATGCAACATGCAAAATCATATTTCAGTAATGCGATCTGCTGCACATATGCTGCGATATCAAATTGCCTTTTTATTTCCTACAAATACATTAATCGCAAACTTGATTGTTCTTGACCATTTTAACGAGTTAATTATTTATAACTTTCACGTGTTACTATATGTGATATTTGACCGCTCATGCGCACACACACTGTCAAGCCATTTCGCATTTGCCAGTTCGATTCCCACATAAAACATATCAGTGTCAACGTTAAATGGCGTTTAAACGCATTTTAGCCTATAATGGATACTAGCTAAGTGTAATAGGTAAAGGAATCAAAATACACTATTTTCCGTAATACCAATCGAGACAGACAAAACAATTCATATAACCCTCGATTCAACTTTGATATCAAGTAATAAGTAATGATTAAAATTAGAATAAAAATACAAAACAATTAAAACAAAGGCTTTAAAAATGGGACTGAACATATAGGTACATTAATCGGTGAGAAATGACATATTTCTTGTACATCACGTCAACCGCTGTTCGTTTCATAGTCTGGTTCTATTTCACATATAAGTTTCTCCACTTATATTTATATTTACTCGAACCGGGCAATAACATCGAGTTTGGTCAACTTCTAGATAACAAAAACCAAGTGGAGCAGGACACCCAATCCGTAAAACCCCCGTCTCCGACAGTACCCGAGTCGGGATAAACGTCAAGTGAGAGACAGGATACAAATTTTTCAATTGGTGTTGCGCCTGGAAATTCTCGACCTATACTGACTGGGAATATAAAATTTATCGATTGACACATGCTACGAGGATTTCCCGTGCGTGTTCATTTCAGAAATATATTGGAGTTAACATTCGAATATAACATAATGGGGCCTGAGATGGTGGTAATGGTTTATTAGTCACTACCGCTGGTTCTGACAACAAATATCCAAAAGCAATTCCAATATTTTACTGAGTTCTGGTTGACTGATATTCAATGGATTCGTTGCCTTTGATATGACCCCTATTTTAAACCATGTCGACATGAGATGACTTCTATTCTTTAGCATGGTGTCATCTATAAGACCTTTATTCTATACCATGTGGATATAGATATGACTCGTACTCTATACCATGTTGACGTTGATAAGACCATCTGCAACATCTTGTCGACGTTGATACGAGCGCTGTTCTATATCATGACGTTGAAACGACCCATTGTCTGTATCATGTGGACATTGATATGACCCCTACTCTATACCATGTCGACGTTTATAAGACCATATTCTATACCATGTCAACGTTGATACGACCCCTGTTCTATACAATGTCGACGTTGATACGACCACTAATCTATACCATGTTGACATCGATAATATCCTATTCTGTAGCATGTCGACGTTGATAAGACCCCTATTCAGTACCATGTCGACGTTAATAAGACCACTATTCTGTACCATGTCGACGTTGATAAGACCCCTATTATGAACCATGTCGAATTTGATCATACCCCTATTCTTTACCAAGATGACATTAATGATATCCCTTTTCTGTAGCATGTCGACGTTGATAAGACCCCTATGGTATATCATGTTGACATTGATAACATCCCTATTCTATACCATGTTGACATTGCTAATATCCCTATTCTGTACCATGTTGACATTGATAATATCACTATTCTATACCATGTTGACATTGACAAGACCTCTATTCGATACCATGTTGACATTTATAATATCCCTATTCTATACCATGTTGACGTTGATAATATCACTATTCTATACCATGTTGACATTGACAAGACCTCTATTCTGTACCATGTTGACATTGATAAGACCTCTATTCTATACCATATTGACATTGATAATATCCCTATTCTATACCATGTTGACGTTGAAAAGACAACTTTTCTATACCATGTTGGCATTGATAAGGCCTCTATTCTATACCATGTTGACATTGATAATATCCCTATTCTATACCATGTTGACGTTGAAAAGACCACTTTTCTATACCATGTTGACATTTATCATATCCCAATTCTATACCATGTTGACATTGATAAGACCACTATTCTATACCATGTTTACATTGACAATACCACTTTTCTATACCATGTTGACATTGATAATATCACTATTCTATACCATGTTGACATTGATAATATCACTATTCTATACCATGTTGACATGGACAAGACCACTATTCTATACCATGTTGACGTTGAAAAGACCACTTTTCTATACCATGTTGACATTGATAATAGCACTATTCTATACCATGTTGACATGGATAATATCACTATTCTATACCATGTTGACATGGACAAGACCACTATTCTATACCATGTTGACATTTATAAGACCTCTATTCTATACCATGTTGACGTTGAAAAGACCACTTTTCTATACCATATTGACATTGACAATACCACTATTCTATACCATGTTGATATTGATAATATCACTATTCTATACCATGTTGACATTGATAATATCACTATTCTATACCATGTTGACGTTGATAATATCACTATTCTATACCATGTTGACATTGACAAGACCTCTATTCTGTACCATGTTGACATTGATAAGACCTCTATTCTATACCATATTGACATTGATAATATCCCTATTCTATACCATGTTGATGTTGATAATATCACTATTCTATACCATGTTGACATTGACAAGACCTCTATTCTGTACCATGTTGACATTGATAAGACCTCTATTCTATACCATATTGACATTGATAATATCCCTATTCTATACCATGTTGACGTTGAAAAGACCACTTTTCTATACCATGTTGGCATTGATAAGGCCTCTATTCTATACCATGTTGACATTGATAATATCCCTATTCTATACCATGTTGACGTTGAAAAGACCACTTTTCTATACCATGTTGACATTTATCATATCCCAATTCTATACCATGTTGACATTGATAAGACCACTATTCTATACCATGTTTACATTGACAATACCACTTTTCTATACCATGTTGACATTGATAATATCACTATTCTATACCATGTTGACATTGATAATATCACTATTCTATACCATGTTGACATGGACAAGACCACTATTCTATACCATGTTGACGTTGAAAAGACCACTTTTCTATACCATGTTGACATTGATAATAGCACTATTCTATACCATGTTGACATGGATAATATCACTATTCTATACCATGTTGACATGGACAAGACCACTATTCTATACCATGTTGACATTTATAAGACCTCTATTCTATACCATGTTGACGTTGAAAAGACCACTTTTCTATACCATATTGACATTGACAATACCACTATTCTATACCATGTTGATATTGATAATATCACTATTCTATACCATGTTGACATTGATAATATCACTATTCTATACCATGTTGACATTGTTAACATCACTATTCTATACCATGTTGACATGGATAATATCACTATTTTATACCATGTTGACATGGATAATATCACTATTTTATACCATGTTGACATTGTTAATATCACTATTCTATACCATGTTGACATTGATAATATCACTATTCTATACCATCTTGACATTGATAATATCACTTTTCTATACCATGTTGACATTGATAATATCACTATTCTATACCATGTTGACATGGACAAGATCACTATTCTATACCATGTTGACGTTGATAATATCCCTATTCTATACCATGTTGACATTGCTAATATCCCTATTCTGTACCATGTTGACATTGATAATATCACTATTCTATACCATGTTGACATTGACAAGACCTCTATTCGATACCATGTTGACATTTATACTATCCCTATTCTATACCATGTTGACGTTGATAATATCACTATTCTATACCATGTTGACATTGACAAGACCTCTATTCTGTACCATGTTGACATTGATAAGACCTCTATTCTATACCATGTTGACATTGATAATATCCCTATTCTATACCATGTTGACGTTGAAAAGACCACTTTTCTATACCATGTTGACATTTATCATATCCCAATTCTATACCATGTTGACATTGATAAGACCACTATTCTATACCATGTTTACATTGACAATACCACTTTTCTATACCATGTTGACATTGATAATATCACTATTCTATACCATGTTGACATTGATAATATCACTATTCTATACCATGTTGACATGGACAAGACCACTATTCTATACCATGTTGACGTTGAAAAGACCACTTTTCTATACCATGTTGACATTGATAATAGCACTATTCTATACCATGTTGACATGGACAAGACCACTATTCTATACCATGTTGACATTTATAAGACCTCTATTCTATACCATGTTGACGTTGAAAAGACCACTTTTCTATACCATATTGACATTGACAATACCACTATTCTATACCATGTTGATATTGATAATATCACTATTCTATACCATGTTGACATTGATAATATCACTATTCTATACCATGTTGACATTGTTAACATCACTATTCTATTCCATGTTGACATGGATAATATCACTATTCTATACCATGTTGACATGGATAATATCACTATTTTATACCATGTTGACATTGTTAATATCACTATTCTATACCATGTTGACATTGATAATATCACTATTCTATACCATCTTGACATTGATAATATCACTTTTCTATACCATGTTGACATTGATAATATCACTATTCTATACCATGTTGACGTTGACAATATCACTGTTCTATACCATGTTGACATTGACAATATCCCTATTCTATACCATGTTGACATGGACAAGATCACTATTCTATACCATGTTGACGTTGATAATATCCCTATTCTATACCATGTTGACATGGATAATATCACTATTCTATACCATACTGACATTGATTTGATTCCTATTCTGTACAACGTTCTTTATCAACATGTTGTATGTGCACGTTATATTCTTACAAGAGTATAGTTAAGAGAAATAGCTATGTAGTTAGCAACGTGACTATAAAAAATAATGGACGTTAGGATTACCTTAGCGATTCAGAATTTTAATTTCAGGTGAGTTAGCAGGTTAAGGTGCTCCCTTACAAACTAATTGATTGAACGCAACATAATTTACATGTTTAAAAGATTATTTCTTTTTATAAAATCATTTGCTGGCAAACTAACTGGGTTAGGAATTATTCGAGAACAAATGTTCTATTCGAATATTCGCAAACTATTCTAACTGGGATATTTGGATATTCGGTCCAGCTCTAGTAAACAAATGTCAGTAAAGGTAACGCAAGTTAAAAGCAATAAAAGCGAATACCAACACTATAAAATGAACTCTGTGTTTAAAGTTCAGCAACTTAAACTTTTTATAACCCCTTTTTTCCTCAAATATCAAGAGACCTCAAGTGTAAGTAAGTCGGTACGTTTAAGTACTCCGTACCAGTACGACACATTTTGCTGGTTAGCTGGGGGGGGGGGGCCAGGGGGTTACATATGTCCCCGGGCTCCAAGGTACAGGGGCGCCAAAATGAGGCTTGCAACGTTACATTATAATAAGTAAACAAGGGTAATAAATCGGTCACAAGATCGCTGGGGCGCCAATTTTATAGTTCGTCCCCGGGCGCAAAATAACATCGCTACGCCTCTGCCGTACGTTAAAGACGGTGTCGGCTTCGTATACGTAAGCGTTAAACTACTTTCACCAATGAAATGAACCAATCAAGAACATTCAACATTAATCGACTTTAATCAGTGAACCAATCAAGAACATTCAACATTAATCGACTTTAATCAGTGGTTAAGGCTGTCTTCTTGGTTTCAACTTTGAAGCCATTTCTCTGAAAAGTGTGAAAAGAATATTTTATATCGTTACATAATTGAGAAGAAATAGTTGTAACATTTTAGTGTCAGAAGCACAAAATAGTTTATACAAAACAACTTCAATTTTATTGATTTTGGAATCAGAATTGAACCATGTAGCAGAAAGAAATCCATGAGCAAATGTCCTAAATATTTTATTGATATTTAACCAGTGTATCTTACCGTACTAGTTATTATTTAACGAGTTTCAGCTGTCAGGTAGTGCACAATTAATTGATTCGTGTACCTGTAAAGCAAAAGAGTGATGGTTTCTATCCCTCGACTGCATTCAAGGCATGACCAATACAAGCTAGCAGGTTCTTTTAAAAGCACATGTTAACAAGTTGGAAACACTGACATCGCGAAACTGCTCAAGGACATAATTGGAGCAGATATGATAAATAAAGAATCTAATTAAATCGCATTTTTCATCAAGATATTTAATGTATACCGTGATTGTATTTTCTAATTGAGAAGAGATAGAATAAAGAATATAAAAGAGTATCAGCAATGAAATATGCAATTACTTAACAGGCACATTGTTTCATGCACGAACCTATTTGTATTGATAGTCTTATTTATCAAATGAAATACAATGTTTTTGATTGAGAAACCGTGTTCTTAAATCATGACCATTGCAAAATAAAAATATTTAGTTCACCTCGTTCTGAGCTTCGTCGAGATGTTTAAATACAAGTTTTGCAAATATTATAAATAGGATATGAATTTGGTTAAACTGAAAAGTTTTCCTCTCCACGCAAAACATTTAATGCAAAAGAATACAACTTGATGAATGAAATGAAAAGCTATGATGCATTATTAGATATCGGATGTGTGGCACTTTTAATTAATTTATTAATAGAGAATAACGTGCTTGATGCTATTCTACTCTAGTGTTTTGTAAACAATGTACCATTTACTTACCTAAAGCTTCATCTTATATATGGTTTTGATTGTTTTTAAAACAAAATGGCTCGATAATATTGTATAAAAAAAACACGAACAAAATCAGCTAAAATTAGTGTACCCAGTCTAGCACGTACTACCATTAGTCTATCAATATAAACGAAAAGAATGCCCACGATTCAATGGTCTAATTTAGCACGTACCATCATTATCTATCAAAAAAGCTAAAATTATGCCCAAGATTCAATGCACCCAATCTAGAACGTACCAGCATTAGTCTATCGGAAAAATATAAAATTATCCTACACGATTCAATGTAAAGAATTAAGCAAGTATCATCTTTTGGATACAAGAATACGCTTTAAGAAAATACCCACGATTCAATGTTGCTATTCTAGCATATTCCAGCATATGCATAAAGGAATAGGCTAAAAAATAATGTACCCAATCTAGCATGTACCAGCATATGGATATGAGAATCAGCTAAAAGTATAATTTATGGTTCTTGTCTAATATAATGTCTGGGAACAAACAAATAATTGGATTTTTGTGTTGCATTATTGAGAGGTACTCTCTATATATGTGAGGCATCAAAAGAGAATTTTACTTTATTCTGAACTGCGTTTCACCTACGGCCTCGTACATTAGACGACCTGTATTATTTTTTTTTTTTTAATGGTTTAACGCCATTTTTCAGCACAATATAGGCTATACATGGCGGCCAGTATTAATGGTGGAGGAAGAAACCGGACAAAGCCCGGAAAGAACCACCGACCCACGAGAAGCTACTGGCAAGCTTTCTCACATAACTACATTTGCCGAATCTTAGACTCGAACACACGCAGACAGAGGTGATATGGCAGTGGTCCGTAACGGACAGCGCTTTAGACCACTCGGCCACTCGGGCCCCCCACCCCCTGTATTATTAATTATCGTTTAAGGCATACAGGTCACGTTATTAGGCCATATGTTGCAAGTACGATAATGTTAATGTATTAAAAAGAAATTATTCCATATATTGATTTATGCAAATTATGACGAGTTTATCTATTATGCAGATACTGTGCTTTAGGTGTGGGAAAAATAACGATAAATATTCAAGGTAGATATTGATCTGAAATTCCCAGATCTGATCCCAGCGCGTAATTGATGAGACCAGTTTTCACAATATGACAGCATTGAATTTACTTAAACATTTAACACAATTACTTTTTTTTAACAATAAAAAATTAATTGAAACGAATATTTATTTAATTACATCCCAGAAGAATGTTATTAAGTAATAACTATTAGGATGCTTTCTCATTATGAGACTTAAATAAAAGTAGCAGCCTTTTTAAAATTTTAATAATCCCGTAAGAAAAACTAATGAGCGAATCAGTTTTCTGTATGAACGGAATAAAGCTTTTAATTAATACCTGGAGTGAATGAACGCATCGTGTTGAAAAAGTGTACAAATGTTTTGAATACGTATTCAAACTCAGAATTTACGGATGCTGGCTTTCATGTTTGATAGGCTTTGCATTCATCATTTTGTCAGGACATCTAAATCCAAACGAAGGCGAAGAATCATATTAATTCAATCTCGACTGGAGCTGTTCTCTCGAGAAGTAATTCGGTTTGTACTTTGAGTATCATTAGAAGATCGGGGTACTATATTTCCTCAGTAGGTTACTAGGTTGTCGAGCACTTCCAGCACGCCCGCAAATAAAACCCAGAGTGCCTAAACTTGTTTTATAGAATGCTAAACTGTGCATAGTTAACACATACAAATGCATGTTGTAGATTTTAAATCCATGTGTAAAGTATGGTACACACACACACACAAACACACACACACACACACACACACACACACACATCAATATCATGAAATATTAAGAGACTATTTATTTGTCCAGTGTGATGCATGAATCGAAATATACCACAGATTAGCGTAGCTCTCGTGCACAAATCCTGTCATCTACTCGGTTATGCTCTCATCCATATATAAGGGTAGAACAAAGTCGAAGAAAATGGCTCATGGTTCGCGGTATCTAGTCGCTAACAAAACTTTAATTAACACTCAATAAATGTATAACCATACTACTAGTCTGTGTCTGTCAGCAGGAACATCGTACGGTGCGGATTGGAGGCCAAATAGGCTGATAATCGATATTATGAACCAGATTTACAAACATTAAACATATTACTAAAAAGCTTTAGCGCGTAATAAATCGGTCCAGGATAAATTTCAATCGAGTGTAACTGTAGAAGCATTTACGTGTCAATTACGGACAACATCTTCATTTTTTCGATGAAAAGAAAAGAAAATGATGAAAAGATGAAAAGAGATGAAAACCTTCGTTCAGTTGTTTAGCAGGTTGATGCAGGCAGACAACTAAACAAATTAGACGGTGTCGAAAGTTTGAATTTCAGTAGAACACTAAATTGTTTTGTTTTAGAACAAACATAGGTATATAAACTGGTTTTATGAATCCTTTTTGTGAGCGTGATAACTTTGTCCTCGGTCAATATAATTTTAGAACCAGTCAAGCGCATCAGGTTTAAAAAAGGACTATGCAATACGAGCATAAACGTCATGCGTGTTTATCGTTATGACAATTACTATGATCTCAGGGTAACATCCTTGTTGCCGTACTGATTTATTTAGTCCTAATATCAGATTAACACTGGTGCATCATGCTTTGATTACATGGCCGGACCAAAGTTTTTCAGGTGGGGGGCCCAAACTTGTTATTGGGTTCAGCGAAGGCGCGAAGAGCCGAGCCTTCTGGGGTGGGTCCGGGGGCATACCCCCCCCACGATTTTTTTTTTCAAGGATGCAAAATGGTGCAATCTGGTGCTATCTGAACCGTGAAAAAGGGATCTAACAAAAGTGATTAAAAACTGCAACGTTTTAAAAACACTAAAATAAATATTTTAAAAAAATAAATAAATAAAAAAAATTCGGAACCCCTTTGCATCTTTTATCAAAAGCAGCGAATAGCTTTTTTTAAAGGGGGGGGGGGGGCGGGCCCCCTGGGCCCCTATAGCAGGTCCGGCCCTTGATTATGTTCATGATTCAAAGATGTAATGATAGTGATCTATCTATTTTCAGTGAAGGACGCATGTCATCACTACTGTTATTTTCTCCTTACTAGAACCATACGACATAACTTTATCTGGTTTCCTCCTAGTGAAATATACCCACTGTGAACTCGATTAGAAAATGAACTAAGACGAGAGGAATGGTGGAACTCAATAACGTTTTATATCAAAACCGTGTATCCTTGTCATGGCTTGTTTTATATTTTTAATAACATTAAGTTAGGAGGTGTAGCATTTATTCTTCATATTTTTATGTTTAGCCAGGACAAGAATAATGATGCCACTAAACGGTTGTAATCATCATCTCGCTTCGTTTTGGTACTATTCCAATTGTTGTTGCATAACGCACCCTACCGTCTGCATTTAGTATCTTGTCTCTTTTAAATACTGCACATTTAATTCAGTAACAGGTGATTTTTAATAAAGATTCAGTCGCTCAGATTCAATCTAACGAGACTTTTTTTTCTAAATTGTAGGAATTGCAAAAATGTTCCCATATAAAGAAATCAAGTTTCCAGGTGATCCTATCCGGCCTCACCCATGTGTATACACTAGCAAGATACTGACGCTCCTCTTCTGACAACCATATACTCATTGATCCCACTACAAAAACGAAGTAATATGGACAATTTTCTTTTGCATAGCAGGACCCGGCGATGTGGAACGAATTGACCATTGAAATTAGACACAAAGACACAGTGGTTCCTTTTAAGAGTGCTCTTAAAACTCACCTTTTCCGACTGCAGGAACAAACTTAGAGACCTAATAATGTTTTTTTTTTTTACCTTATATGTTTTCAGGCATGTTTTATGTTTTCCAATTTCTTTTTTTTTCTTTAGTCATATCATTATATATGTTGTAATGCGCTTAGAGCTTCTAAAGATTAGGCTCTATATAAAGTTTTTTTGTTTTTACCTTATATGTTTTCAGGCATGTTTTATGTTTTCCAATTTCTTTTTTTTTCTTTAGTCATATCATTATATATGTTGTAATGCGCTTAGAGCTTCTAAAGATTAGGCTCTATATAAAGTCCTCATTATTATTATTATTATTATTATTATTATTATTATTATTATTATTATTATTATTATTATTATCCCTGGATCCGTCTCGAAGGCAAAATGTATTCTTTTGTCTTCGAAATTGTATGGGGAAATTAATTTACATATTTGGTGACTTATGAATCTTTATTACTATTTATGTTCCATGAAAGTGGTCTTTTTGCTGCAGCTTACACTAAATATAATTGAAGAGTTCATGAAATGTGCATCAATTTTTCAAAAGTTGATGATGTTCCAAACTAATTTGTTCATGACTCTAAGGATCTTCAACGGTGCTTCTAAAAATGCTGAAATATTTTCCGATTGGATGCAAATTTATTACAAGCAACGATCATAAAAACTTCAAGTTTTTATGTAACAGCTATTCTATACCTCTTGTTATGAGAACAATTTTACAATTTTAGTATTAAAACTAATGAACTATAACAAATCTTTGCCTTCTTCACTTTTTGATCAGTGTAAAATAATATAAATGAGTGACAAGTAATAAAGTTTTAAATTCAAACTTATTATTTCATACATGATTGTAAATTTGAAAAAGAAAACGCATTTTGTTTTCAGAGGTAATCGATAGAATGAAAATATTCATGTGTACCCAGCGGCGTCGCTAGGGTTGGTGTCACCCAGTGTGGTAAACTCATAGTGTCACCCCTCCAGACTTCCACCATGGATTTCTTCTTCTTAAAAAAGGTCCACAGTATAAAAATGACAAGAACAAAAATAAATTAATTGAAGGTCAGAAGGTAAAGGTATGTAACAACGTTACAGAGTCTGTAAAATTTGCAATTTTTCATTTTGGTGCCACCCCTCTGAGATGGTGTCACCCGGTGCGGTCCGCACCCCCCCCCCCCCCACCCCCTTAGCGACGCCACTGTGCGTACCTGACTGGTTAGGTAGTAAAGGATACAGACAGAAAATCTAATTTAAGTAACGAAAGTACACACCTTATGACTTTTGTCTTCATAGACATGTCTCGTTTCGCTATATCCGAGCTTTTCTTCGCTATTCTGGATGAGGCTCCAAATATAACTGACATATTGTCCAATGATACCGTTTATTCCGTCCTGGATGAAAGTCTGAAGATGATAATGAAAATGCTGGCAAGATTCTCCAATAAGTAGCAATGGAACGCTTTCCAATATCACATTACTTTCTACCTGACTGATATTCGCCTGTGAAGGCTTGATGTTTCTATAGGAGATGAGAATCGATAAAACCGTTTATGTACCGGAGGCTACCAGATTCGCAACCATTGTGTGACCAAAATATGCCATGGAGGCTGAATCAGTCTCATGGGGTATTTGGTGCAAATCTCATTTGAACACACATTTTGTCTGATTGATGAAGTGTATTTCTATTTCATTTTCAATTTTATTTCATTGATCGCAGTATGAAATGCAAATACTGCATCATAATGGTACTCAAACAAAAATAATGTTTGGTGTAGTCAAATATAGTCAACGTATTGTTGAAAATATTTAAGTAATGTGGTTGCATTTTTATTCATGTATTATTTGCTGCGTTATTCGCAGGTTTATATGAGAATTAAATCTATTTTTTGTACTTTCAGCTTACCTAAATCGCTCGGTCTGTTATTATTTTTGTTAGCATCGTTTAAGCTTAAATATCTTAATAATATCATTTTATTTCAATATCTTAATAATATCATTTTATTTCTACCAGATGGACAGTGCATGTACTCAATAACACATAAACAGTATAGCTTTTGTTTGGAGCGAGATATATTTTAAAGAATGATGCATATATAAATTTTGACATTATTTTTTAACACGTTTTTGCTGCATAACGAATGTACAAACATGGATATTCCAACTTACAAGCACATTAGATGCAACACCAACCCCTATTTCTATTGCAACGTACGAACAATTGTACATATTAGCGAATCAGTTTCAATTACATTTATTTGCTTACGAGCAAGACGGCCTTTCAAGACATATCAACATTTGATTACTTGCCTTTAAGAAGCACATCATATGCTTTTCACTGCAATATTAATTACATAAACAAATTATTGCGACAGATCTTAAACTAAGTAGCAGTAAGAAGTAAAACCAACCAGTTTAGTACAATAAACACACAAAATTTATTTATCTCAATTACAAAGTGAAAATTTAAGAAGATATGACATTATTGTTAATTCAATAAAACATAATGCTAAGAATAGTGTTCTGAATGTTTTGATGAAACAATAGTCATGAATATGTTTATGTACCGACAGTAATAATGTATTACAATGATATAATCAAGAAAAACGTTGATTTAATTCACAGTAATCCCAAATGTTTTAGTCAAAAGAGTCAATAAGCACATTATAATTTCAGTTTTGTAAATTAAAGATTCCGCTCACATTAAACTAGGAATGAAAATTTTGTCTAATACAACCTAAAACATATACCTAATACGCACTGGACAAAGCTCAAGCACCCACAGTATAAATTAAATGTGCACACACCACAATGGAAAATATGTACTTGGTCTCCTTGTCCCAGGTAGACTAATCTTACTCTGGCTAATGATTTAGGCGACGGTCCATAAAAATACATCTAAGTCATTTTAGTTCTCACGTCGGAAATCGACTCGTAGAATGACAACAGCCAGGAAAAACTATAGGAAATGTGTACGCTTCTTAGATTGGTTTATTAGTATATGTTGTGATCGTGAAAGTTGTTTCTGGAGATGATCTAATCCACATTTTACAAGGGTTGGCTGATGATTAAACACTGTAACAAACTTACTATTTCGCTGGGGTCAACCGTTTGGTCTTGATAATATGACGACCATAAAACCTTTCAATACGTCAATATTTAACATTTGACTCGAACGATGGATGTGTGAGTATGTTCTTTCATTTTACGTTTGTTATGAAGATATCCTTACTTGTCTCGTTCCTGGTAGCCGTAATTATTATATACGCTACTGACAAAACTCAAAATAGTCTCTAGGATGATCGTTGTTCGTCGATCTATGATGGCAAACGATTGTCTTAGACATGGGTATAATAGCGTCCATTACGATCGAGGCACATGTAACTATCTGTGTTAGATCAGAGTACGTGGTGTCCATATGCTTTAAAATCAAAGGACGTGGTGTCCGTATACTTTAAAATCAAAGGACGTGGTGTCCGTATACTTTAAAAGCAAAGGACGTGGTGTCCGTATACTTTAAAATCAAAGGACGTGGTGTCCGTATATTTTAAAATCAGAGGATTTGGTGTCCGTATACTTTAAAATCAAAGGACGTGGTGTCCGTATACTTTAAAATCAAAGGACGTGGTGTCCGTATACTTTAAAATCAAAAGGACGTGGTGTCCGTATACTTTAAAATCAAAGGACGTGGTGTCCGTATACTTTAAAATCAAAGGACGTGGTGTCCGTATACTTTAAAAGCAAAGGACGTGGTGTCCGTATACTTTAAAAGCAAAGGACGTGGTGTCCGTATACTTTAAAATCAGAGGATTTGGTGTCCGTATACTTTAAAATCAAAATACATGGTGTCCGTATACTTTAAAATCAAAGGACGTGGTGTCCGTATACTTTAAAAGCAAAGGACGTGGTGTCCGTATACTTTAAAATCATATGACGTGGTGTTCGTATATATTAAAACGGACAGTGCTGTCAAGTAAGTAGCAATGATAACACTGCCAATTCGTAATGAGGAAGAAAATCCACGACCATTGTCTGATGTCAAATCTTTATTCATGATTTCCACTTTTATGATGAGTGTTGTTTCTTGGTTTTTTTTAATTTGTTTTTAGGGTTTAACGCCATTTTTAAGCACGAGATAGGTTATAAATGGCGGCCAGCATTAATGGTGGAGGAAGAACCCGGAAAACCCCAGAGAAAAACACCGACCCACGAGAAGCTACTGGCAAGCTTTCTCACAATCCCACATTGGCCGAATCCGAGACTCGAACCCACGCAGACAGGTAAGAAGGCTGTGATCCGTAATGGACAGCGCTTTAGACCACTCGGCCACTCGGGGCCCCAGTGCTTTGTTGCTTATTGGTCGTCGAGGAACTCTATGCATTGCTTTATATCTAGTTTTCGGTCTTTGGTAAAAGCGCTTTTGGAACTAGTTTTATTCGCATTGTGACCACAACGTTCTGTTGATTACACGTTTCTACACACAATGAAATCACGGAGGAATCAGTTTCCATGACAACGATGAGACAAACCGGGTGGTACAATTTCGATTGTGGAAGAACTTGACATTCGATAAAACCTTTGTACCAGTGAATGTGTTCTATGTTATGTTTTGTCACAGTTTCATATTGGCCATTTAATAAATGTGAACATTTACACACCCAATGATACATAACCAACAACGCATCAATATATTTTATTTTATTTTTAAGATTTGTCGACTTCATTTAACGTGTAGCACTGACCCGTTCTCAAGGAGAGTATACTTTTTAAAGGACAAAGTAGTAATCGGTTTTCTCCATTCAATAATGTACTAACAGCAGCATTACTGCATTTAAGATCCAAAATTTTACTATAATTATTTAAGAACAACTTCTTGCAAATTTACCTTGTATATATTTTGTTCAAACTGTATTTTGTCAAAATAATGACTGCATTCTAACAAAAATTAAGAAATGTTTATTTCTTTTAAAAACACGTTTCTTGCGCTGATACTGTTTGGGTGGTGTAACGAGATATAACAGTGTGATTGTACCTGATAGACGTCTGAACGTAATATATTTAACTAAATATTTTCGCGATTGTAAATTTATTTGTAATAATCCTGGTTCTTCTAACTAACCGTTGCCAATCCATTTGGCGATTTATTGTGCTACGCGCTTGTGACAATATAACAATCCATGACGTAGCACGTGCTTAATTTTAGAATTGTACAGACAATGCCTAAAACCTAAGTAACAATAAATGTCGTACCAAAAGGAGTCAAGGTGTTTCTGAAACTATTATACTGAATAGAATTGATTCACAAGAGCGAAACCCAATGTTGCTTGATACGCTCGGGGTTAGTGAAGGTTGTCTGAGAATGAACGGAGATCAAGAACGACCCGAAGAAGAGTTTTTGAATTTTGACAACAATCAATGTTGCACGCGTGTATCATCCTAGATGACATTCATGGGGCATGATCAGAATGTTGATTGCAGTTTTCAGAATTCTTAGCAGAGGTTCACACCATTATATTGTTACATGTTCAAGCTCTAATAAACAGTAGCACAGAAATAGTATTACAAAAAGCAAGCATTGTAAAACAATGCAAATAATTTATTTCGCTGGAAAAAGAACTTACAATAACAATTCATTCATCGTAAGTAACTAATAATCTCAGACACCAATGTTTAGATTGTTGATGGTAGTGTCGAATGGTCAAATTTGGGGTATTTGGCTGTTGATACTTAACCTTAAAATTAGATGGCTCAAGTGGGACACACTTGTAATAGTGGCACCATTCGTAGGTGAGCAACGTTGATATAATGCACTTAAGGAATTCAATGAAAATGCATGAAGTTTGGAAAACAACAACGACGGTGACGGCTATGTTATTGAATTTATTACTGACATCGATGATGCATTATCGGCAGATGATATTGATGCTAGTATTAATAATATTGTGGTAATTTATAATGGTATGGTCCAGCCAGAATATTCTCAATTGGTACACATAAAAACACGAACGTCATATACGTCTAAGTTGATCAGAGATAACTGCAATCTTTTGATTTCTTTTAATGGTGTTGATATATATACATTGCGAAACCATCATCAAATTTGGTGTCCCGGTGACATGGGTGTGATTAGGTTTCAAACCATTTTTGCTAATGCTCAGAAAACACGTATGGATTTTATATACAATAAATGTACACGATCCAAGAACACGATATCGCATTAGTCTTCATAAAATCTTTGGTTGAACAGCCCGTCAGCGATACTTTTACGTACCTCATTTTGATGGTTCAGTTTTCAAAATCGTTAAAACGTCGATTCACCCCCAATTTATTGCGTGACATTTTTCGCAATTTTCATGAAGATGTCTGCGAATGCAACCCACCAAAAATGTTGTTATAAGCGTTATTTTTACTAAATAATGTCTCCAATGTTTAGCCTCTTTAGCCTCCCTCGCCAAGGGTTCCCCACCCTTAAATGGCCAACTTTGTCATAAGCCTTAATTTGATCGAATATTGTGGTCTGTTCAGCTTTCCTGTTGCCAGCGGTGTCGCTGTTAGTACCATATTAATAAGTCTTTGGTTTGACTCTGCCGGCGTTCAGCGTACACATACGGATACCGTTAAGACAATATTAAACAAGAAGCAGTGTTAAAGAAAGTAACAGAATAAAAAAAAACAGTTATCACTAAGAATAGCTGTCACAACCCTTTTAACGGTATTCTATATAGCACTGCAGATCTGCTACCGTAAGCAGCAAAGGGTATGGAGGTGGAGGACCGACCCCAACTCCAAAATAAAGTGTCGTCGATTTTGAAGCCCCCCTCCTCCTCCTCAAACCCTCAAAGCCACTTTCAGCGTTTTGTAATAATCGGGCTAGAAGAAAAAAAATAGCAATCGTATATGTACCGACCAGTGTTAATTTTTCTATGGACACCATTAAAAATTCATTGAAAATTACTGGTACTCGTTACTGTCCATTTTGACTTCAATGGAAAAATATTGTCACGTGATCATCACGTGATTTTCTCACACTCTGTTCCATTTTGACGTCAGTGGAAAATTACCGGTACTAGTTAGAATTCACTTTTTTCCTTGATGGAAAATTACTGTCACTTGGCCAGTGCGTGATTTTTTCCCACTCTAATTCATGGAAAATTAATGTCATCTGTACATTGCGCGCATGTTATGCAAGCGGTCTATTATTCCACTATAATTTACATTCATATTTTCTGTCTTTATTGGTTAGCAAACTTAACCTAGCTCCGGAAAAGTCGGATGGATGCGCATAAGAAAGATCTCATGTGGACTCGTTTCACTTGTTGTCCTTTGCCCATTATATTAATATTTAACTGCCAAGTCTACTGTAGGTAACGTAATACCATTGATTTTTTTTTCTGATGTTTGTATTTTGTGTGAGTGTGAGTGACATGCGTATGATAAATTCGAGGTGACACCTAACTGATATATTTTGCACAAGAATATGTGCATGGAAAACGTTCTGCTGATTTATGAGTAACAAACACGTGTTAGAAGACTGCAATATTCAGTACTTAAACGAAGGGACATTTTCCAATCCGCCAAACAGAAGCATTTATGTATTGTATGCATTCAAAAAACTCAGAACAGAAAGCTGATGCAATATACTGGGCATCTGAATTAGTTTAAAATGAATATTTAGCCACTATACTAGTAATGATGCTGGAGTCTCGATATTCGTTTGAAATACCTCTGAATTTGTGATCGGTAGAGAAAAAATTGTGGCAGTCAAGGGATATTTATTATGTTAGATACTACGATTAATAGAAACAGAATAACCCTCGTAGATTTATAACGATGATAACCCTAGCGTTTTTTCAGAAATCTTAAGGAAGAAATTTGTGAACTCGTCAATTCTAATATGCGGAGACTGGAATACCACTCACGATCTAGACACTTATAATATTTTAACTGACAAACAATAATAACTTCGAGCACCCTTCCAGGACCTGAATAACGAACTGGAATTATTTCATCCCTGGAGAAATTCCATTAAATACTTAAATGGGTAAAGTATCAAGAATACCCTTAGAAACAAAGTGGATTCGATTAGTGTGTGTGTGTGTGTGTGTGTGTGTGTGTGTATGATGATATGCTGATCTAGCCAGGGTAAAAAACTGATCATTCCACTATTGTTCTAAGCATGCCTTTTTCAAAGTGTATGAGTGAAATAGGATATCGGAAATGTAATGCTCAATTGTTGAGGAATAATATTTATAATGATTTGGTCCAAACGTGTACAGCTGACAAATAAATGAATATTACGCAGAGGGAACTTAAGACGAATCTCTTCATGCTTCTCTTTAAAGTAGAAATCAAACATTTTATTGATATTTTGAAAATTAAAATAACATCTGATAAAATAGATTATCAAGTAATGAAAACAAAAGAGAAAAGGGACAAAAAAATGAAAAATGGCATAGAAATATCATGCAGGAAAATGTAGAATTATACAGATGGAGTAGCTCTGGAAAATTAAACAAAAAACCAAAGCTAGAGGAATCTAGGACAAAATACCTGGAAGGTGTTAGATTAAACTTGATAAATAGATTTTTTAATCAAAATATTAAACTTGGTCAAGAGGAGAGAGAATCATACGAGGGTTTACCTACAATGAATGAATAAAGCCTGTATATAAACCGGATGTAAAATGGGGAAACTTCCAATCTCAGATGGATTTACGGCGGAGTTCAATAATTCTTTTAGAAGTCTCTTAGGGGATTTCTATTTAGATCAATACGTTATGGATACACGATAAGAAAACTTTCAGATTTTGAGACTCAAGGACCGCTCCGGTGGCATAGTGGTTAGAGCGTCCGCAGCGGGAGGAATTATGAGTTTGTTAAAACAAAACTAATTGGAGATAGTTTACAAAGATATCTTTTTAAAAGTTAACGAGGTAACATACTGGATGTAATTATTAAATAAAAATATAAGTAATGAGGAGTGGTCTTGGATTCATAGCCGGGCAAATCTTTGTTCTAAGGATACAACATTTTCCTCCTTTCATTTTAAGTTAATGCAAATAATAATCATTGTCACTAATATCATTTTGAAAAGAATCAACATGCTAGATGATGTCGAATGAAATTTCTGAAAACTAATGTATTGAGATCTATTCTACGACTACAATATTACTTTAAACATTCTGTAATCTTTTACTCAACCTTTGCACCTTGTCCAAATATTTTCGGAAGGGAACAATTAGACATTCTGTGCAATCTCTTGCTTTATTTTGGCTAAATAAATATATTTACACTTGCAGATTCAACATGTAAAATCTTTGCTTTTATGTTTAAACAATTAGTTGAAGCGCGTAAGAACATTGAATAATATATTGCTAAGCTAAACAAATGAGGAGAACTATTTACTTCAAATATGGACTTAAGCCATGAATTTCTAGCTTGTGCAATGCTCTTCTTTCAGCCTATCTAATTTGTGTCAAAAGAGATTGTATGCAATATGCATGTGTATATCCTTGTGTGTGTGTTCCTTATTTATGCATTAATTATTATACCTAGATCAATTGATAACCAGGAATAATTTGATTTTAGGCTGACCTTTGGATGATATTCCCAAATCGAGCGGTCGAGCAATTACGGGCATAATAATAAATAAACAATACGAATAAAGAAAATGGAAAACAAATGGCAAATGCCTACATACAAACAATACGAAAGCGTACATTATGACAATTGATTTACACGTGTCACCAGAATGGTCTACTAAACTTGTTACCGGAAAAAAAAAATTGCTTACCGATGTGTGAGAAGTCACAAGGGCGATTACTCACAAGAGGCAGAGTACAATCAGCGTGGTGGGGGTATTCACTTAACATAATTTAGTATCTGATGATGCCTGACCCGTGGGGACTATAGCGTACTAGTCAACTATTGTATAAAAAGGAAACTGGCATGCAGGTTACCTTGGTGTTTACAGTCGGTTTGTCTCAAGAGATTTTTAGTATTACATTACGGGATATTTCCAATCTTAAGCCACTAATTGCTTTTGTACCGTAATTTATTCATTAATGATAGTAGAATTCCATCAATCAAACAATGTATATTGTTATCACTTACAACAAGGATAACCTTTGAAATGAGTTATTTTCGTAAACATAACTTACATTATTAACCAAGCCAGGGCAGCCAAAACCATATATACTCTATTGTATGTTCACACATTTTGTGGCTGGTTTCCATTTTCCTATATAATCAGTACCGTGTGTCCTAAAGACAGTGTCCTAAAGAACACATATTCCCGATTTGTATATGTATATTGGCTACCGTTTGTTCTCAGTAATCGTCATAGGCATATTGTAAGATAATTTATCAGTTTCAACTTTCTTCTAGAGAACATGCTTTTCGACGCAAGCTAATAATTTTCTTTCCAGTTGTAATTAATTATACTTGAAACTGGATTTTTATCTATATCAATCACTTTTGTCGGATTTAGTGTAGTTTTAATGAAAAATGTTGTACACAATTCTAGTCGCTAACCTTTAACTGTTAGTTACAGTGTTTATTTTGGCTGTAGTGAAAATCTCTTCATGACGGTTTGTGAAGTTGCCTATATAGTAAAATCGATTTTTCTTGATGATTTGTTGAGAAAGCGATTTTCATGCCGATTTGATGTTAATTACCTTTATCATTATTAGGATTTTACTTTTAACATGTATCTGCTTACACATAAATACACAGTTAAGACACAATATTAATGAAGCGGTGTTAAAGTGAGTAATAGAAAATAACCAGGTCCAAACCAAGAGTAGCTGTCACATCACTGCTACGTATTATAGATAATAATGCAGATCCTCTAACGTATCAAGCAGAAGGGGCCGACGGAGCACCAAAATGTCGCTTCGACCCCCCCCCCCCCTCCATCAAGGCGACAATTTTGTATCGGGCCGGAAAAAAAGACAAATGTATATGTACCGATCAATATTAGTTTTTTCACGGACTTCATTTTAAATTTACTCCAATGAAAATTACTGGTAACTAGTTTTTTTCCGATAGTCAATTGTAGTTGAAAAGTTAGTTACATTAATGTATATACTGAAATCGTATATGTCAACTGACTGGTTATCTGTAACTAAATTGTTGTTGTAATAATAATAATGAGTGAATCTGCGCTTAGTATATAATCTGATACTGCTATATTAGCCCGACAATGACTAGATGAAAGAAACAACCAGAAGTGGCCTTGACACCAGCGATGTTCAAAAACATCGGTGCCATAAGCAACAAGGCGGTAATGTGATCGCCTAATCGCCGGTGATTCAAACTAAAATTTGTCCAAATAACATTCTCGCTGATATGGAATGACAAGGAAGTATGATTGGTAGAAGACGGGTTGTACAAATTTTCCACGAAATTATTAGTGAAGCAGCACTATTTGTCAGCGTTTATTTACCAGTGGCATCATAGATACCAACGCTTATCGGGCACTGATTCATGAAATTACCGCCAATTACTACCGTGATTGATCAATTAGATCGGCTATAGCAAACTAACATGATTATACACAATGCCCAAAGTGGAGCTGAAAACGTCAGGGTGATAAATTCGCAATTACCGGTTTATAAATCGATCTACGGAAATGGACTCGGCGATGATAATAAAGGTTTATTCAGAAGGATACACCCAAAAGCAATTCCTACTGAAGCCACAACGAAGAAGTACGTGGATGGCAACAACGCCGCGATTAGGGCCACGTCTACGGCAACATGTAACATATAAACCACACTGAAATCGGAGAATGATGGTCATGTAATCGCGTTTACAAGCATGTCAGAAACTATCCGATTCTTATTGAAATCACCCGTGGTTTCTTTGGAAATCTAATGATTGTCAATGATAAGCTCGTTGATATTCACACATGACTTAGTGATTTTGTCATCATAAAACCTCAGTTGAAACGATTAACAAAACGATCGCAGAAATATCTGGATCAGTTAAAGGATTTCAAACAAAGATGAACGAATTTAAAACAGAATCAAATATTAATCTAATTAAGACCTCAATTGAAATGATTAACAAACAACAACGCTAACAGAAGTATCACGATCAGTTAAAGGATTTGACGGAAACATAAATGTGTTGAAACATAATTGAATAATATACAAAACAGTGTTAATAATATTCAACCATAACTCCAATACTAACACTAACTTTTCAAAGGTGATCGCCAAGCGAGATATGTGTTAGTACCATTTTTGTAAGTCTTTGGTACGATACGGCTGGGGATCGAACTCACAACCTGTCGCATTCGAGGCTGACGCTCATACCACTAGGCCGCCGGAGCGGTGTAATTGTGATAAGAATAAGAAAACCATTCGGAATAGTTAATTTTTAATTTTATTTTGCTTTTGCCCGTAATTTTTTTATGTGCTATTGATGTTCTATCTGGAGATTATGTACGATAGTACCACAGAAAAAAAAACACGTCGGTGAGGTGCGTCAAAATGGGTGACGTGCAATACGATCCTAACAAGTAGATAAAATTTAGTATATACACGGTTGCAAGGCCAAATATGTATGAAAACAGCTTTTGGAATGTAATTGTAATATAGCAAGTTTATAAACAAAATATACAAAACGTATAACAACTGACATAGTTTTGCCATATGACAAACTAGACTATCTGTTGAGCAATTGGCAAACTGACAGATATAATGAGATATAAGGAAGATAGATCTAAGTATCTGCAAGCAGACATTTACAGCTTGCAATATTGTACAATTGTACACACACACACACACACACACACACACACACACACACACTCTCTCTCTCTCTCTTCAGTCGGCTCATGGAGAAAGTTAATCAAATCGTGAACCAGAAGAGAGTGCGGCTACCAAATCACTTCACTTTACCGAATGGACATGCAAGTAATAAAGAATCGAGTGAGAGACCCGCTGTGATATCCATGTTCAAGCCATAACATTTTCCTGTCTTCGTGCCCGATTATTGGGATTGTGTCAGGCGATTGGAAGCGTTACAATAATGGCACGCGGATAGAGATGGAGTACCTACTGCAAAGTACAATGTTTCAGCTGTGGTCTAAAGTTGCGAATATAACTATGTATCTATAAAGATTCAAGTATTCTGGAACATACTCGATGGTATACGCGCTGTCTTTACCTGTATATGACCTTTCCATCCATCACACTACGGTACAGGTATGACGGTACATTGGCGAAAGTAGCACCCCTGTCCATAAAGAAAAAAAGAAGACTTCCAAAGTTAGGCATAAAAAACGAACAACTTACAAGCTCAAGACTTCATTACAAGTAGTATACAGGGGGGACAACATCCAAGACCGATAGTTCATTGTAACAACATAGACAAAGCAAGAAAGCTGAATACCTTTAAACCGACATCTTTCAAGTTCGGGGACTACCTACCCTACGTGGGACCTTAGTCATTGAAGTGGCATAACATGTCGCTTAAGAAGCAAGCTTGGCTAGGAGTCAAACATTGGACAACACCTTCACAAGAATTTAAACCCCATTTAAAAATAATATTCAAGGATTACCAAACAAATTGCGAAAAGATCTACAAGTTTCACAGGAACATGCCAGAGCAAAATCTGTACAACTTTTGTGTCGAGAAATTCACAAGACGAAACTGACAAAAGTCGACAACGCATCAGATATCTCTGGATTAAGGGTGTCTCCGTCCAATTATTCCGCTTTTGACCGTTTACATAAGAAGATTGTATTACTATTCTTCACCGTTACCCTGAATGATGTTGTCGGAAATTAATCTCCATGTGTATCACATTCTCTCTAAAAGAAGATTCTAAGTAAAACTAAGGGCATTCAGAAGTGACCCTCAACGTGGGTATAAACACTGGCTGCCATGAACATGGATACTTTACAAGAGAACATACGTGGTTTACCTGTGGAGCTGAGAGAACGCATTTAGAAAGAGTTGGTCACAATACAAGTAAAGTGGAAAAATCATATGCACCCATTACGTCACCGATGTTTAAATCAATGGTACCTAAATGTTATAATAGGTCTGATTCAAATGAAATTGTTCCAGTTGTCAGATATTGTTCAACTGGAGAAGACTTTGTTTGCTACTCATCTTTCTACTGCATACACTACATACATGCTTGCCATACTACATAATATTCCTGAGGAAGAGTGCGAGGCTTATCAAAATCGTTTACGCTATCATATCGTGTCTATAGTGGAATAATTATGTTAGATATGTGGTGTGTGAACTGGTGAATACAAATGTTGGATTAGCTGCAGTGTCACTGAATTGTGTATGACTGGTATCAATATGTATATGTGGTCAAAAATGTACTCGGGTTTCGCTGCCGCGTACAGCGTCACCCGAGGGTGGTTTATTTTTTTATAGTTATTTCGAAATACTGAACTCGACTGTTGAGTGCATGTGCAAATTGCCTGCAGTTCAAACCTAAGTACCTAGCTGTGCATGTCTGTCACAGCTAGTGTATATATAGAGCAAATTCTCTGTAAACATTACATTAAAACGAGTCTTGTCATAAAGATTACCACTTTACGGGAGTATAATACACACATGGTTGGGTGATGTGAAGTCGCGGAACTCTGTGTGGTTTCTTGTGACGTATACGCTGTGTCTGGTGACGTTGGGTCGGAAGAGTGAACTGGTGTTCTCGATGCGAGGGACTACGGCTTCGCGACCATCAGGTCTCTGTTAAATGTGAGGGCTCTCGAGGGATCCTTCAACAGACAGGGAGGTGTGGACCATGCGTAGTGACTCCTTGACCATTGACTAGAGTGGGTGGAACCGGAGATACATCGTGGACGTCAAATGGGAGCCACGATAGTTATATAATACGTGTTCCATGTTATTGTGATTGCCATCTGAGCAAAAATATCACCAGTTTCATATCAAAATCGTTATATGAACGATAAATTCATAATTTCATGTTTACATATCGAAATCGTTATATGAACGATAAAATCATAAATTACATGCCTTTACATTGCTAAATCGTTATATGAACGATAAATTCATAATTTCATGTTTACATATCGAAATCGTTATATGAACGATATAATCAAAATTACATGCCTTTACATTGCTAAAACGTTATTTGAACGATAAATTCATAATTTCATGTTTACATATCGAAATCGTGATATGAACGATATAATCAAAATTACAGGCATTTATATATCAGTCTAGTTATACGAGCAATATATTTGTAAATTGATACCTATACTTGTATTTGTTGATCACGTGATAAGAAGTTATTCACATTAGTTTCAAATTCCTTTCATTAAAATCATCCTTTTGAGGTTTTTTTGTTGAGATATTTGTTGTTGGTAGTTCCATGTTAGGAACTTTATAATTTTCCTTTTTTTTTATAATGGTGTCAGATTTGTTTATATTTAAATTGCGTTTATAAATAAACATCTTATTAACGCAGTTAGTTTCTGTGTCTTCACTAATCCAGTCCCAACCCTGCTTCATTCTGTGACATGGAGTACAATCAGTTCTTTGCAAAACGTTCAATTAGTTAAAATGTAGTTTGCACACAAAAGGGAATTATCGTAATGCCATTGCCATTTACATCACACACAATTTGCAACAAAGTAACGACTATCGCACCATTAGTCTCGATGCTCATTACATGGTCTTGTTTAAAAGCCCTATATACGGTTTACAGTAACTGCACGTCAACTATTGCAAGGCATCATTCACTTTACACATCAAACTAAACGCTTTTTTGAAAGAAAAAAGTAGCCATGATGCGTGTGGTCGATTGTCGCATCGACACTCAAATCAAAAAAGAAAATAAGTTTGCATTCTGGAGGTAGCGGTTCTCTAGGAGGTGCAATCATTCGGTCCCTCTTAAAATGGAATCCAGATGCTGTAATGTTATTTATTATTGAAGAATAACCATAGAAGGCGTTATGTAGAATTTTATTCTATACAATACATCTATACAGCTTGGAAGGGGAGTAAAGTCTGCCCTGAGAATATATTTCCCATGGAACTTAAACCCTAGTGAATCTATAACACAAACCAGCTGTTGGTGTGTATCAGTTCTAGTCCAGAGTGGGATATCTGATTACATTTACTGTCAGGTAATATTTCTAAGCTAATTAGAGTAAGGCTTACACTACATCTCCCCATCTGACAAGTTTACCATTAACACTAAACTTGATCTGATGACCGCATTTCTAAACAAGCTCCATTAGCTTATTTTGTTTTCTACAAGTTCAGTCTCTCAGGTGGTTTCGATAATCTTCCCGAACGTGTGAAATATCCGTTTTTAGTGGTTGGCATTGCTTTGCTTTCGTCTGAGTCAGTCAGTGGATCAGGGTTTGAAACAGTCACTCTGAGAGGCTCTGATATTGTGGTAGGCATTGGAATTAAATTTCTCCTATTACGCCGTATCTCTCTCTCTCTCTCTCTCTCTCTCTCTCTCTCTCTCTCTCTCTCTCTCTCTCTCTCTCTCTCTCTCTCTCTCTCCCTCGTCAGTTACTACCATGTATGAACGAGGTGTAGATGCCTGAGATTTAATTATCCCTGATGAAAATTGATCTTTAATCCATACTTTATTCCCTACCTGAATTTTTTTCATATTTCGGGCGCGGTGTCGGCGATCATAATTTCTCTTTTGAGTTTTCTTTTGAAAGTTTTCCGATTTCTTCAGTTTTATTAAATCTGGCCATTTCGGCTCCAAGTTGTTTGGTGCCATTGGCAAAGTAGTTTGTAATTTTCTTCCCATCAGTAATTCGGCAGGGCCATATCCATTTGGTAATGGTGTTGCGCGATATGTCAAAAGAGCTATGTAAGGGTCGTTTGCTTTCTTAAGCATTCTTTTAATTGTTTGAACAGCTCTTTCGGCTAGACCATTGCTCTGTGGATATTTCGGACTACTTGTAATATGTTTGAATCCATAACTTTTCGCAAAATCTTTGAGTATTGCGGATGTGTATTGCGGACCATTATCTGAAACTAATACTTCTGGTATACCATGTCGCGCAAATATTGGTTTTAGATGATTGACAATTGCTTTAGAACCTGTGCCTTGCAATTTTGCTACTTCAATGTATCGTGAGAAATAATCAATCACCAAGAGATATGTTTGACCATTCAGTTCAAACAAGTCTGAAGCGACTCTTTGCCAAGGTCGACTTGGAAATTCATTTGGTATCATTGGTTCAGCTTGATCTCTTGAGTTTTCTATGCAATTTTGGCAAGATTTCACCAAGTGTTCTAGCTGAGTACTTAGTCCTTTCCACCAAACTGACGTTTTGGCGCGTTCTCGGCATTTCACTATGCCTTGGTGACCATCGTGAATTCTCTCAAGGATTTCTTTTTGAAGTGATTCTGGTATTACCAGGCGTGTACCTTTCATTAAAAGACCATTTTGAATTGTAAATTCACCTCTATCTGCCCAGTACGATTGTAGTTTTCCGTCCATAGCGGATTTCTCTGGCCACCCCGTTTCACAGAATTGGACAAGTTGTTTGCAAATCGAATCATTTCGATATTCAGACTTTATTTGTTCAAGTCGAACATTTGATGCAGGCAAATTACTAACTATGAAGTCAACGTAGGCGTTAGTTTCAGCCTGAAAGTCTCTGTCACTCTCAGAGTAATAAGTTAAAGGTGCTCTGGATAGAGCATCAGCAGTTATTAGATTCTTGCCAGCAACATGAACTATGTAAAAGTTGAATCTCATCAAACGCATTCTAAAGCGTTGAATTCTAGTGGGTAAATCTCCCAAGATTGTTGTGCTCATTAGTGGTACTAATGGCTTGTGGTCAGTTTCAAGTTTGAATTGTGACCCAATTAAATAGCTACTAAAGCGTTCACAAGCCCAAGTGATTGCAAGGGCCTCTTTTTCTATTTGAGCATAGCGTTGCTCAGTTTCTGACATACCTCGTGACGCGAACGCCACCGGTCTCAGAGTGCTACCGTACTGCTGCCGTAGCACAGCACCTAGTCCAAATGAAGATGCATCTGCAGATACAACTATTTTTCTATTTGGATCATAATGTGCTAAAGTAGGTGAAGATATAATTTCTTGCTTGATATCTCTAAAAGCTTGTTCTTGATATGGACCCCAAGTCCATGAGTTTTTACCTTTCAAAAGCTCACGTAATGGTTTTGATTTTTCTGCCAAATTTGGACTAAATTTGCCAAGCTGATTTGCCATACCGAGAAATCGTCGTATCTCTGTTACGCATTTCGGTGTTTCCATTTCAGTTATAGCTTTAACTTTTTCTGGATCAGGTCGGCAACCATTTTCGTCAACAATATGCCCAAGAAACCTTATGGATGGTCTCGAAAATTCACACTTTTCAGCGTTCAAAGTGACGCCGGCCTTTTGAACTGATTTCATGACCATTTCTAAAATAAAACCTACCAAAAGGAGTAATGAAAGTTGTAAGGCGGCGTGATTCTTCTGACAGGTTTATCTGCCAAAAGCCCGAGTTTGCATCAAGTTTGGTGAAAAACTTTGCACCAGCTAGTTTTGCAAGGGATTCTTCAACGGATGGTAGTGGGTGGTTTTCTCTTTTAACCGATTCATTCAGTTTAGTTAGATCCACGCAAATTCTTACCTTACCGTTTGGTTTTGGAACAACAACCATTGCAGCGCACCACTCAGTGGGCTCATCTACTTTTGAAATAACTCCCATTTGTTCCATTCTAACCAACTCCTCTTTAACTTTATTCAATAAAGGGATAGGAACCTTTCTTGGGGTAGATAAGGCATAAGGTTTGGCATTTTTATCCAGAGTTATGTTATAGAACCATTTTGTTTTCCCTAGACCTTTAAACAAATTTGGATATTTCTCGCGATAGTCCCTATCTAAATTTATGGACTTATCCTGAATTTTGCTTGCATTTTGTGAGTTTAAATCTGAGGCATTTACGGAGGATATATTTACCTGTTCAATAATCTTAAGAGCCTGAATTGCGGGCCTACCCAAGAGTGCCTGATTCAGTCCCTTCACAACAAATATGTCTTGTACACTGAATGCATTGTTTGACTCCAGTCCACAGGTAAATTTTCCCAGCACTTTAATTTCCGAGTTTCCAGGTCCATACAGTTTTCGATCAGACTTTGAAAGTTTTTGTTCTCCGATTTTTCTTAAATCCTTCTCAGGAATTACAGTCACATCAGCTCCAGTATCAATCTTGAATAAAAGTGTAGTGTTGTTTAATCTCACTCGCGTCATCCATGGTTGACCCTTCTTTGTGCTAACAGTCCCTAGAAATCCAGATTCCGCTCTCGATTCTATTGTGCGAACTGTTGATTTTGACAGACAGCATTTTGCATAGTGTCCTCTTTTCTTACACTTATGGCATTCTGCTTCTTTTGCAGGACATTGGTCTCGATAATGATTTCCTTTCTTTCCACATCTCATGCATCCTTTTCTGCTGACATTATTTTGTTGAGCATTTGGAAATTTATTTTTCTGTTTCCAATATTTCAGTGAAGACGATTTTACTGCGTCCATTTCAGTCATTCGTTCTCCACTTCCTCGTATCGTTGTTTGCTGCTTTTTCACAGCCTCATTTTGTCGAGCTTGAATAACGGCAGATTCTAGAGTTAGATTCGCATCTAACTGCAATTTTTCTGACAGTTTTGAATCTCGCAGTCCAACTACAAGTCGATCTCTGATCATTTCATCATGTAGTGACCCGAAATTACAATTTTCTGCTAACACATAGATAGCAGTAACAAAACTGTCTACTAATTCTCCCTCTTCCTGTTTTCTTTGATTAAATTTGGCTCTTTCAAATATTACATTCCTCTTTGGAATGAAATATCGCATGAATTTATCTGTCACAGGCTTCCACTTTTTTTGATCTTCCTCTGTCTGGTTGAACGAAGACAAAATGTCATCAGCCTCACTTCCCATGGAATAAATCAAGGTATTCACTTGTATTTCTTCCTCTTTTTCACTAAGTCCAGACGCTTGACGAAAGCGTTCAAAACGCTCAAACCACTTTTCCCAAGTTTCAGGTCTCGAAAAGTCAAATTTGTCCGGATTTGTAAATTGAAATGAAGCCATTTTCAACTCTGATAATTTCAATCCTGTGTTTTTACCGCTGCCACCATGTAATGTTATTTATTATTGAAGAATAACCATAGAAGGCGTTATGTAGAATTTTATTCTATACGCTGTTGATCCTCATGATTCTCCCCAGCATTTGGCTGGTTTGAATCTAGGAGGAACACCGTCGATTGCGAAAATGTATTATGAGGTGCAGTGGTACCCTGTCCACCCGTGTTTGCGGCTAATGGTGTTGTATAGTTGTGTTAAATTTTTTATTTTTACAGAATTTAGATGACGGTTTATCTTTGCTTTGTTTATCAAATTGTCATAGTTACTTTACCCATAAAGGAAGTTAGGTTGATGGTACTTTCAAAGTCTCTATTCGTGCTATAGAGAGTAATGATTTCCTTTCAATCTAGTTCCTTAAACTTAGGATCATATTCTTCTCCCTAAGAACTATGGGGTTCCAGGGCTAATTTCTGCTCCTTTTTGTTATTGAGTAGTTAATGTTATTATTTCCCAGTTGGCTTTGCCAGAGCCATTTGTCCATATATGTGAGTGTATTGTGTTTTTAGTTGGTGTGTTATGAGGATTTTGTGGTATGGACAGCACTATCTAGGTCACATTCTGAGTTGGATTCTTATCTACTCTTTGGGTGTTTGTTTTTGAATTGTTTGGGGGGGGGGGTGTTTAAGATACGGTTATGCCAAAAATGAGTTCCTTTACTTCGAAAAAGGGGTGTGTGATTTATTTAGATAATTTATGTGGTGTATGTGTCTCTCTCTGGTTTTAAATGCTGTGGCATTGAGGCTTTTTTCCTAGTGAGGTGTGTTGTGTTTTTGTTAGTTTCTTAGGGGAATCGTGGTTGTATTGTCGTTTCATGGAGTTGTAGATATAATTTGGAATAGCCCTTTTGCGGGCTATTATTCAGTGTATGGGGTAGTTCGTATGGGTCTATAGACCCTTTTTGAGATTTGGTATGTACGGTAGTACGGGGGGGGGGGGGTTGTATCATTTTCCACTCTTCTTTTCTCTCACCCTTTTTTTGTTATGGTCATTATTGTTAATTTTTTGTTAGTGGTGATGAGAGGCTAGTGTCTCTGTCATTATTTATGTGTCAATTTGTGTTTTGGATGTATGTCGGTTTGTTTTGTTGGGGAGAATATTTTGGAGTATGTGGGGTTGACTGTTTGTGTTTGATTGTAGATTAGGTTAAATTATTGTCTCTTATCTGGTTAATGAGGGGCTGGCGTCGTTGTGTATTGTTTGTATGTTTGATTTAGTTGGTTTTTATTTGTATTGTTCCATTTGGGGGGGACTTGATAATTAGTCAATGTCATTAAGTTGGGGGATGTGTTGGTGTAAGTTGTATTGGGGGGGGGGTATATTTAGTTCAGGCGGGTCTTTTGTGACCCTCATTCGAAAATG
Source organism: Unio pictorum (assembly GCA_030141615.1). Taxonomy (NCBI): domain Eukaryota; kingdom Metazoa; phylum Mollusca; class Bivalvia; order Unionida; family Unionidae; genus Unio; species Unio pictorum. The sequence continues at coordinate 12,585,581 of JARLTB010000074.1, forward strand.
TATCTTTTATTAGTTGGCCACAGCATCATTGCCCGTTATGCTGGGTATACTTTTCCTAGGCTCCCCCGTAATTTAGGGATTGGTTTTTATTGTTTGTGCGGTGCTTGGGTTAGCACCTTCTTGCAGTTAGGATTCCCAGGAGTAGTTCCGGACGCTGTCTTTATTCGATTATTTGTGATTATTTGGTTTATATTAGTAGATTAGTCTTAAGTTTCTATTGAGTCGGAGTGTCTGTACCTTGTTTGCATTATATGGGTTATATATGTTATTAAGGAGGTATAGAGTTTCTTATTTTCAATGTTGTGGGTGTTCAGTAGTAAATTTGTATCAATTTCGGTTGTGTTCGTATTCTTTTGTTGGTTTTTTATTTCTTTTATAATAATGTCCCTTTGTGTTTGGAATGTCTCGCACTCTAATATTAGGTGTTGTTTACTATCAGAGGATTGTTTGCACATAGGGCATTTAGGTATTTTTTGTAGTATTTTCCTTTTATAGGCTACTTCACCTGTCCACCATATGTCATGTAGGTAATGGTACATTGAGTTAGATTTTCCCCATGGAGTGTGTGACCAATTTTTCCAAATTTGATCCCAATTTAAGTAGGGCTTTCTTAATTCTACAATGTGTTTTGGGAGTTTAAATTGTTTTATAGTTTTGTATATTTCATCAGCTTTGGTCTGTTGCCAGACTTTTGCGGTATTTTTGTAGTTTTTTATTGTTTTTGTATGTCTCCATACGGTTCGTGGGGGAGTTAGTATTTTGGTCATGCTGTTGTTATGGTATATGGCTTTATTGAATGGTATTGAGAGACCGAACCAGTAGATATAAATGGCTTGCCATGGGTGTGCTATTGTTGTATTTAGAGAGTTTATTCTACAAATATGGTTGGTTTCTTGTTTGAGTGGTAGGTTTGGAAGGTTCCTTCCTCCTTCATTTTTGGCATGTTGTAATGTTGCTTTTCGTAGTTTAGGAATTTTTTCCCAGATAAAATTATAGATTGGGGTTTCTATTTGTTGCATTTGGTTTAGGTTGAAATCAATGATGTTAAATTCATACCAGATGCTGTTAAATAAGTATGTTTTGGCTATATGAATTTTTTCCATAAAGTGGAAGTTTCTGGAGTTCCAGATTTGTTTGTGGTATGTTATTTTTTCTAAGATTTGTTTGAGGTTCCATTGCGTATTGTTTTTTCCTAAGAAAATACCGAGTACTTTTACTCTGTGCTTAATTTGGTGTTTTGGGAATGACAAATATTTGTTGTTTTTCCAGTTGCCTATTAGTAGGACTTCAGTTTTGTCTGGGTTTAAGTTTGACCCAGAGGCATCGCTGAAGAGTTTGTATTGGTTGAGTAAGGTGTGGTAGGAGTTTTCTGATGTTATAAGGTGTGATACGTCGTCAGCATGTAGAAAGGTTTTGATTGGGTCACGCAAATTCGGTATTTTAACTCCTATTATATGATCATTAGCTTGTATAGTTCTATTTAGTGTTTCAATTCCTACAACATAAAGTAGCATAGAAATTGGGCATCCCTGTCTTACCGATCTGGTGATGGCAAAGGGGGTTGTTTGCTTGCCGTTAACTTGGATTTTCGATTGAATTTGGTTATATAATATTCCAATCCATTTTGTAAAGGTGGGGCCAAAGCCATTTCTCTTGAGAGTTTCTATTATGAAGTTGATCTCAATCTTGTCGAACGCTTTTTCCTGGTCGAATGTTATGAGCGCTCCATGTTGTTGGTTGTTTTCCATGTAATCTATGATGGTTTTAATGGATAATATATTATCCGAGATATGTCTGTTTTTTTCGCCGCATGACTGGTTTTTCTGTATAATTCTTTCGAAGGTTGTAGAGAGTCTAGCTGCTAGAATACTGCTTAGTATTTTGTAGTCAATGTTTAGTAGGGAAATCGGTCTCCAGTTTTTGAGGTCAGTGGCTTCGCCTTTATTTTTATATAGTAATGTGATTATTCCCGTACGCATTGTTTTTGTCATTATTCCTGTGTCTAGTATATGTTGGTATAGTTTTTGTAATTTAGGGACTAATTGGGCGCTGAAGTGTGTGTAAAAGTCAGCAGTGAGGCCGTCCAGTCCTGGTGTTTTACCTTTGTTCAGTTTATTAATGGCTTTCGTGATTTCTTGGGTCTGTATGTCACAGTCGCATAGTTCTTTGTCCTTGTTTGTAATCGTAGGGAGGGTTACCTTATCTAGGAACGCGTGTATTGTTTCAGGAGGAATTCGTTTGCTTTGGTATAATTGATTGTAAAAATCTTTGATGTAGGTGAGGATTTCAGTTTTGTTTTCAATTAGTGTGTTCCCTTTTTTGAGTCTGGTTAGTGTTTTCTCATTCCCTTTCCTACATTCCTCTCTCCTGTAGATTTGTTGACCTATATTGTAAATATCATGGTGTAGGCCAGATCTGAGTTTTGCCCCATTTGTTTTGCATCGCTGTAATTGGGTTAGAACTTTCTCAGTTTTTTTCTTTTGTTCATCGGAGATATTTTCTGTTTCTAAAATTCGCGTACATTCAGCTTCTATCATTTGGTTATGTCTGCTTTGGATCCTAGCATACTTTTGGCATATATTTCGGATGTTAATTTTCAGGTTGTCCCATGATTGTAAACCTTGGAATTCAAAGTTGTCAAGTTCGTTTATTATTTCAATATTTAGTTCTTTGAGTGTTAGTAGGCTGCAGTTTAGTTTCCAATAGCCTTTGCCCCATTTTGTGGGTGTTGAAGTTTTGTATTCTAGGGTTATTAAGTTGTGGTCCGTTATTTGCTTTTCTTGGTCCATTATTCGCTTTTCTATAATATCACAACTGATAATGTTGGTACGGTTTTTATTTAGTACATAGAAGTGGTCTATTCTGGATTTTTTGTTGGTGTTAAATTGTTGATAGGTGTATATTATTGTATGGGGTTTCAAGAGTCTGTATGCATCTAGTAGGCTATGGTTGTCAATCAAGGCTTTCAGAGTTGAAGCCTTTCTAGAGTATTCTTTCAGGCTGGATCTATCGATTGCTTTGAGACAGGCATTAAAATCTCCGCAGAGGATTAGATCTTCATGGTGAAAGTTAGATATGTAGTTGCTAAGGTCTTTATAGTATTTTGGTTGGTACTGGTATTGCGCTGGGGCATAGATATTACAGATGTGGGTCTTATTGACTTCTATGTGAAGTAATCTTCCTTTGAGGTTTTCAGGAGTTTTGTATAGTTTCCAGTTGTTTTGAGCAGCAGAGAGGGCGAACCTCAAAAACCAAAAAAAAGCGTCGAATCGTAAAAAAAGCGTCGAATCATAAAAAGCGTCGAATCGTAAAAAAAGCGTCGACAACCAACGCTTCCTCGTCTACGCCAGCGTCGTTTTCGTTCATCCTCTCTGCTGCTATGGGTTAATAATTATTTTACGAGTTCAACCGAATATTTGATCCAGTCCTTAGGATCTCACAAACAGACTAATCGCTAACACCTCCTCTTGTAGATCAATTAGATTATTAGATTGGTCTGTGAGTTTGAAATTAATTCTTGTTAGCGAATCATTATGACATCGCATATAGACTGGATTAACCGGAGACTCGATTATTAAAAATCCTGGAGGGGCTGTTGGTGCAAACGAATAAAGAATATATCCTTGCTGAGCTTGATTTGATCGTTCGAGATTAATTTGATAGCTTCCTTCGATAACATCGCATACTAAATTGAGCGCAATCACCGAGGATATATTCACGTTGAACGGAGCGATATGTCTGCCGCCACCATTTGGATCATTATTATGTTTGAGGATTTTTATTTCCGGTGATGCTGTTTTTCTCCATGCATCATGAATTATTCTAAAACCAACATCGATGGTGTCACTGAGAAGTTTTTTTAGTTTTGGTACGTTATATCCTGGTAGTTTAAATGTCGGAATATCTTTGACGGGGATTTTATATTCTGATGCAAATCTTGTTCTCGATAGGGGATTATCGTCATCTAGTATATCCTGAATAATTTTCAGGTTAAATGTTTCCATATCGTCGATAATTTTATTGCATGTTTCTACGACGCTGATAAATTCATCTCGGGTGAGAGAGCCGGATTTGAGAGATATTAACAACAGCGATAAATCATTATTCATTGCTGTGAAATTTTCGATAATTTTAGGTTCGTTAACAAAATGATGTCCCTCTATTCCCTCCCCTGGCTTCTCTTCTCCGGTTTCGTGGTATCCGAGACCAAAAAACTCTATAGTGATTGTGTGATCTTTATAACTCCTTATTGGATTATTAGGTTTTATCCTGTCTGTGATATAATTAATTTTTTGTGGTTCCGGTAAATCAACGGTTTTTCCCCCTGGTGGTAATTCAGGCCATCCTAGTACGGTTCTAATAGAACTCTGATAGATATCTACGACGTATCCTTCTGTGCTTATTTCAATTGCGGATGATAGCGTCGGCTCATGAACCGTTATAGCGATTTTTGATTCTGCTCCAGTAATCGATTTTATTCTACGCGCGAATTCATTATTGATTTGTTCAATTTGGTAGGACCCTGTTGGTATTGAAACAACGTTCCAGTCTGGAGTCCCGTCTTCTTTATTCTTATTCGCGAACACCAAGGAATTATTCGGTTGTTGACCACCGAATGCTACCGATCTGATATTAGGCCAACTGTGATACACTCGTAGTTTTGCTAACGCTATCTCCTTCACTGGGACCGGAGAGGGGAAATTCACACTGAATTCTGGATTCGTTGATGTTATTGATATCATGCTTGTTTGTACTGGGTTTGTGTTCTCCACTATTCGTTGAAGTAATTCCATCGGTGTTGTCATCGTTGCTATACTCATGTTGTCGCTCTAATTTTGATATCGCGGAATCATAAATACTGACCATCACTGAGAACTCACTATCCGATATCGTTGAGGTTATTGATATCATTCTTTTTTTTGGGTTCGTGTTTTCTAATTCCATCGGTGTTGTCATTGTTGCTATACTGTTGTTGTCGCTCTAATTTAGATATCGCGGAATCATAAATACCGACCATCACTGAGAACTCGCTATCTGATATAATTGTATTATCGAGTGACGACGATATCATCGAGGATAATTGCGAGTACGCGGTTGATACAACATTAAATTGAATTAAGTAATCTTGCAGTTTACTCTGGCTGCATGATGATATCTTTTTTATGATCCCGGTTGATATACCTGCGATTGTAGCCGCCGCAGAAATGCAAATTGGAACTACGACCGGGGCAATCATTGTAACCGATGCGAGTATTATTCCGGCGCCAGTGAGAACGCCTGACAACGAGTACATGGTAACATCAACTGCGGTGATTCTTCGTCGGTATTTTTTTATTTTTATTTGATACTCCTCGGCGAGGGTTTTGAGTCTAGTCTGAAATTCTCTGACCTGATCATAGCGATATCGATGCGATTGTGATTCCATTGACTCTGTCAACGGGATTATTATCGGTTCAATTGATTTCGTTGACTTCGTCAATGATGTCATTGTTATTTTAAACCCGCTAGTGTTTTCAATTATTCGCCATCGTTAGCGGGAATTGCTAGTTGCTTCAGCCGGAAAAATTATCTACGAGTTCTATACACCAGGCTATTTTTGATCTAATGGTGGAGCTATCAACCGCGACGAAGTGAAAGCGTGGTGTTTTGCCAGTCTCGATAATTAACGTCGCGACGCCACCAGAGTAGGTTCTATTGTCCATGATCAGATTAAATTGATGAATAGAGGCCCACGTTAACCTGTAGATGCCATCAACCTTCGTTTCCCCACCCCACAAGAGATCGACGGTAGTAAAAGGCAGGGGATCGTCTATTATCCAATTCTTGATTCCATGATCGGTTGTATACACGATATTTTTAATGTCCTTGTGCGGAATCTTTAACTTTTCGAGATTTTCTATTAGTTTAGAAATATCGAGATAATTTGCCTTGATTTCATTTTCATTCATCATCCTCCCCGCCTCCTTGTTAAAAAAGAAAACCGATAAAAAGTTTTTAATTTCAGCGAGAGTCATGCCAACCACAGGTGGGGTTCCAAAGAACTTACCAACGATATTTCTTCGAAAAGCATTATAACCTCGTATATGATCATCCAGCTCACGGCCGTGGGCGTCAGTCGCGTCGGTGATTGTAGACACAAGTGCGCCTGGTTTAAGTTGTCCATCCTTGGAATACAGCGCAATAGAGTTTTCAGCGGCGTCGCGCTGCCGTATCAAAATGTCATCCAACGACACATCACTGCTTTTCAATTTACCCTGATCGGAAAATAGCACAACGGTATCCTCGATTGCGTTTCGTTGTTTAATCAATATATCATCCAACGACACATCACTGCTTTTCAATTTACCCTGTTTGTCTTGAAATACAACTATTTCCCCGGGGTCAACACTTGTTAAGTTCAACGTCTCAGCGATTCCATCTTCAATTATTTTTTTAATATCACCCGTCGCAGTGTCATCGGGTTTGGGTTTCAGAGGTCTTCCCCAGATATCAATCATTGTTATTGTAAAACTCTTTCTCTCTCTAAAATCGTTTTTGACGACTCCGTCGTTGCCAGCGACTACTAGTGTATTCATTTACGACAACATGTGGTGGTTTTCCCCTTGGGTTACCCAACGAGTTAGAAATAGCGTTAAGGACATTTAATACTTCGCTGCCACATATTGGTGGGTCAATCATCGTTTGTGTTGGTAGCGTAGAATACCAAGTCTTCATTGGAAGGGTTTTTATATAACGCATAAACTCGCTTGGCGGAGCTAATCCATATGAATCAAAATAGACAATCCCACGTGGATCAATAGCGTATGCAACCCAGTGAGTTCCGGGTCCGGTGCTGTTATCGAGATTAATGATTCCGGTTTCAGTGTTGTTTGGTTTTCTCGGTAATTGATCTCTCATAAAGACACCTCTGAAATTTTTAATCGCCAGTTTTTTAGCGGCATCCATTAAATCAAAATTGGACACAGGAACCATCGGTTCCTCTCCAACTAATAAACCGGTCCTAGTCTCAGGCCTTTTCCACTGTACCATGAATACGGGGTTCCTGGTAGTCTTAGACCCTTTCCGCTGTACCACGAATACGGGGTTCCTGGTAGTCTTAGACCCTTTCCCTTTTTTTATATCCTTGTCCAGTTGCCTTCTTTAGTGCCATTCCTGCCGCGGTACCAACGGCTCCTAACGCTGCCGCTTTAGCCACCGCTGGGGCTGCTGCCGCAATCAAAGCTGGAATCGCAGCTAACAACGGGAATATACCGCCTGTTTTAATCATATTTTTGATAGCAGCCGCAGAGAGAGTAATCTGGACACCCTTTTTTGCTACTAGTGCATCATTGAAATGTTTTATTTGACGAGTTGTCAGTGATAATTTATTTGCACCACCGGTCATTTGATTGGGTTTCAGCGTGATTGTGGTTCCACATTGCTTAGCTGATTTGGATTGTAGTTTTTTTAATTGACCGGGAGTCAACGCAACACTAATAACACTATACGACATTATACAATAACAGATTGATCTAATGGAAAAATCCGAAGGATTTTCAATTACATATTTTCTACTGGTGCATCTACTACTCTCATTCTTCCACCAACACCTTCGAGTAGCATTGATTTATCACTGAGAATGACAGCAACCGCTCTGTAATTAATAATACCACCAGGACGGGTTACACGGGCTCTAAAGTGTATATCAACGACAGATTGTCTCATCAAATCAAGGTGTTCCAATGAAAAGTAATAAATCGGATATAGACTTTTGAAATCCAATTGTGATATTTGCAAACCAGTATCCACATTTTGATCACGTGCCATATACGACAATAGGTTATGATATACACGTGCAATATGGTTGTGAGTGTAATCAAGTTGTATATCCTCAGATGGTTCCTGTTGGCCGTTTATTCTCAGCGAGACTTCTTTAACACCTAACTGATCAAATATCATATGACTACGTTCTTGATTACCAACTCGCGCATTATTCTGTAACGCTACAAATATGTGACGTGGAGCTGAAACGCCTTGTTTTGATGCCAGATGCCAAGTAAATATATCATCAACATTATCCTGTTTAATATCCGTAGTCACTGATAACCAACTCAACAACGACTTTCCTCCTTGATCCATAAATGAAAGTAGTCGCTGTTCTTCGGTGATCGATGGAGTTAACACTGGCATCCACAATGATAGTTTTGTTAAATGGACTTTACCATCGGCAACACCAGCATCACGCCAGATTGCATCATTATCAGTACCCTTTCGTACAAGCGCTACTGTATGCTTCGCTCCATAGATAACTTTTCGGACGTTTCTACAGAATCCAAATATATGATGCAGTGGAATCGCGCATGAAAATTGTCGACGCTGTCCTTGTAACGTTGCTACGCTTGTTGCAAACCCTAGGTTGTAGTTAATGATATTATTTATGACATCAAAATCACCAGCTGGTCTTACATATCCGGCTGGTGCTGGATTAACTGAAGAAGCATGTGTTGCCTTTACTCTAGAATACTGGTTGTGTTCAGGGTGATCAGTGATATCCTTCGCGAACATCATAGATGGACCAGCTGATCTTGTATAATCATCAGAATATCTCGCTAACCCTATGATTGTTGTAGCCACATCAACTTCACGGTCAATGGATTCAATTTCTTTTCCATCAATGAGATATCTAGCGCTTTCAAATAACGCCATGATACCGTTATTGACAAAACCGACTTTGATAGTTGGGTTATTGTCATATGGTGTATTAGCTTCAACATTTGTTACAAGTTCTCCTTCGATTTCGATAAACGCTTCACACGGTAGAAAATATTTACTGGTATCATGAACTTGAAGTCCAATTCGCGATCGGAGATCCGGTTGTGCTGCGTGATAAGAATAAAATTGAAAATCGCGTACGGAATCATTCTTGAGCACTGGGGCATCCATATCAAATGCTGGATCAGGTGACCTTTTGAACATTTTATTCTATTTATCAGAGTCTAAATCGTAAAATCGTAAACGATTTTCACCGTAGGATTTTCATCGTCGTGTTTTTTTAAAGCCACTTCCCGCTATCATGTTTGCTATCATGTTATTTTGGTCACTCGGAGTCACCAATGACGAAGTCATCAACGATGCTAATTTTTCGTCTACTGCGTTATTTATAATTCTACTAACACTTGCAGGCATTTCCGCTGTAGACGGTAACGGTATCGGTTTCTTTTTTCGTAAATCACTTCGTGATTTCACTAATGATGTTATTGTATTCTTTGCGGCTGAAAACGCTTTTCCGGCAAGATCTCCAGCGAAATCTCCGATTTTGCTAATACCCTTATCACGAATAACATCAATGGCTTTCATACCTAGTTGTTTAGCCAACGGCATCACTTTTGGAGCCATTCTCGAAAATAATCCTAAAATGGTATCACCGAGACCATCTCCGTAGTATGCTCTATAAACAGGCAATCGTGAGTTTACCACATAGACGCTAGTTGGTTTGTCATGGTTGTAGTGTATGATCATTATTTGAAATCAGAAACAATTTTTCAATTGTAAAAAAATTTATCAATTGTAAATTCAGTCGCTGTGATACCCACTTGATAACTCGCCAATGAAATCTCGATATGTTTTGATATCCATGATACCACCTTGAAATAACCGCCTGCAGATATCAGCTGCCTCATTAATTATTTCCGGTGAGTTATTTCCAGCTCGGAACCCTCCTACAAGAACTTCTAATCGTGATATATCACTGAGAACACTACCAGGACATGAAATCCTTGGATTCTCACTGGAATCTCGCAATCCACTTCCGCTATAACCCATTGCTTCATCGTTTTTCATTCAGTTTTTCTTCATCAGTGGGTTGTAAATAACCAAGAGGATCATCATCATCATCATCATCAGGTGGTAGTTGTTGTTTTTCAGGCGAGAAAAATATCTTTGCAGGTTGTTGTTTTTTAGGTGAAAAAGATATTTTCTTTGCAGGTTGCTGTCGCTGTCTTTGCAATTTTGGCGGTTTTTGTTGTTGTTTTAGTTCTTCAAATTGTTTATACACTATACCCACCGCATCGATATATTCGATGTATGATGCACTATCTGTCTTAATCTGACTTGTTTTAGTTTTGATTTTGTAGAATATATCAGCCCAGTGAGTTATACTTCTAACAAACTTATGATGTTCTGGTTTCAACATATTTTTCCTGTTTTCATAAGTCGTAACAACAAGTGCAGGAATTTCTGTTGGATCAGTCTTATCAATTGCTGCTAACCCTTCCTCATTAAATCTCACGCGTAAATCATCTACTGTTCTTTTTGATTCCATTTTTTGTACAGCCTGTTTTGTTTGTTCAGTTTTCGCTGCTATTTTTTCGAGTTCACCGATAACAGATTTCCCCGTCTCGGGAACATCTCCCAGTATAGCACGCTCTACCCCTTTCGTTGCTGTGGTTACTGGTTTAAACAATTCTTCTGATCCCGCAGCAAATTCAGTCTGAAGACTCTGTCGTTGTTGCAGTTTATTTCTTACAGAGTCGCGAATTGGTATAAATCCCCTGATTGCATCCAGTCGTTCACGAGCCAATCTAGTTGTTAATGCTTCATTGACCATTATTTGAAATCAGAAACAATTTTTCAATTGTAAAACAATTTTCCCGAACCTGACCTAACAGACGAAAACATTTGACATGTCAGATTCTGAGGGCGAAAACCCGAGGTTTTTTACACAGGATTTTCGAGATTTTTTTATCAAAAAGGGCTAAATCAAGCAAATCTTACATGAATTTCAATCAAAAAATGCTAAAAAAAAAAGGGAGAATCTGATACGAATTATGGCTAAAAAAAGTAATCTGATAAAAAATCTCGAAAATCCTGTGTAAAAAACCTCGGGTTTTCGCCCTCAGAAACCATGAAATGTCTGACCTGTTTGAGCAATTTTATATTGAAAACTATGTGTTTTTCATCGCGGATGGGTGAGAATACACAAAAATAAAAAAATTATTACTAACCTGTGAGATGATTTTGACATTCAATCAAAAAATGCTAAAAAAAATGAAAATCTCCTTGAGGGTTGGTCACGGTCAAAATCGTTCATTTTCTTGAATTAACGCTCGTAGGTTTCTAACTTTAGAATTGATATCCTTTTTCAATTCGTATTCGTTACCTAATTTTTTTCGTATTCCTTCTACGATAGTATATAACGGGACGAACACACTTACGTCACTGGAAAATGAAAGAGAGTCTCGAATAGAATTCTGAATTCTCTTGATGAACGCGTATTTCTTGGGTAGCATATACTTGTTAGTGTTAACTCCGTATTCTATATCCTGATAATCCGACATGATTTGATCAGGATTTAACCCATCTGATAGTTTGATATCCTGATTTTTCAATTTTGAAATCTCGGATATAATGCTATTCATTTTTTCAGAATTCATATTCTATGGTGATTACATATTTCTAAATGAAAATTATGACGCATCAGACATAAATAAATTGAATTCTCTGTTCGGTCTTTTTTGAAATCGCCGATCGATAAATCCCCTCTGCAACGAATCGTACTGAGGGTGAACAAATATCGAAATGCCTACCGGCGCTAGTTATTTATTGAAATATTTTTTCTTCGTTAGTTGTTGTATTCAAAGATTTCACAGGTCTCGCTTTTTTTGAGCATTTTCCAGTCCTTCCAGATGAATTATTTTCACTCTGTGTAACAACTCGTAAATTTGATAAAGAATTGTTCATTGGATTAGAATCAAAGTGATCAATGACAGAATCATCCTCGATCAATTCATTGAAACATTCAAATACGAAACGATGATTGAGATAAGTTTTCTTTTCTTTTCCCCCACCAAACCTCAAATATCCATGATTATTCATAACACCAACTGGTTTCTTCAGTCTACAGTGTCTGACAGTACCATCACTGGATGCTTCATAATTTGTAATCAAGGGATGCGGTCTGAATTCTTGGTTCATTATATACTATACTATTCTTTGTCTAATTCATTGTTTGGTTTAATAATAAATCTTTCAATATAGTCTTGAGGTGTTCTTATGACTTTATCCTTGACTCTGACAGTGTCAGGGTCAGGGACTTTGTCAGGGACAGAGTCAAGGTCAGAATTTTTGATTGAAAATTCATATGATTTTCCATTTTTGATTCTTTTGTCATAATAACGCTTCAATTCCCTGTATCGTTTGCCACCGCAATTCAAACACAATTGCGATTTTCCCCTGACCCCAACCCCACATCGTATACAAGGTAACGGACCAAGGCTTCCACGTCGAAAACTTTGCATATGATGCCCACAGAATTTGCTTCTGCATGATTTGTTACACGGTGTCGTTGATCCAATCATAAGCCATTTGCAGTGATTCATTATACATAATCTTTCATTTAAATGCTTGTTTTAATTATAGTATGGAGGAGTTCAAGAGATTATCTAAAATTACGCCTTGGAAAAATGTTAAATTCAATCTCGATAGAGTCTCTGATACGCCAAAACGTCTAATCGGTGATAGAACTATACTGGGTAAAATCAGAGACTGTTTTAATGAATTCTACCGAGACGGTGCAGTACACTGTTGGTCGACATTTCGAATTATACATGACGATGTCAATGTACCCAACATCGATGCTACTATGAACGATGAAAGAGCAGCTGAGGTGATTTCACATCTTGGCTGGAAATCCAAGAGTAAATTGCAAAGTAATTCCCAACAGAAGTATTTTTTCAGAATAAAATTCATTATCGAAGTCGAGGGCAAATGGATTATCAGGGATAAATTTGAACCAATCCTTAGGGATAAAAAAACAATCACGCTGAGTAGAGATTCCAAACCAGGAATTCTAACTGGAATCGACAAACCATACTACGAGAGATCTTATCCTGTAACAGCAATCGTTTATGGAATATACCCGTTAAATGATAAACCCGATATTGCAAAACTAGCTTCTATGAAATATTCTAGTTCACTGAATTGTGTAGCAACACGGGTAATGGAACACTTCACAAATGCATCCCGAGGAAATAAACTAACTGATCTGCGACGTAGGAAAATAACCGAATGGGAACTGACAGTGAAACAGCACGGTGCAAAGATTTCTGATATAGCTAAATTATAAACATTATTAAAATTCCCAATATCAGTAACGACAATAACCGGGGAAGTATTACACGAACCGAAATATAAATTACAAGGAGCGCCAATACAAATTATTGATCATAACGAACACGCGTGGACGGCTGCAGTAACAATATTTCCACGAGAACGAACCGTGAGATATATCCCCGAGGAATTCGTCGGGAATGTTTTCTATGAAGAGAAATTATTCGATGCTATTCATGCGTTGTGTAAAGATGATCCTGTGTCAGTGTGGTTACTTAGAAGTGATGAAGATCCCGAAATAGGATTCGATCAATTTGTAAGACCAAATGGTGAATTATATCGCGTTGAAGAATTAGATAACAGAATGAGAAAAATCGCTAATGATTTTTCACCGGAGAGTTTCCATGAAAAACTACTGACGGATAGTTTTACTATTCCATCAGTGGTAGCTCACTTTGCAAGAGAAAAAAACTCATGGCGTCCAACACGAAGTGATTTTCTCGAGGACGTTAAATCGAGCTGCGTCGAATTCGGCCATAGAGGACTGTGGAATACGAAATACTCACGTGATGGCATGATTTCAATTGATATATCCGCGTGTTATCCTGGGAGTTTTCTTGGGTATGGAGAATGCGCTGAGTACTTTAAACGATTTGGACACCCCACCCATGAAATGACTCGTGTTGCGATTAATGGTCCATTGCCTGATTTTGATTTAACCGGATTCGCTCGTGTGATATCATTCGAATTAGCTACAGGGTTACATCCGTGTAGTTATCTTTGGCTTGGTAGACATATATCTGAAAAGGCCTGGATGCCAATAGTGTTACTACGATATATGATTGATTGTGGTATGCTAATATTGTTGATTGTTTCCGAAGCTATTATATGCTATCGAGCTCAGAAAGAAGTTTGGCTACCACAACCCGATCTAGATCGTATAATTAGCGAACAGCGAAAACAGTTTCCAGATTTCAATGAAGAACAAATCATGAATTGGTCTAAGGAGTTATTTGAAATTAAAAAAGAACAAGCAAAAGATTTTGGACGAAGAATAATCGGTAAATTTACCCAGGGTGGAAGATACGACAATGCAAAATATTCTTCGCGATTGATCATAGACATCGCTGAATACGATTTTATTGTAACGGATTTAACGAAACAGGGAAAACTTGTAAATCGTAAAGAGGCTTTCCTATCCGATGGAAGACGATTAGGTACAATTGTTACCTATTGTGATGGATATATTAAATAATATACGCATTTGAGAAGTTCTATGCTAGCTTATGCTTCTATCAATTTATTTTCGATGATAAATAGATTTCCCAATACCGCAGTTAGAGTAGCCACTGATTCTATGTATATCCACGAGAAATACAAATCAGATGTAGCTAAATTCACAGATCCGGAGGCAAATTGGGGATGTTGGAGATTTAAAAAGGAGACGCTACATGAGTATTGTGAATCGGCAGATGTTACCATGGACGAAAAGTACTTAAGTGTGATGAGATTCAATCCGAATTTTCTAATGCACCACCGGTATCTGATCCAATATGTAGATACAAGACAGTTTATTTAAACGGTTGTGGTGGGTCAGGAAAGACAACTCGTGCAATTGAATTATATCATAGAAACGCTAGCATTTCAAAATCAAACATGATTGTCCTAACACCAACTCACAGACTCGCCAGAGATGAAACAACGAGGGGTAAATGCCTGTACTTATCATAGTTTCTTTCGATGGAAAGGCGATGAATGGACCCCTGATCGAATGGGTGATAAATTCATTCCTGAAATCATAATTTTTGATGAAATATGCACAGTATCGTTGAAAATATTACAAACATTTCTTGAGTGGTTGTTATTGAAAAATACAAAAGTCGTCATGTGCGGTGATCACGGCCAACCACCACCATTTATCGGTGCATCCCCACATGAATGGCTAAAGGGTTTTGTAGACTATTATGAAGAAATTACCACTGATTAGAGATCACTTGATGAACGATTGCGAGAATTCAAAGCGCTAATTAGACTACAACCGGATAGAATCCAGTGTGAAATAGCCCGTGAGGTGATTTCAGAGACTCAAATGAATGATTTCTGGGAAGCGTGGAGACCAAACGATTTAATAATTGCAAGTAGAAAAATAGTCAGAGACACACTTCAGATGAAGTTATTTGAAACGCATAAAAAAAAATTTGCAACACTTCCAGTACCGTTGTGTTATAGGCCTTCGGATACACGAAAACAGAATATAGAAGTTGATATTCCAGGACAGCGTGAAAAACAAATTCTCGTATTAAATGATATTGTGCTGGTTGATATCAGCGTCGTTGAAGATGCATTGCGTGCTAATAAATCCCCGTGGACGCTAGGATACGCAGCAACAATACACTCCTCACAGGGATTGACTATATCGGATACAATTGTTTGGATAGTAGATAATCGCATTGAGTGGTCAAATTTAGTTTATCTCGCAGTATCCAGAGTACGAAGTATAAATCAACTCCGAAGAATCATTTTAGATGATGATGACACTACAATAAGTGATATTGTCAGCGTCGATGATATCATCGGGGACATAATCAGAAAAAAACTCTCTGGTTATAAACAACAGGATAAAAAAAATAATAGAAAATTTGACATTGATGCTGAATTAATAATTTCGCTGAAGCAACAACAGAATAATCACTGCGCGAGTTGCAATTGTATAATGCGTTGGAGTTGGTTGGATAAGGATCCTCGCCAATTTACCGTAGACAGAAGGAATAGCAGCATTGGTCATACTAGAGATAACGTTATGCTGACTTGTCTTGAGTGCAACAGACGAAGAGGTGCTAGTTAAGACCACGCGGTGGTAATTGAGTATCCTCGGAAATTACCTGTAGTTGTTGTCGAGTAAATCCTCGCTGAGGAGCAGTTGAATCCAGTTTATAGATTGCTGGTCTACCAGTTGATCGTGTTATACTAGATATTTTATGTACGGTCACACTCCAAATAGGATCAGTAGCTCTTTTTTTACCACCCTCAAGCTCTCCTGGTTCGTATAAATACCTAACAGTGACATTACTACCAAGAATTGGTTCTTTGAAATCTTTTTGTGGTTGTGCGGGTATAGACTTCTTTTTAATAGCGTTGCTAGGTTTCATGTTGATTGTTCTAGTAATCTCATTATTGATTGCGGTAACTACACCTGGTAATCTCTTAACCCATTCACGGGATCTTTTATCCTGAATAAACTCCTTCGCGTATTGATATCCAAATAACCGCTCAGCAAGTGTCCGATTAAATCGTTCAACAATTGCCTGATCGCGATGTAGTGCAGTATGCCCTCGTCTGATGGTGACATTGTGATCTTTCATCGCTGATACAACAGCGCCTTGAAATTCCTTGCCAGGATCGACTTGTAATAGATTTGGCCAGCATAGTGGGCCTCGTCGATAAATCCTCTCAAATGCAGAAGCAACCTCAGGTGATGATTTTGTTTTTAACGGTTCTGCTTGTTTGTATCGACTCGCAACGTCAACTACGGTTAGCGCGTATTTGTAACCACCGTCATGTGGTAAAAACAATAAATCAGCCTGATGAACTTCATTAGGAGCGGTCACATCAAAATGCGAGAAATTAATTTGTTTAGGCGGTGGTAGATAAATTTGCCATAGTGCCTGTTTGGATAACCAATTAGCCGCAGTAGCCTTTTTCACTTTTGCGGCGCTGGCGAGTTTATTGATTGCTGCCTTGCCTCTCCAGTATCCTCTTGGGGAATAATAAATTGATTCCATATTATTAATTACCGGCACCTAACATCAATTTACCTTTCATAGCCGATTTTATCAAAAAGGAAGACAATTTTTCTTTGAAGGATTTATCAGGAATAGCATTTAACGCATGAATTAATTTCACATCTGCTAGATGCCTGTGTTGCAGATTATTGCTTTTATAAGCAACATCATGAAGGTGACAGGCCTTATCAATGGCGTTTATTGGTTCTTCACCGGGTTTGGGCTGATTTTGATCATTGAGTCTGATATCAAGTCTGGTTCCCGGTCCACAGTAGCTATATCCTGGAAGGTGCTTTTCTCCGGGGTATTTTGCCCATGGGGTTCCAGGGAGTTTTGCCAATTTGGCTGCGATATCACCTCCTCGTTTTTTTTTAAATCATCATTTCCTGCAGATTTCATAGACACAAATCTAAATTTCTTTGTACCACATTGCACGCATTTACCAGAAAGCGCTGATCGGTTATTTCTAGTTGTAATCGTCGTCAAGTCATCTGTGCCAGTACGCGTTTTACACTTCACACAATATAGATCCATAATTATGTATAGAAATATGGATATAATTGATTTTTCAGCGACCAAAGCAAGAGAACCGGTTAAGCATCATGCAGCGCTACCAAACTCTATCCGGATGATTATAATCGGGCCATCTGGATCCGGTAAAACGCAATTGTTGCTCAATTTAATAATGAGATGGATGAAGTGGGATAAGTTGTATTTTATTGCCCCTAGCGTAGATGATCAACGATGTTATGAAGTGCTAAAAGATTTTAACGAGAATGCATCAGAAATTAAAGGCGAGAACGCCATTGATTTTATAACCGATATTGACGAGGCACCATCCGTGGATGACCTTGATGGGAGCATTAACAATTTAGTCGTATACGACGATGTGATGTTGGATAAACAAACAAACCCAGCTAGAATATTTTCCCGAGGCAGGCACAAAAACACTGATGTGATATATGTCACTCAACGCTACACTCAGATTCCAAAAGTGATCAGAGATAACTGCAATATGCTTGCTGTATTCAACGGAGTTGATACTCATACTCTTAGAAATATTTGGCAGACATGGTGTTCCGATATGGACTTCAATCAATTTAAAAATTTCTTTAGTAATGCTCAGTCAACCCCGTACGGATTCGCAACAATAAATTTACATGACCCTCGGACACGATATCGTATCGGACTGGATCAAATATTCGGTTGAACTCGTAAAATAATTATTAACCCATAGCAGCAGAGAGGGTGAACGAAAACGACGCTGGCGTAGACGAGGAAGCGTTGGTTGTCGACGCTTTTTTTACGATTCGACGCTTTTTTATGATTCGACGCTTTTTTTTACGATTCGACGCTTTTTTTGGTTTTTGAGGTTCGCCCTCTCTGCTGCTTTTTGTAATGTTTTGTTAATTATTATTAGAATTCTGGAGGTAGCGGTTCTCTAGGAGGTGCAATCATTCGGTCCCTCTTAAAATGGAATTCAGATGCTGTAATGTTATTTATTATTGAAGAATAACCATAGAAGGCGTTATGTAGAATTTTATTCTATACAATACATCTATACAGCTTGGAAGGGGAGTAAAGTCTGCCCTGAGAATATATTTCCCATGGAACTTAAACCCTAGTGAATCTATAACACAAACCAGCTGTTGGTGTGTATCAGTTCTAGTCCAGAGTGCGATATCTGATTACATTTACTGTCAGGTAATATTTCTAAGCTAATTAGAGTAAGGCTTACACTACAGATGCCACCAAAGTTCTCCCCAATTATCAAGACTAGGTCACAGAGAAAAGACCACAAAGAAAGAAAAGTCCACAGAAAACAACTTCTACTCCCAAAAGAGGCACTTTCGCAACCTCACCTTTGCAAACCACGACCTGCAGCGACGGTGAGTAATTCTCCAATAACATCAGGTTCGTTCACTTCTTCGTTGCAAGTGATGCCATCCAAACCCAATTTAACAACTGTTATTTGCTGACGAAGCATGGAAACGCGCATCTCCAAAAACGTATCTTCCTATTGTGAAATCATCCTCATTTTAGAGGATTTGTCAGCTGCTCTTAAAGTACCTATCCACAAAATCACAGTCCAAGATAGATCGGGCATGTTACAGAGTTTACTGGATTTGTCCAAGTAAGAATTAAGTCCCTCCACGACGTGTGATGTTATTCACCAAGTTGCTACGACGTAAAGACGATCAGTGGAGACGCATTCCAATATAAAATGGACATGTGATAAACGATGAGAATCAATGTGCATGTGCTCCTGGACACCCAAAGATGCCCCCTCAAAGACGTGCACTCCATCACCATCGTTGTTCTCTTGTCC
The DNA here is from genome assembly GCA_030141615.1 of Unio pictorum. Taxonomy (NCBI): domain Eukaryota; kingdom Metazoa; phylum Mollusca; class Bivalvia; order Unionida; family Unionidae; genus Unio; species Unio pictorum. The sequence goes on from JARLTB010000074.1 coordinate 12,604,778, forward strand.
AAAAAGGAAGTGGAAAAAGACATGAACAGTCTCGTTATCCAAAAATACGCTTAGCCAAACATCGACGTTATCCCCAGAAAAGACACATGAGTCGTCCTAAAACATTAGGAGCCACCAAAAGGGAGGATTGTTTGGCGATTTTGAAAACGTATTCTCACTTTTTTGTGAACGGTTAGTCCCCGAAAAAAAATTAAAAAATTAAAATTAATTATCCGATCCAACAAAAATCGAAGAGATGTTTTTTATAACGTTCCCACTTGAACCATATAAAACGAAACAGAATCCAGTCTGACCATCCATTGTTGACCCATCTTCTTATGAAGATGTGTTCAAGACTAGCCAAGCTGAACAATGCTTACGTGAATTGGTATTGTGTCAGATACAGCCTGATTCCCAAAACAGAAGAGATAGAGAATGTCAGAATATTGAAAGTGACCGTAGACCGGATAGAAGAGCTCCTTGAGAGAGAGAGAGAGAGAGAGAGAGAGAGAGAGAGAGAGAGAGAGAGAGAGAGAGAGAGAGAGAGAGCAGCAGCAATAGTAGGAACAAGACAGATGATGTGTGGACTACCCTGTCCACACGAAAGAGTTTTCTTTCCGACGAAGCAGGCCCTATCCTACAGGGCAATGCCTGTCGCTAGAAGAGGACGCAATCTTAGACAATAAAAGATTGCCCTAAATCTCCGACCACAAAAACTGCTCTTTTCAGGGCTACCCAATACTCTAGAAACGAAATATGAATTAAATTGTGAAAACTTGTGTTTGTGTGTTATAAAAAAGAAGTATGTCTATAAGCATTTCGTTTGTTTGTTTGTTTCCTTTCCGTAGCTTGTCAAACAGTCTGTGTTTGTGTTTGTAAGTAAAAGGTGGGTGAGTGTTTATTTTAGGTCAGAGCGAGTTTTTGTGATACTATGGGTCATGAGAATTTCGGTGTCTGTGATGGTTTCTTTCACGTCCGTGCTTCACGCATCAGTTGAAAGAAGATGAGCAGAACAAAATAGGAAATGTCAAACCACCTTTAGCTCAAGACTGGTACCACATCCTCCAGCAGCTAACAAAATACACACACTCTGCAAAGAACTCAATCAAATAGAACTCCAAGCAGAACAACTACTTATCAAGGACCCCACACCTTGGAGAAATAACCAACCTAACATCAACCTAACAGCACTCCAACTGGTACATAAGCGCGACAACCCCAATATCACATTAACACAAGTACAAAACCTCGTCAACAACAACTATGATGGATATGTAAAAATCTATACTGACGGCTCAAAATCTAAAGAACTACATAGAACGGCCGCAGCGGTAGTGATCCCAGAACATCAGATCACATTTACGACAAGACTACCGGATGACTGTTCCATATATACCGCGGAATTCTGGGCCATCAACCGAGCCCTAAAATGGATAGTAACACAAAATCAAAAACAGTACGTAATCATAACAGACTCACTTAGTGTACTTGAAAGTATTGAGACAGGTAATTCCAAAAGTAGACAAAATCTTCTAGAGGACACTATGCTGACCATCAGGGAAGCAGATAAATCACACCAAACCATACACTTCTTGTGGGTGCCATCTCACATCAATTTGCCTGGAAATGAAAAAGCAGACAAAGCAGCAAAAAGCAGTCTGATGAAAGACCAAATTGAACCCGTACAGTACAACACTCAGGAACTATATAGTCAAGTCAGGGACAGAATTAATAATAAATGGCAACAACAATGGGAAAACTCCACAAAGGGTAGACATCTATACCAACTACAAAAAGAGGTCACTAGAACTCAACGTTTACCAAAAAGCCTGGCAGCCATTGATATTAAAATAATCAACAGAATCAGAACAGGTAAAACACTACTAAATGGCAGTTTTATGAAACATATAAGTACAGGACCCACGCCGGATAAATGTCCACACTGTCCAGAAACTGAAACATTGGAACATGTATTCAACATATGTCACAAATATCATCAACAACGTACCGTCTTCCAACTACAACAAAGAAAACTTGACTCAGTTACATCATTCCCCCAAATTCTAGATAAAAGGTATAACAAAAACGTAAATGCTACCTATATAAATATACTTAATTACCTAAAATCAATAGACATAAAACACAAAATATAAATATCCAAAAACCATCAAATAAGTAAATAAACATAAACATAGTCAAAGAGTTAATATTTATCAATCAAGGGGCCAGAGCAGATAATAACATCGCTAGCTCAAAAAACAGAACCACGTAACAATGCCTTAAATAAACGGAAAAAAAAAATTTTAACTATCAAATAGATAAATAAATAACGAGGCCATATCGGTTAAAGGGGCCAGAGCGGATAGTAATACCGCTAGCTTAAAAAATCAGAACAGCTTAACATTACCCTAAAATAAATATATAAAATAAAATAGAAAAGGGGAAAGGAAAGGAAAGGGGGGATAATATAAACATTGTAATGCGAGGAAAAAAGGAAGAAACGGGAGAAAGGGAAGAAGGAGAAGGGGAAAAAAAGAGAAGATTACACTAAGTAGTGGCACAATGTAGGTACAGTAAAACCAGTCAACCGGCAAGTGACAAGATAAGTGTGATGAGAACACCGGGATCAAATAGTGATAGCTCAAGGAAACATAACATCAACAAACCGACAAGAAAAAGTAAAAGGAAAGGGAAAAGAAGGATGGAAGAAGGAAAAAGAAAGAAAGAGGGAAGAAGGGAGTAGGAAGAAAGTGGGAAAGAGAAAAGGGAAAAGAAGAGAAAAAGAAGAAGGAAGAAATGAAATAACACCAAACACACCCCACTCCAACTCTAATCTTTTTTTTTTTTTAATTTTTTTTTTGTTAATTTATTTTTTTTATTTTTTTATTTTTTTTTATTTATTTTTTTTATTTTTTTTTCTTTTGAATTTATTTTTTATATATATATATATTTTTTAAAATATTTTTATTTTTTAATTTGTTTTGATTTTTTTTAAAATTTTATTTTATTTTATTTTATTTTATTTTATTTTATTTTTCTCCCCAGGGTTCTAATTTGGTAGGAGAACCCTTTTCGTACAATCTCTTTCTCGAAATCTAACTTGATCAATTTTGACCACCGCTCAAAATTAACAAGCTAAAATACCTAACAGTGACTACACTTATTTATGTCGCTAAGACATTTTAGCAATTAAATTTGTTAAGGACCTACAACATGTACACTATGTACTAGAAATATTTATTGATAGGAAAGATGAAAAATTCTATGACTATATGGATTTGATATAATTGCACAGGTGGCTTACACAATATTGGTATTTGTTCTGCCTTCCTGCTTTGCCGTGACCCGACATTTTACTCTAAGGCGAGACTGCCATTTAACGCGGGTGCCGGGGAGACTGCGACAACACAGCCTAGTGTAGTCAAAGTTACCTTTGGTCCCGACCAATCAAATAGCCCGACCCTCGGGCATTAACTGGTCGCGAAAGCACATAGTTGCGCATGCGACCTTAATTCATATTAAAAAAAAAAGAACAAAATAGGGACAAAATAAGTTAACATAAGAGGCACTTTTTTAATTTGTACACCAGGAGATCACCTTATTTTATCACGCTTCCTCTGGCCGACCAGTTTGGAAGACCACACAGGCTACTTTTGTGGTCGACCAAAAGGCACATCTTGTACCGATAAGTGGGTGATGACCAAGCTTAATATATAATTACGCAATAGATACGACGTATAAGGATATCATTTACAAAGGGATACGGTATGTTGACGGTCAAACCAAAGTGTATTGAACCCCAAAACAAGTACGTAACACATATGTATGCATTTATTGAACCCCTAAACAAGTACGTAACACATATGTATGCATTTATTGAACCCCAAAACAAGTACGTAACACATATGTATGCATTAATTGAACCCCAAAACAAGTACGTAACACATATGTATGCATTTATTGAACCCCAAAACAAGTACGTAACACATATGTATGCATTTATTGAACCCCAAAACAAGTACGTAACACATATGTATGCATTTATTGAACCCCAAAGCAAGTACGTAACACATATGTATGCATTAATTTTGAATGCATTATATGGAGGATAAATTAATTCGTCATCATTATAAAAATCAAAAATTCTGCATAACAGTTAGGAATAACACTCATGATAAATGCCTTTTTTAAATATTTTTAAACACATCCAAGGGATTGTCCCTGTTGGATACAATGTAGATAAGTAGATTCAATGTAGATAAGTAGATTAAATGTAGATAAGTAAATTAAATAGTATTATTAGTGTCTGATGAATAGCAGCTACTCAAGTGTGAAAGGTTGGTTTCTAATGAATAGCTGTTACTCTAGTGCAAATGGTTAGTGTCTAATAAATAGCTGTTACTCTAGTGTGAATGGTTAGTGTCTAAAAAAAGAGCTGTTACTCTAGTGCGAATGGTTGGTGTCTAATAAATAGCTGTTACTCTAGTGCGAATGGTTAGTGTCTAATGAATAGCTGTTACTCTAGTGCGAATGGTTATTGTCTAATGAATAGCTGTTACTCTAGTGCGAATGGTTATTGTCTAATGAGTAGCAGCTACTCAAGTGTGAAATGTTAGCGTCTAATAAATAGCTGTTACTCTAGTGTGAATGGTTAGTGTCTAAAAAAAGAGCTGTTACTCTAGTGCGAATGGTTGGTGTCTAATGAATAGCTGTTACTCTAGTGCGAATGGTTAGTGTCTAATAAATAGCTGTTACTCTAGTGTGAATGGTTGGTGTCTAATAAATAGCTGTTACTCTAGTGCGAATGGTTATTGTCTAATGAGTAGCAGCTACTCAAGTGTGAAATGTTAGCGTCTAATGAATAGCTGTTACTCTTGTGCAAATGGTTGGTGTCTAATGAATAGCTGTTACTCTAGTGCGAATAGTTGGTGTCTAATGAATAGCTGTTACTCTAGTGCGAATGGTTATTGTTTAATGAATAACAGTTACTCAAGTGTGAAAGGTTAGCGTCTAATGAATAGCTGTTACTCTTGTGCGAATGGTTGGTGTCTAATGAATAGCTGTTACTCTAGTGCGAATGGTTAGTGTCTAATAAATAGCTGTTACTCTAGTGCGAATGGTTACTGTCTAATGAATAGCTGTTACTCTAGTGCGAATGGTTAGTGTCTAATAAATAGCTGTTACTCTAGTGCGAATGGTTGGTGTCTAATGAATAGCTTTTACTCTAGTGCGAATGGTTATTGTCTAATAAATAGCTGTTACTCTTGTGCGAATGGTTGGTGTCTAATGAATAGCTGTTACTCTAGTGCGAATGGTTGGTGTCTAATGAATAGCTGTTACTCTAGTGCGAATGGTTAGTGTCTAATAAATAGCTGTTACTCTAGTGCGAATGGTTATTGTCTAATGAATAACAGCTACTCAAGTGTGAAAGGTTAGCGTCTAATGAATAGCTGTTACTCTAGTGCGAATGGTTATGTCTAATGAATAACAGCTACTCAAGTGTGAAAGGTTAGCGTCTAATGAATAGCTGTTACTCTAGTGCGAATGGTTGGTGTCTAATGAATAGCTGTTACTCTAGTGCGAATGGTTAGTGTCTAATGAATAGCTGTTACTCTAGTGCGAATGGTTAGTGTCTAATGAATAGCTGTTACTCTAGTGCGAATGGTTAGTGTCTAATGAATAGCTGTTACTCTAGTGCGAATGGTTAGTGTCTAATGAATAGCTGTTACTCTTGTGCGAATGGTTAGTATCTAATAAGTAGCTGTTACTCTAGTGCTAATGGTTGGCTTATAAATGAATAGCTGTTACTCTAGTGCGAATGGTTGGTGTCTAATGAATAGCTGTTACTCTAGTGCGAATGGTTGGTGTCTAATGAATAGCTGTTACTCTAGTGCGAATGATTAGTGTCTAATAAATAGCTGTTACTCAAGTATGAAAGGTTAGTGTCTAATGAATAGCAGCTGATGGAGTGTGCATGGCTACTGTTAGAGATTAATGTCCAATGAAAAACAGATTCCCATGTGCGAATGATTAGTGCTCAGTAAATAGCAGCTACTCATGTGTGAAGGGCTAGCGTCCAATGAATAACAGTTGTTAACAACTGGATTCCAATGGATATAGGCTACTCAGACTGGAATGATTAATATCCGAAAACCTCCCTCTATTCAATTGTGACTGAGTAGTCTCCCATGATGTGCACGATTAATGTTCGTCAAACACCAGGTGATCATGTGTAAATTATGAGTGTATATTGAAAGGCAACTACTCAAGTGTGAATGATTACTGTCCCGTAAATAGTAGCTATTCATGTGTGAATGACTACTGTTCCGTAAATAGCAGCTATTCAAGTGTGAATGAGTACTGTCCCGTAAATAGCAGATATTCATGTGTCAATCATTACTGTCCCGTAAATAACAGCTATTCATGTGTCAATCATTACTGTTTCAGAAATTACAGCTACTCAGGTGTTAATGATTACCGTTCCATAAATAGCAGCTATTCAAGTGTGAATGAGTACTGTCCCGTAAATATCAGCTACTCAAGTGTAAATGAGTACGGTCCCGTTAATAGCAGCCACTCAAGTGTGAATGAGTACTATCCCGTAAATAGCAGCTATTGATGTGTCAGTCATTACTGTCCCGTAAATAACAGCTAGTCATGTGTCAATCATTACTGTTCCGTAAATAACAGCTACTTAAGTGTTAATGATTACTGTCCCGTAAATAGCAGATATTCATGTGTCAATCATTACTGTCCCGTAAATAACAGCTATTCATGTGCCAATCATTACTGTCCCGTAAATAACAGCTATTCATGTGTCAATCATTACTGTTTCGTAAATAACAGCTACTCAAGTGTTAATGATTACTGTTCCGTAAATAGCAGCTGCTCAAGTGTGAATTGAATGATTACTGTCCCGTAAATATCAGCTATTAATGTGTGAATGATTACTATCCCGTAAATAGCAGCTATTAATGTTTGAATGATTACTCTCCCGTAAATAGCAGCTATTAATGTGTGAATGATTACTGTCCCGTAAATAGCAGCTATTATTGTGTGAATCATTACTGTCCCGTAAATAGTAGCTATTAATGTGTGAATGATTACTGTCCCGTAAATAGCAGCTATTAATGTGTGAATGATTACTATCCCGTAAATAGCAGCTATTGATGTGTGAATGATTACTGTCCCGTAAATAGCAGCTATTAATGTGTGAATGATTACTATCCCGTAAATAGCAGCAATTTAATAGTGTTCATGATGTATTTCCAGTGAGTAGCAACTGCTCAAGAATGCATGGTTAATGTCTCGAGAAAGAATAGATCTTACATATAAAACAATAGAAGCAAACATTATTTTTTAAAAATTTTAACAATATATTGATGTCAACATCTTAGTTATACTAGCAATTTAGTTTGAATGTAATGACAATTCTGTCACCTTCTTGAATGGAGTATGAATATGTCAATTTAAATATATTGTTTATCATTTATATTCATTTTTGGAAAAAATACTAATCATGCTATTCCTTAGAAGTCACATTTATTTAATTGTTTAATGACGTTATATTCGCAAAAATATGATTTATATTAATAAAGAGATTTCCAACACGACAAAAAATGTTTTCTTGACTAGTTATGCGAAACTCTAAATTATCAGAATCTTAGAAAGAAAGAAAAATGAAAACGAGATAGATAGATAGATAGATAGATAGATAGATAGATAGATAGATAGATAGATAGATAGATAGATAGATAGATAGATAGATAGATAGATAGATAGATAGATAGATAGATAGATAGATAGATAGATAGACAGATAGATTGATTGATAGATAATTGGTAAGTATATATAAATGTAACAGAAGATCATAAAAATACCATTTTATTTTTAGCGAAGCATTTATTAAAAGGAAAAATATGAGAGAGAGAGAGAGAGAGAGAGAGAGAGAGAGAGAGAGAGAGAGAGAGAGAGAGAGAGAGAGAGAGAGAGCAATTTATATTTCATCTACAATTTGTATGCACGAGTTGGTTAAATAACTTTCGTTTTTATTAGTTTTGGCAGTTCCAAAATATTGAAAATATTAAATTCACACCAGTACTTCGTTGATATCGTTTGATATGAGATTTATGTATGGCCATGTTTTTACAATTGAAATTGTCCGATTGTAAAAGAGCAGCATGTGTTTAAAGAAACTAGTTGTACCTAAAAAATTCTAATCAGAAGTCAGCCAGTCATGCCTGATACATGCAGGATACCTTGTTATATAAGATTCTTGATTTACAGCCATCACAAAAGATTTTAACTGATTTATTAATTTAAATTATTGCATATAACTTAATTATATTTTGGTTTAAACTTTTACACAACGTTGTAAATATATCAGCGAGATTGTGGTCGTCATCACAACTCCTTGTCTGTAAATATACATGCATATACTAATGAGGCTCTTCACTGTGGACTTTGGCTCCAAAAATAACTGCTGAGATAAGTTTTAGCATGGATTGTTGGGAATACAACCTGACAGGAAAAAGATATGGGAACACATACACGCGCGCGCGCGCACGTGTCAAGAATTTTGTATACTGCAATGAAACATCTTACTAGCTTCAATGAATGTTTGTGAGAGTAAGTCATAACAAATGACAAAAACAAATCGTCAAACCTGAAAAACAGATATTTATTAGGATCCAAGTATAACAAAACAACAGCAAACATATAACCTAAAAGGCACGTTGTTCTTATATTGAAATTGTCTTAAAAACCTTTCTCAACAACTACTGGACAAAACTATATATAACAAATCTACGGCTTTTTAATGTATTGTGACAAAATACACATTACCGATTTTCTTCTGTTTTTAAAAAATAAATCAAAACTAACATCAGAACACGACATATACTATTCATTAAAACCAATATATCAAAGATGGTATTTTGTGGTTTGATTTGATATTTGATATTGTACCACATAGCGCAAAACTTATCAGTATGGGAATTCAGAAACTGACTAAGCATTGTTGTCAAACATTTCAAGACATGCGCAATGTCATTGTTACAAAATTGAAAATGAAGCATTATGTGACCATTACATTTTAGGATGTGCTGTTTTTTATGAATCTAGAAAAATCTTTGATTGTGGTAAATTCTATTGTATCCATAATTCAGTGTAGATCAACCTTAAAGCAGTGTATTAGATTTTTCTCCTGTCTCCTTGTTACTTTATAAACGATGGAAAACGTAATTTAGTTTAAAGTAGAATACTTCGAAACCTTGGACGTAAAGGATCAAAGTCTTCCATATCTTAAACATTTCAGATCATATTTCTCCAGCCATTGCTTGTACCTCTGGTTGCCTGTAATGTTAAAACTGCTCTTTAATTCTTATCATAACGACATTGTTTAAATGTCATTTATTGGCTGTGAATGAAACTGAAATCAATAAACGTCTTGATGATATCGATTAGTTGTCATTCAGAAATCAGGAAAATTCATTTTTTGAAAGACAGTTAAATTACAATGCTAGCCGTGCGTTACGATGATGGCGGTTGCATTGACCAAGAAATAGAGAAATTAAAGGAAACATGTTTCACATTATCTTATTCAGGGCATGCAATGGTTTAGTCTACAATAAGTCAGTACCTGATTTTTTTAACCCCGCATCCTGCCTCTACCCACACGATCGCAATCTACTTCCCAAATTGAATAGCTAACATTATTTTAGCAATACAGGTTTTACCTAAAATCTCGCATACATTCTTGAATGAAACTAAGAATCAAACTAATTATGGACACAGCTACAAGATGTCCATTATTTTTCGCTTATTGGCAGTAATTTTTGTATTACCTTTAAGAGTAAGATACAGGCATCAGGAGTAGTTTCCCTTTATTTGCAGTTATAGTATCAACACGAAGCAAAACTGAGCATTTTGTGGCTAAATCTACATTTATGCTATGTTAACAATTAACACGAATATTAACCGCATAAAAATAGGTAAATCAAAATTCTCATTGAAAAAAATATAGTTTAACAAATGCAAGGACCGAACCACCAACAAAGATTCGATGAGAATACGTACTAGTCTGACTAGTACGTGATGTTTACAAGGTCACATTCTTGTCGGATTGATATATGTATTCTTCTCCGACAGAAGAGCGATATGTATATTCATGTTAAACTTCATATCACGGAAAATAATTATCCTGTAGTTGGTTATGTTACTAAAGTTCCATTAATTTTATTTCATGATGCAGTTTCGAATCCGTTATTTTTGCATTTGAAAAAAAAATTGCTTTAAAAATTACTCCAAAATGTTTTATATAAGACTACAAATCTCTGAAGAAATATAGACACTTAAATTGCTAATCCACAACTAATCGTGAAATTACAGTTCATCCTACCTGTAGGGTTAACTTTTAATCTATTAAACAACACTTATATAAATTTCAAATGTTTATTTTTTGTGTTAGAAATATTCGAGTAATATTATCATAGTCCCAGCAAAACGTAAAAATGCCTTAAATAAATATAAAGGTTGCAAATAAAAGAATATCAATGCAATTCTTAAATGGAAACGTTCAGCATTCGAAAATATATTTCAATTAAGAAATTGTGTTATAATATATATATATATATATATATATATATATATATATATATATATATATATATATATATATATATATATATATATATATATATATATATATATATATATATATATATATATATATTATATATTGACACACTTACACTATACACTATGCATAAGTGTTAAATTACTACACCTTTGAAAGATCGATAACTCTTACAAGTTTTATTTACATACTACAAGTATATTGTCATTATCTAATTTATATTTGTTCAAGATATTTAATTGGTTGATGGAATGTTGAATAACGTCAGTATTTGACACGTGTGGGGAAACTGATAATTTGTTCCGTTTATAATGTTATCTTTATGGACAAAAAAAACATTTTAAAACCTTTTATTAACTATTTTCATGAAATAGTTTGCAAAACTTAATAAATATATGTGCGCTTTTGATGTAAGTCTCTACCGCTTAAAAACATCGGAATAGCATGTAATTAATTTTCTTTTACATATTGATTAAATACGTATAATTTTAAACTAAGAAAATAACAATAACGTCGCAAGGTCTTAGAATACTGATATTTATTGATTCTTAAGTTAAAATTGTATCAATCAATTTCCATCGACGCAAAGGCTAATTTACGTAATGAGTGCTTACTTAATCGCTTGTAGCTTGTATATATCAATATCCAATACAAGTTGGAAAGCCATGTATATGAATACTACAAAAAAGAATTACTCGCCTTGCACAGATTGGCTCGAATAATTACCATAATTGTAATGTATATTCCCGTTTGGTAGTGAATAAGTATATTTGTAACTAGTAATCTCTCCATTCTATCAATATTGTACAGGCATTATATGTATTGCAGTCAAAAGAGATAATTTTGCTGGAATGAAAGAGATTTGTTCGGTGAAAAAAAGTCCCGGTTTGCCAGTAATTGTATCTACAGAGAGTATAACATTTTAAAAGAAAGAGAGAGATAGTCACCAGACGAAAACTGCCTAACAAAATGTGAACGAATTTATCAAGGTTTTAAAAGAACACAGTAACAACAAAAAAGACAAATTATAAACAATAAGTGTCTGTGAACAGGTAACTTTACAAAACGAAGTATGAAGTCAAGCATTATATTTCCTGATATTTTGTAAATAAACTATGCTACAGCTTGACGCAGTTTTTATATCGATATAATCAGGTAAGACAAATAGTAACCTTCGGTTCAATAAAATTCACGTTGCAGAACATTCTAAGAATTGTGCTATAATGAAAGATACAAAACATTTTCATGTGTCATATACAGAGTACATGGAACTTATCACAAGAAAAGAAAGTCGCCTCCTCGTTAGACCACAGTGATAATTTTTGGATATCTTTGCCAGAATTCTCAAGTATGTAATCTCTCCAAACTCCTTTATTCAGGAACCGGATTGCCATCAATAGTAAGAGTATGAGTAACAGGCCCACACTGGAGAGGGCTGTACGTGCTTTTAATCCTTGCTTTGAAAGAGCTGCCCAGAACGAAGTCGTGGGTGGCGGATTGCTCATCAACGTTGGACTGAAATAAAGTAATTTGTTCTACTCGTTATTGCTTGATTGGAAATATGTATCTGACACACACACACACACACACACACACACACACACACACACACGCACGCACGCGCGCGCTGCGCGTGTGCATTTTAGTTTTAATCTGAATAGATTCAAAGAAACGAAAGTTATTTTTGCATTTACATATATATATATATATATATATATATATATATATATATATATTGTGTGTGTGTGTGTATGTATGTAGGTAGGTAGGTAGGTCGGTAGGTAGGTAGGTAGATAGGTGATTATGGTCAAGAGATGTTAAGATATTTTTTTTGATGCTTGCATTGTCGTACAGAAGGTGTGGCTGGCCGCTTCCCGTCGAAAACGTACCGAGCTGAACTCAGCAAGGCAAGATGCATATTCTATTTTATCTTAACATTATTTTATTTTTAATTGGAAGGTAAATTTGTGTTACTGTTTATATTTTCTGTGCGAACAAAACATTGTAGAACATAAAAAGTAAAATGCTGATATCACATGGGTTAAAGATAGCAATCTTCTACTCGATATGTTATTCATAGCTAGCCACTACGTTTGAAAATAAAATAGAAAGAACATTCCCTTTCATTTACATACTGTACTTCAATGAGAGATTCGTTAATGATTGTAACATTTATGATTTAATTATTTCCATTTAAATTCAATTTCAACATTGAAATTTGCTTAATGTTTTAAAAATGTGCCAAACAAATCCGTTAAAGTATCATAATGATTTTAACTGGTTATATTTGCCTTACAAAGTTTCGCGTGTGGTCGAGTTTCCCGCCATTTTACGGCAAGTATAGGCATTTCCGAGGTAGTTTTTGTTAGAAAATCCATGAGATGTTCCAACTAGTTAAAGTACTCGTAATAAATAAATAATAATAATAATTTAACTTATCTTTTATCTTACTATATTCAAACAAACGAAAGTATTTTTGCATTTACTTACCATTACATCAACCATGATGTCATTGCATATCACTTCGCAGGTGTCCATAACTGAAAATAAATAAATCTTATATAATTACAAATTATTTGCTTATGTAATATTTATGAATACGAAATTTGTATATTTATGGTACACCGAATTTCACAATTTAATGAAATGAAGAGCTTTAGCCACACTGACGAGTTTTTTTTTTTAAAATGTGCCAACACCTGCATTGGGAGTATTGATCTTTTGATTATTTCAGCTGCTGTTTATCGAGTTCTTAAAGATATAAAAATGACAAATAATAATCAATACCTGGAACTATGAACCTTCGACATAAAACGTTGGCAAAAATATTGCTAACAGAGATGTACATTTTAATTGACATTTTTAAATCAATATTGATGAATTTTGACAGCTTTGTTATATACAAAACGTCATATTTATCTTTAGCATAGACACATTTAAAGTATTACTGTATTTTGCCTGCAAATTTACTTAATGTACAGTTTGCGTACCCAGAGGTTAAGAACTAGAAACATGATATGGAGTAGTATGTGTTGATAGATAGATAGATAGATAGATAGATAGATAGATAGATAGATAGATAGATAGATAGATAGATAGATAGATAGATATATAGATAGATAGCCGATCATACAGGAAAATGCGTGATGATATAAAATAAAATGATGTGCGTAAAAATAGTATACAACTTGTTTAATTTTTAATTCATCGCATACTGAAATTTTTAACATGCGATTTGCCTTTCGCGTTACCCACAAGCACGACCCTCAAACATATGGTACATAGTCAAGGATATGGGCATTCATACATGGCTACCCTTATAATTAACTCTCCACTTCATACATATTCACTCTGTAATTAACTCTCCACTGCATATACAGTCACTCAGGATTCATCTGACATATATAAACGTACATACAAGTCAGTGGACACTAGACACTACGGATATTACTATTTGACATGTGATATTATAAGGCTGAATTATATGGAGAAAGAATATTAGCATACATGGCAGATACATGTATTCGTCCCATATTCGAACCTTGGTCTGCAAGTTCATTGAGGTTTAAAAACGCTAAGTTCTGTTATATTGTGATAACCTACAGTATACGATGTTGTACACCTCACTATCTATGCTAAAGGACCATGCTTTGCTGACAGTTCCATCTGTGGACGAAGAAAGGAAAGCTTGGTTCTCCAATTGCTGCAGCTGTGCCTCTCTCTTTAAACGACTGAAGAAAAAAGAAATAATAATAATAATAATAATAATAATAATAATAATAATAATAATAATAATAATAATAATAATTCTAGAGTGATTCTAGAGTGATTCTGACTTAAACCGGTTATTCGCCTTATCGTTACTTAAGGATAATATCGGAATTTATTCAAATTTGTTTATGATCATCTATCGTATGCCTGATTGACCTACCAAACTACGTATGCATGATTGATGTATATGTATGTATGTATGTATGTATGTATGTATGTATGTATGTATGTATGTATGTATGTATGTATGTATGTATGTATGTATGTATGTAGTGTGTGTGTGTGTGTGTGTGTGTGTGTGTGTGTGTGTGTGTGTGTGTGTGTGTGTGTGTGTGTGTGTGTGTGTGTGTGTGTAGGTGGGTATGCACATATGTACAGGTGTGAGGTGTATCACCTCTGGTCAGGACAGTTCATCCATGTTTGGCCCCTGATTGATGCTCAGCTCTCACCTGTGGCTCCAGGAAGCTATTAGTTTGCTACAACAGCCACACTTCGGCAAACTGCTTGGACATGCTGGCTAACTCAGGTATGTTTAGCCTGGGGGTCGTGAACCCAGGGCGAGTTAAGAATTGTCTACCTAAACATGTGAATACCGGACTCGACGGACTTTGCGGAGGAAACCACCAGCTGGTTCAACAAACAGAAAGTGATGCCAGCAACACGTCATACAACGTGAAAAGCACGGCGAGACACTGAGGGCGACATCATTATCTAGTGCATCCAGACATATGTATACACATCTCGACCATGTCTTGCTACTGAATCTATCAGGACAGGACAAGAGAGTGATGCTGACGAACTGTGCAAACCGACATTACTCCAAGTCAAGCACAAGTCACAGCTTCAACCCATACAACAGAACTCCAAGTCACATGGTGTGAAGGAGCACTGGTTGTTAGGAAAAGGGCACTATACAATCTGGACACAGAGCTTTGAGCAAGACTCACCTAGTGGACGAGGGTCAGCAATCATAAGTGGGCGGATAAAGTTGTTCTGGAGTAGATGTAGCAATTGAAGAACGTATTTAGGCAGGTGTAGGATTCGCGGTGAAGTCTCGTCTAGTGCGCAACCTTTCTAGCATTCCCATAGGCCTCAGTGATCGCCTAATGACTTTACAACTCTCTCTGGGAAAAGGAAGACTGCCATGTTGATCAGCGCCTACCCTCAAGTAATGCTAAGTCCAGATGATGTTAAAGATAAGTTCTTTGAGGAACTCGATTCTCTCATTTCTGCCATACCGAAAACATGAATCTTGTAATTCTTGGAGACTTCGACGCAAGAGTGGGGACTGAGCATCAGACTTGGGAAGGAGTTGTCCAAATGCATGGCATCAGCACGTGCAACAGCAACTGACCCTTGTAGTTGACACCTTATACCGCCACCCTACCGGATACAAGACGTTAATGATGCACTCCCGCTCAAAGTGTTGGTATCGTTTCAACTATATCATCACCAGGATCTAGGTCGAACAGGACTAACGAGTGGCGAATGCCATGTGTTGCTGATTGTTGGACCCAACATAAGCTACATGTCTCCAAGTTCAACCTCCCCCACATCTAGCCCAATAGATGTCCACAAAAGGGAAAGACTGTAAAGAGACTAGACGTCTCCAAGCTTTAAAAAACTCCGTCGCCGAAAGCCTCTCGAGGATCCTGAAAAGCGGCAAGACTACTGTGAAAGAGGACAGTGTCTTTTTTTTAGAGACAATGTATATTCCAAAACGCAAAACCAGGACTGGTTATATGATAAATATCAAGAAATAAATTTACTATTCACAGGAAAACACCGCGTACTCGGAGTCCTCTTGAATTACCCTTCCTCCGCGTCCAAAAGGGCAGCCTGCACCGGTATGCACATTGCTTTCAGACACGAGGTGCAGGACTCAGACTTGGCGGTAAGGTAGACGAGATTCAAACCTATGTAGATCGAAATAACTCAAAGCGCTTCTAAAACGAGACGAGATTCAAACCTGTGTAGATCGAAATGACTCAAAGCGCTTCTACAACGAGACGAGATTCAAACCTATGTAGATCGAAATGACTCAAAGCGCTTCTAAAACGAGACGAGATTCAAACCTGTGTAGATCGAAATGACTCAAAGCGCTTCTAAAACGAGACGAGATTCAAACCTGTGTAGATCGAAATGACTCAAAGCGCTTCTACAACGAGACGAGATTCAAACCTATGTAGATCGAAATGACTCAAAGCGCTTCTACAACGAGACGAGATTCAAACCTATGTAGATCGAAATGACTCAAAGCGCTTCTAAAACGAGACGAGATTCAAACCTGTGTAGATCGAAATGACTCAAAGCGCTTCTACAACGAGACGAGATTCAAACCTATGTAGATCGAAATGACTCAAAGCGCTTCTACAACGAGACGAGATTCAAACCTATGTAGATCGAAATGACTCAAAGCGCTTCTAAAACGAGACGAGATTCAAACCTGTGTAGATCGAAATGACTCAAAGCGCTTCTACAACAAGACGAGATTCAAACCTATGTAGATAGAAACGACTCAAAGCGCTTCTACAACGTCATGAAAGCTATCTACAGCCCAGTCTTTTGTGTCCTCCCTCTACCTCAGTGCAGATGGACTAAAATGATAGGCCGAACACTTCAGTGTTCTCCTCGACCATCTATCATCCATCAACGACGAAGCTCATAAATCTTGCTTCGAGGGAAAACTAATGCTGAGCTGGACACACTCCACCCAGTGTGCAATAGGTCAACAGTCACCTGTCTTGTGGAAAAGTCATAGGATCTGATGCCTTATCTGTCGAGGTGAAAAAAAAGCTGAAAGATGAATAATGTGATGTTTATCAGTTTAGAGGAATAACGTGATGTTTACCAACTTAGATGATAATGTTGTCATAATTATCAATATAGATGAATACTTTGATGTTACCAGTTTAGATGATACGTGTTGATGTTCAAAAAAGTTAATGAAAAATGAGATGTTTATTAATTTAGATGAATAATGAGAATTTTACCAATCAGATGTAAAATACAATGTTTATTAATTAGATGAATAGTGAGATGCCTGTAAAGTTGGATGAATAGTGAGATGCCTGTCAAGTTGGATGAATAGTGAGATGCCTGTCAAGTTGGATGAATAGTGAAATGCCTGTCAAGTTGGATGAATAGTGAGATGCCTGTCAAGTTGGATGAATAGTGAAATGCCTGTCAAGTTGGATGAATAGTGAGATGCCTGTCAATTTAGATGAATAGTGAGATGCCTGTCAAGTTGGATGAATAGTGAGATGCCTGTCAAGTTGGATGAATAGTGAGATGCCTGTCAAGCTGGGTGAATAGTGAGATGCCTGTCAAGTTGGATGAATAATCTGATGTTATCAATTTAGATGAATAGTGTGATGTTGAACAATTTAGAAGAATAATTTGATATTATCAATTTAAATGAATAATGAGATTTTTATTAATTTAGAAGGATAATAGGATATTTATCAATTTAGATGAATAATGAGATGTTTATTAATTTAGAAGAATAATTTGATATTATCAATTTAGATGAATAATGAGATGTTTATCAATTAGATGATAGTGCCGTGTTTAATAGTTTTTATGAATAATATGATGCTTATGAAGTTAAATGAATAATATGTTATCATTTTAGATGAATTATGCGAATGTTATCAATTTAGATGAATTATGTAATGTTATCAATTTAGATGAATTATGTAATGTTATCAATTTAGATGAATTATGTAATGTTATCAATTTAGATGAATTATGTAATGTTATCAATTTAGATGAATTATGTGATGCTATCAGTTTAGATGAATAACGTGATGTTGAACAATTTATATTAATAATGAGATGCTAGAAACGTAGGTGAATTATGTAATGTTATCAATTTAGATGGATAACGTGATGTTTACCAATTTAGATGAATAATGGGATGTTTACCAATTTATATGAATAATGGGATGTTTATCAATTTAGATACGATAATGTAACGTTTCCTATTTAAATGAATTATGTGATGTTTGCCAAATTAGATGAATGTTGTGATGTTACCAAATTAGATGAATGATGTAATGTTTATCAGTTAAGCTAAATAGTGTGATGTTTGCCAATCTAGATGAATAATATGATGTTAAACAATTTAAGTGAATATTGTAATGTTTACTAGTTAAGATAAATAATGTGATGTTTACAAATTTAGATGAATAATGAAAGGTTATCAATTTAGATGAATAATGTGATGCTTACCAATTTAGATGAAAATTGTGTTGTTTACCAGTTTTGATTAACAATGTAATGTTTACCATCTAAAATAAGCAGTATGATGTTTGCCAATTTAGATAAATAATGTGATATTTACCAATTTAGATGAATAATGAGATATTTACCAATTTAGATAAATAATGTGATATTACCAATTTAGATAAATAATGTGATATTTACCAATTTAGATAAATAATATGATATTTACCAATTTAGATGAATAATGTGATATTTACCAATTTAGATGAATAATGATATGTGCATGTAGCGACCAATATCGTGCTGATGTGATGTGTGTAACATAGCTTTAACAATTTTTCAGTCATATCGCTACGATGTCTGAAGTGTGGCAGTTTATAGTGATGTCTAGCACTGGGGCATCATGCCGTAGTCACGTAGCATGATGTCCCACCCAGTCAAATTATCCTGATACCGGGCCTACCAGTCTTAACACTAACCTCTTAATGCTGAGCATCAAGTGAGGCAGCTGATAGTACCATTTTTTAAGTCTTTGGTATGACTCGGCCGGGGATCGAACCCACGACCTTCCGCATCCACGGCTGATGCTCTAACCACTTGCCACCGGAGCGGTTGGGGACAATAAATTTGATTTTGAATCAGTAAACCAGTCTTACATCTTGTTTTCATTAATAAAATATTAAACCATAAATCCAACAGATATGTTTTAGGTTCATGATATTAAAATAAATTTCATTATAATACTTAATTTAATACCTTCACTTGGTCTTCTAAACGGCATTATTTTTCTGAACTTATCATAAGGTCAAATTATTACAGGTGTCAGGTTATTTCAGCACCGGAACAACTCTTTTCATGTCGACTGGACTATTTTCCCGTACGCGGAAGTGCTAAGTTACCGATATTTATTTGCAAATAAAGATTTATTGATATGTGCCGGCTAAATATTTCTTTTAAATAGTCCGACCAGGGAATCGGCTCATATGGCATTCTGCGGTCTGGTTATTAAAGGAATTATTAATGTAACGCTAGGTCAGTGACATAATGGAATGGATTTCTCATGTTAGTATTTAGGCTCTTGGATATTGATTTTGATGAGAAGTGACAATATGGAAGAAAATAGGTATTTGAGTAGCGACCTCTTGTTTAGAACGTGCTGAGATGCTAATCGAATGAGCACCCGATCAATCTGTCTCGCTGATATCCGGGCATATCCCTGTTCGATCAAGTTAGTGCCAAACATAAGCATAAACATGGCGTGTTTTGTTTTGTTTTAAATCAGATTTTAAAATAGATGTCCCATTTAAGCATCTGGATGCAGCATCCATTTTTAAATTCAGTTGTTGCGTAGTTGCGTCGCTATATTACAGTGAAGCACGCATTATCATGGACATGTGTAATCTATGTGTAAGCATTGACAAGCATTCTTATGGCTATATGTAACCAATGTATATGCTTTGACACGCATTCGTAATGCCATGTGTAACCTATGTATATGCCCTGACACGCATTCTTATTGCCATGTGTATCCTTTGTATATGCCCTGAGACGCATTCTTATTGCCATGTGTAACCTATGTATATGCCCTGAGACGCATTCTTATTGCCATGTGTATCCTATGTATATGCCCTGACACGCATTCTTATTGTCATGTGTAACCTATATATATATATATATATATATATATATATATATATATATATATATATATATATATATATATATATATATATATATATATATATATACCCTGACACGCATTCATATTGCCATGTGTAACCTATGTATATGCCCTGACTTTGATAAGTATTAGAAATATGCAATCTAAACAGCGAAAATATGACGATAGTATTTAAGCAACTCTATTGTGATGCCTTGAAATGAACAAGACCTGCCCATTTTATTAGAATGCACCCCGACTCGAAAATTATTCACTTTTGCCTCAAGCGGGACCTAAATAATTGATATGTGTCACTTTACTGAGTATTTTACCCTATATCTCAGGATTACATGTGAAATCGAGTATATGTTCATACCCTGTTTTCTTCAGAAGATGAGCTTTTCTGAAGCTTGACAATTTATTTTCATCATGCATTGAATATGTTGCCTAATTTTGTTTACATTTGAAATTCAAAATGAA
This sequence comes from Unio pictorum, assembly GCA_030141615.1. NCBI lineage: Eukaryota > Metazoa > Mollusca > Bivalvia > Unionida > Unionidae > Unio > Unio pictorum. Next base: position 12,625,531 of record JARLTB010000074.1, read on the forward strand.
GTAAACCTCAAAGGTAAGTCTAATTTGATGCCCCCCAAAAAATCCCTTTCATGTGACACTTAGTTTCGAAAGTAAGATCATCCTCGAAAATAAGCTTCACCTCTTCATGCATCTAAGTCTTATCATATATTCATTGTGTTTACATTGGGGGGGGGGGGCTTTATTTTTGCAATGAAAACAGAAAAACAATCGGAAAATATGAGAGAACCTATAAATAATTTTAATTTAAAAAAAATTAAAATAATCTCGAATAATTTAAAATCAAACAAATCTATACTTAATCAGGTTTTTTATTTTTTTAAAGCAGATTTCTCTCATCGGTTTTCTTATGTACATATAGTAAGTTCGATACACCTGTTATATACAGATTAATTCGTTTCGATACACCAAAAGCCATGTTTTCGCAAAAGATAAACCTTCTTCAAAAAATTGTGGAATTTTTAGGATACTGATTTTGTCTAAAGTCTATACACGTACTGACATTGAAATTATTTAGGATACTGTTGTGTTCAAAGTCTATTAACATACGGATTTATGTATTGAACTTGCATGATATAATAATTCCGCCCTTCTGTATTTTAAAGATGGCATTGAGGTGATTATGGAACTTCATTTGACACAAAATTCGCGGACATATTTGTATTGTAGTTAATTCTATTCCTTTTATGAAGTCACACTGAAAAATAAAAGTGCTAGAATTATACACGATTAAAGCTCACAAAAGACGTTTAAATCGTTATTTAAAACTCCAAGTGATGTTAACACTGTTGCTTGGAAATTTTACAGTGTACACTGTCTTCTGAGTTCGTTTAGTTCCATCACAAATTCCGAGGATTGCCTCGTTAATCTAAAAATTACTGGAATGAGGAGATGTTAATTAATTTGAGGTATCTAACTAGGTAAGATTGCATAAATAAATGCTTTATTTAAAAGGAAATTAACATATAACACAATGAAATTGCCACATCACATTACATATTTTTTAACACTTCCAAACGTATAATTTCAGTAGAAAACAAAAGCTATAGAATCATACATTTTTATCGCTTTGATATGAAATGCGTGAAACAAGCTTAAATATATTAGGCCATGAGCTGCTTATCGTGTGCTATATTGTATGTCATATGTTGCTTGTTGTTAGTGTTATATTGTGTCATATGTTGCTTGTTGTGAGTGTTATATTGTATGTTATATGTTGCTTGTTGTGAGTGTTATATTGTATGTCATATGTTGCTTGCCGTGAGTGCTATATTACATGCCATGAGATATTTCCAGTGAGTACCATATTGTATGTCATATGTTGCTTGCCGTGAGTGCTATATTACATGCCATGAGATATTTCCAGTGAGTACCATATTGTATGTCATGTGTTGTTTGCAGAATTATATTAAATGGCATGTGTTGTTTGCATTGGCATATTGCATGCCATGAGATGCTTGAAGTAACATATTGCATGCCATGAGATGCTTGAAGTAACATATTGCATGACATGAGATGCTCGAAGTAACATATTGTATGCCATGAGATGCTTGATGTAACATATTGTATGCCATGAGATACTTGAAGTAACATATTGTATGCCATGATTTAATTGCAGTGAGTGTTATACTATATTCATGATTTACGTGCAGTGAGTGTCATACTGTAATCATGATTTACTTTCAGTGAGTGTCATACTATATTCATGATTTACGTGCAGTGAGTGTCATACTGTATTCATGATTTACTTTCAGTGAGTGTCATACTGTATTCATGATTTAATTGCAGTGAGTATCATACTGTATTCATGATTTACTTGCAGTGAATGATATGTTGTAAATTGAAGTTTTCGATATATGGTATTTGTCAATCAATTTCATACAAAGGAAAATTAATTAATTTAGACTAAATTAATTAAATATCATTAGTTACGTTGCATGACACAATGACGTAGTATGTGATGCTATAAAGTGTATGGTTACGGTGTAGCAACGAGATTTATACGCTGACACTAAGACACTAATAAAGACACGTGGTAGGTGATAAAATGTGAAAATGCACTTCTTAGAATATTTGTTAGAATTCAAGAGCCCTCCAGGTAAATTCTTTTTTAACTGTGTTCTATATCAATACAAGATAAACAATATATTACATGAGAATAAAAATATATTTAGACTCCAGCTATAAATTCAAGCTTCGTACAAATATTTTTATCAATTTTACGAAAGCTAATTGTACGGTATTACAGTAGTACTTGAGTGATCGGTAAAAAAAATTGTAATCCCTCTCAGAGATTCAAAAGATTTTAATGCACCTATTTTACAATATTGTAACAATTATATGTAAACGTCAAAGGTACGTCTGAACGTTTATAAAGTTACCTGAAATTATAAGTAGGACAAACATTAAATGAAAAAAGTGAAAAGTGTTGAGTCAAGAATTCCCATGCGATTTGGTGGACGATAAGACTGCGTGCTGCCTTCAGCTGAAGCGGTGGAGTGTACTAACCTAAAGGTTATATATTGTGAACAAGAAGCAGGTAACTCCAAACGATCTTAACTGTACAAACTGTAGTGCAACAGTACTTGTAACGTCCTGCAAAACCAACCGTTTGGCTGCCTCTAACGCAAAAGAAGCGTACCGTTTGGCTGCGTCTAACGCAAAAGAAGCGTACCTTTTGGCTGCCTCTAACGCAACAGAAACGTACCGTTTGGCTGCCACTAACGCAACAGAAGCGTACCTTTTGGCTGCCACTAACGCAACAGAAGCGTACCTTTCGTCTGCCACTAACGCAAGAGAAGCGTACCGTGTCGTACCTATTGTTTAATGCTCTTAGTTACTAATAATAAAAATGTTTCGTCTTCGTACTTGTTTAATACTTTAACTTTCCCGTACCTGGTTTAATACTTTAACTTACCCGTACCTGGTTTAATACTTTAACTTTCCCGTACCTGGTTTAATACTTTAACTTTCCCGTACCTGGTTTAATACTTTAACTTTCCCGTACCTGGTTTAATACTTTAACTTTCCCGTACCTGGTTTAATACTTTAACTTTCCCGTACCTGGTTTAATACTTTAACTTTCCCGTACCTGGTTTAATACTTTAACTTTCCCGTACCTGGTTTAATACTTTAACTTTCCCGTACCTGGTTTAATACTTTTACTTTCCCGTACCTGGTTTAATATTTTAACTTTCCCGTACCTGGTTTAATACTTTAACTTTCCCGTACCTGGTTTAATACTTTAACTTTCCAGTACTGGTTTAATACTTTAACTTTCCCGTACCTGGTTTAATACTTTAACTTTCCCGTACCTGGTTTAATACTTTAACTTTCCCGTACCTGGTTTAATACTTTAACTTTCCCGTACCTGGTTTAATACTTTTACTTTCCCGTACCTGGTTTAATACTTTAACTTTCCCGTACCTGGTTTAATACTTTAACTTTCCCGTACCTGGTTTAATACTTTAACTTTCCAGTACTGGTTTAATACTTTAACTTGCCCGTACCTGGTTTAATACTTTAACTTACCCGTACTGGTTTAATACTTTAACTTACCCGTACTGGTTTAATACTTTATCTTACCCGTACTGGTTTAATACTTTAACTTTCCCGTACTGGTTTAATACTTTAACTTTCCCGTACTGGTTTAATACTTTAACTTACCCGTACTGGTTTAATACTTTAACTTTCCCGTACTGGTTTAATACTTTAACTTACCCGTACTGGTTTAATACTTTATCTTACCCGTACTGGTTTAATACTTTAACTTTCCAGTACTGGTTTAATACTTTAACTTTCCCGTACTGGTTTAATACTTTAACTTACCCGTACTGGTTTAATACTTTAACTTTCCAGCACTGGTTTAATACTTTAACTTACCCGTACTGGTTTAATACTTTAACTTTCCCGTACCTGGTTTAATACTTTAACTTACCCGTACTGGTTTAATACTTTAACTTACCCGTACTGGTTTAATACTTTATCTTACCCGTACTGGTTTAATACTTTAACTTTCCAGTACTGGTTTAATACTTTAACTTTCCCGTACCTGGTTTAATACTTTAACTTACCCGTACCTGGTTTAATACGTTAACTTACGCGTACCTGGTTCACCTTCACGACGTTGCAAGTACTGGGGAAAAGGCAAGAGTTTGAAGTGAATAAAGGATAACAACTATTTTAAAATATATTAGTTTCAAGGTTTTGTTTTATAAATATCTACACAGTTTTATTCTAATTAACTGGTAGCAATATAATCAACGCAGAAACAGAATCACCATTGATATATTTGTATTACAAAGATTATTTTGTGGTGCAAATATATAGTCTAAGTGATTATATAAAAAAATTAAAAACACACACTATACTTACGTGTTTTCCCTGTTTGTTAAATGATAGATGACAAAAATAAGAATCTAATCCAAGGTAACACGCAATTTACAGCCATAATATAATTGTTGAATCGCGCAATCTACAGCCATAATATAATTGTTAAATCGCGCATCACAATGTAGATCCAAAATAAACTTCGTCAAAAATGTTTCCACATTCAGTTTATTTATTTATTAAAACGACGACTGTATCAAAGTAATTAATTCTATGCAACGCTTGAACTGCATTTTATTACAATTGACTTCATTGTTAAACTGCTTCAATCATATACAAATTAAAACCGAAAAGTGTACATTAATTGAAAGATTATTGTTTATCCTTCGTTAGGAATTTTCATTGAGTTTACAAAAGAATGATAAGCTATATTACAGTAACGTTTTGTTTAAAAGCTGCACTTTTCTAAACTTACCCATGTCCTTCAAATTTACGTGCAAAATGGATGCCTTTTAAATCCCCCACGTGCTTTATTATATATATATTATCATCAGAGGGTGGTATACAGTGTCACCCATACATCGCTTATTTCTCAGAAAATCCATGCTGATAGAAATTTTAAATGAGCACATTTTAAGCTTTGGCATACACCTTTCACAAGTTTGTAAACAGAAACATTTCTTGATAGATCATGCATGTATCGAATCGATGGCCTTTGTCAACGTTTATAAATTTGCGTTCGTATGTATGTATGTATGTATGTATGTATGTATGTAGGTATGTAGGTAGGTAGGTATGTAGGTAGGTAGGTTGGCGTGTGTATTTATGTAGGTATGTATGCATGTGTATACGTATGTATATAGCCATATGTTGATACTGTGTATTTTGTTATTTGATGTTTACGATTTCACTGGTGATGCTCTCAGATCAATATTGTTACATTTTATTGTTCTTGTATTGTCATGTCCTGTCGCCACAAGGGTTGGTTTGGCTATCACCTATTAGTGAATGTGAATCCAAATATGTACACATACTCGCGTATTTGTCTCTGTGATGTTAAGAAATGTTTTGCATTGGAAATAGTAAGTAAATATTATGTGAAAAGACGGTAAATAAGAACCATGTAGAAACCATCTTTGTCCTCAAGGCTTCATAAATATTTTACCTGCGTATCAATGGACCAAATTCTACGATCCCTTTAAAGTCAATCATCGACAGGATTACATGTATTCTATTCCTATAAAATACTGGTCTGGTTCTATATCTGTCTTGACTAAACCGTAGTAAGAAATTTGCTTCCATCATTAAGACAGAGACTACCCACGATATATATATGACCTTTTCAATATTACCCATTTGATAGATTTTATAAATTTTATGGATTTTATATTTTAATTTTGTAGATTGATTTATAGCATAGATTGCCCATTACTGCACGTTTCCAATTTTCTTCTTGCTAGTGCTAGCTCATTGCACAATAGCAGTTAGAACATAATCTATAATTTACAAACATCTACAAAAAATTTCCCCTGAAAACTTTGCATGGTTGATAAAAGTCAGATATGTTGTTTCTAATAGAAACTCTGACTAGGTGCCATGCCATTGATTTACTTATATTGTATACAAAAGTGAGGCTGTACCGGTTATGAACCTGTTATAAACGTGGCATGAATTGTTAACTTGTTTAACGATTTTCAAATTAAAATTTAATAGCACTTGGGCCGACATTATTTCAGAGAATAATGTATCAGGCAGGAATCTTGTCGACTACATATACTTTTTTTAGTACGCGATGTTATAATCCCACGTTTATATAAATAGTGTTTCTAATGACATCGCATATGAAAATTAGAAAGAATTTTAAGTCCCCCTTATCAAAACATTCACATCATGATGAGGACTTTGTATAGCGCCTAATCTTTAGAAGCTCTAAGCGTTTTACGAAATCTATAATATGACTACAAAAAAACAAAACACCATGAAATTAGAAAACATAAAAATTATAATGTTGTCGTTGCACAGAACAGCAGCAAACAAAAGTTACAGAAAATACAGTTTTTGTTTGAAAATAAAGTCATTTAGTTATTTTCAATTACTGGACCACATGACAGTCTCCCCTCCCCCCTCCAACACTTCAACAAGAAGTAGATACAAACCACCACGGATTAAGCATACTGATTGTGATCATGAGCAAATTTGTATTACCGATGATTTCAAATGGATAATGATTTTTAAAAATATTCAGTTTTTTTTCTAGCCGTGGCGAGAAAAGGCTGGACATCATTCATTGAATAATGATGGTAGTTCAAATCATTACCCATTTGATATTCTATTTATCACCTAGTTTTTAATTTAATAAAAGAGAATTTAGTGAGACGCTGCACGTTTAATTTGACGAACGTAACACGTATCCCCATTGGATATTTTAATTAATAAATTGCAGTTTTAAAACTAGTAACACTTAAAAGTTGATTCTTTAACAAATTAAAAATTCAAAGAACATATGTCCTTCAAAATCAACGAACATTTAACACAGATAATATCATTTTACAACACTAGATCTTCAACGGAAAATACTCTGTGTAACGTTACATAGTTTGACTCGGGTAAGCTTAAAAAAACTAAATACACTGATTTCGATGAGAATGTTGATAAAGTTTCCACATAAAATGTCCCAAATCTACTACTAAGCAATCCAATGGTTGTGTCTTTATGAGATGGAACGGTTATTGGATGCAGAAATTCCAGAGTTACTGTAGTGTAGTTTTGACCGGATATTTACACAATTTATTTTACTAAAAGTCATGAGTAGACACAGACAAACTTGCTTGGCATCGAAATTGTATCGTATAATAAGACACATTTGCTAGTTAAAGCTATTTTACCGTCCAATAATCAATCTTGAGGAAGAGAAGAAAAGTCCAACTACGCACCCTTGCCTTTTTACATCAAGTGGATACTTTCTGATTATGAAGTCAAAATTTACATGACGTAAAATGACCCTAGACTTGTACGTAACTTTTATGATTTTTTGAACGTTTCCGAAGTGATACAGCGTTTACTTTATTCGCCTTAATGGTGTGAATTGGAATCAGCTGCATTCATTTTAAATTTTATTCTAAAACTACCAGTGTGACCTAGCGACCCAAAATCTGGAACACGCGTTTGCATTTTCAGTTTACTTTCTCCACAGGTTTTCATTTGGATATCCATTGCATAGTGAAGAAAGCCCGTAACCCCGTGATTGTAATTCACCTTTATTGTAAATCAATGACGCGTCATCAGTAATATCAACTTTAGCAATGGTTTTAGAAGATGAAAATAATAATAATAATAATAATAATAATAATAATAATAATAATAATAATAATAATAATAAAAATAATAATAATAATGAGGACTTTGTATAGCGCCTAATCTTTCAAAGCTCTAAGCGCTTTACACCATCAATAATGAGATGACTACACTACAGAACAACAAATGACAAAAACAATGAAATTGGAAAACATAAAAACATGCTGAAAAGTATATAAGATACAAAACATGATTAGGTCGCTAAGTTTGTCCCTGCAGTCGAAACAGGTGAGTATTGAGAGCACTCTTAAAAGGGACCACTGTGTCTTTGTGTCTAATTTCAATGGGCAATTCGTTCCACGTCGCCGGGGCCTGGTATGCAAACGAACGCTGTCCATATGACTTTGTTTTCACTTTGGGAACAATGAGTATACGATTATCAGAAGAAGAACGTAAGGATCTAGCTGGTGTGTACACATGGGTGCGGCTGGATAGGTATGTTGGACTGGAGTCTGTCATTGAAATATAGCACAGAGAACAAATTTTGTTTTTGATTTTGTATCGAATTGATAGCCAGTGTAGGGTACAGAGCAGTGGTGAGGTGTGCTCTGATCGAGGTACTCTAAAGATGATCCGTGCAGCCGTGTTTTTAACTTTTTTAAAAACTGATAATAAACGGTAAAGCTATTTTCATAGATTGGCTAAACATTGTAGAATGCTATTGTTAATACCTGTTTTTCATTATGGCAATCTGATTTTTTTATTCAGGTTTTTGTGTCCATATTTGGCCGGATATTCGTCCACCAACTTTTCACTTTGGAAATTATCAATATCATTATTTGTCTCTCTCAGCGAATCGAAGTTATTTGATTGTTATCGGAAAGAGACGGTTACCACTGCGCTGAGCTTATGAAGTAACCTGTGTAACAGGCTAGCGACAGTGTGTATGCCAAAATAGATATCAAATATTTTTTCTTCTCAAATGTAATTGGAAACACTTAGATTCATCTGGTGACATTTGCATAATATAGAGCGACATTATAATGATAAACATGTAGGACAGAAGTCTCAATCAGTATAACCGTCCTACTTTACTTTCATGATACTTAGAGCAAATTGGCTAAAGGCCTTCTGTGACAGCCAACTGTAATAATTAGTCAGTGTGCTGGAAAAATATCAGAACCGCATGGGCGAGATAACCAGAAGAGTTCGAAATTTTCAAGTTCAGTGTATATAATAATAATAATAATAATAATAATAATAATAATAATAATAATAATAATGACAACTTTGAATAGCGCCTAATCTTTCGAAGCTCATCAATAATGATATGACTACACTACAGAACAACAAATGACAAAACCAATGAAATTGGAAAACATAAAAACATGCTGAAAATATATAAGATACAAAACATGATTAGGTCGCTAAGTTTGTCCCTGCAGTCGAGACGGGTGAGTCGTAAGAGCACTCTTAAAAGGGACCATTGTACGCTACATTCTTATTATTATTGTATTGTATATTGTACGCTACATTCTTATTATTATTGTATTGTATATTGTACGCTACATTCTTATTATTATTGTATTGTATATTGTACGCTACATTCTTATTGCGAAAGATTTTCTTTAGTAGACTTATAGGTTAAACTTTGATTAGAATTGAACGCATTCGTCTAGATAAATACATTGGAGTCAATTTAAAGTTTTGCTTAGAAGTGTCATATAAGAATGTTTGATGAAAACGGTGTTGTGCACCAAAGGCAATACATTAGCAAGTGTTCATTTCAGCTGGTTCTCTTTTCTGAATGGTTGAAATTATTTTAAACACCTACTTAATACCTGAAATTATCAAAATGCCCAGTCGTAGAATCGTGAGATTGAGTATCTATCTTGTTATCGGCGAAACGGAATAGTGACGGGATACTGTAGCTTTCAATTCAATATAGAAAGTGTGTTCCATGTTCTGATTGATACGGTGTATGATCTTAAACCCCAGAAAACCCTGCTTTTTGTCTATATTAAAGATGAGTTGGGCTGAGGAGGCGTTACATGAATGGTTGGTTGGGTTAGGTTGTCGTTTCACGGTACAGCAATAGTGGAATTATATCCCGATGAGTCGATTAGAGTATTTATATCATGGATGGATACGCCACAGTTGCCTAAAACAGTCAGCCACGGTGGCTCTGACTTGAATGGTAAAAACAATAATGCCGTATATCTTAAGACTTCACATGTAGCTAAATTGCTATAGAACTTTTATGTGAGTCGGTAATGGCACGAATTGATATGGTCGTTTTATGTAAGTCCGTAATGACACGAATTGTTATAGAATGTTTGTGTAAATCGGGTAATCGGGCACGAATTGATGTGGTCGTTTTATGTAAGTCGGTAATGACACGAATTGCTATAACATGTTTATTTAAGTCAAGTAATGATGCGTATTGCTATAGTATGTTTATGTAAGTCCAGGAGTGACTCTAATTGATATGAACTGTTAATGTATGTTGGGTTAGGGCCTGGAATGCTATGGATTATTTATGTAAATCGGGTAATGTTACGAAATTTTATGGACTGTTTATATCAACTTGTGGTAATGGCACAAATTGACAATTTATGTGAGTCGGAATATGACACGAAGTGCTATAGACTGTGTAAGTCGCAGTAGTGCTACAAAATTGTTATAGACTGTTTATGTTAATTTTAGCAATAACACGAATTATTATGGTCTATTGATGTTAGTAGGAGTAATGGTAACAATTGTTTTTGGCCAATTATGGACTGATTCTGATAGTTGGAGTAAAAGCACAAAAATGCGCTCAAGAAAGTTAGTGTTTTGATCAACAATATCTGACAAAAAACTGGAATTCATTGAACTCGCAATTCGTGAGAAGTGAGAAACAAGCTTCATCCTAAAGAACTCTAAATTCAGAAACGATTGAACGATATGACAAAAATATTGAGACAACTGTGATCATGGAACAAAAGCATCATTCAAAATTGCAACTGCAAGCTGAATGACATGAAAACAAGTTGCAAAGTACAAAATCAATTTGATTTACCCAAAGAAGGTTGAGTGAATTTCAATTAGTATATTTACTTGACTCAATATGTATTTGTTTCCTAAGATAGAGTATGTGGCATAAGGTTAGTTTGCTTATTTGCAGAACAAACATAAAATGTGTTATTCAAAGGAATTTTAATAATTAGCTGATGGACTGACAGAAACAATTTCAATCAAAAATGACGCATTTCCGCCTAACACAATTTGGCGTTTCACCACAGGTCAATAATATTTGTATAATACGACGGAAACATCAAATACGTACATTTCATTTACAGAGAAAGGATATAGTGTAAAATATTTGTCTAACGCCAATCCAGATCACATGACTACCAAGCGATTATATTCGTTTATACAAAGGGAGATGTGAGCTGTTCGAAAAGTTTAACATGCAATGTATGTATTTGAAGTCTTTTCTTTTCTTCTGTTTTATACACTAGAAATAATTGTAACGTATTATAAAGAAGGAAAGATATGTGGATTTGCCCTGGGTTGGGTTATGGGTTCACATCCTAACAATTGTGTCTTACTTTGCAAGGCACATTACTCCAATTATCCCGGCAGACCACTAAACCACACAGAATAATTATATATCTACTCTTCCTTTGAAATGTTGTTGGGGTTTTCTCGGATATTATGCTTAAAAGTTTAGTAGAAATATAACTTTAGTTTTCAAGAATTCATGTCACATTCCATTTATTTGCAATTAAAATACATATTAGCAAAATGGTGTGTCATTGTAAACTACGACCGTATCTGTAAATAGTTAGGTTAATTAGTCGTGTGATCTCAATTCAGTTCCAAGCATGGTCACACATTCTTTCGTTTTGCCTGTGTACCAAAAATACCGTTGTATACTCAGATTACTAAAACAATCATCTGCTGAAAAATAGGTGAAGTGAATGCCAATATTCTATGAATCTGTCCTGTACCTGAGATATCCAACAGAAGCATATTAAAGCATTTTTTTGTCGATAACAGCACGGTGAATATAATTCCAAATGCGAATATCGCTGGTTGAGATTTTTTATCATTCCATGTTGTTGTTTCTTTGTGGCAAATAATATTTAGCAAAGTTGAAATAATTATTATCATTTATTATTTCGAATAATTAACAAAAATTTTGTGAAATGTATTAGGAGTATGTAAATATTCCAATTAAAAAATACCGAATACTTCCATAAAAATAATAAAACTTCTGAGTACTTGGTTCCATATATGAATTGATTTAAATAACGAGGTCCTTTTTTGTTCCATGTTGGTCTCAACTTATTTTCATGCAAAAGTAAATTTTAAATTTTATTAAAATAAACTGAGATGTACAATTAATTTGGAACCAGAACACAAACCGTAAGTGACAAAATATTATGTAGAATGTTTTGTCAAATATTGTACTGTTCGGATGCGGGAGGTCGCGTCTTTGAACCCCGGCCGAGTCATATCAAAGGCTTATAAATTGGTAATATCAGATGCCTTTCTAGGCGTTCAGGATTAAGAGATTAGTGTTAGGAATGGTCTGCCTGGTGTCAGGATAATGTGATGGGTGGGACATCATGCTATGATGCTTTAGTGCTAGAATCGATGCAAGTTATATTGCTAGTTTTAAAAACTCACATTTCTAGCTATATTGTTACTTTTAACAAGTGAAATTGCTATTTATATTACAAGTTTTTCGAACTAACTTGTATGTTTAGCCTTCAAAATTATCAAATATTTATGTCAAATAACTTGTCATTTTAAGTAAATAATTAAAACTAAAATTTAGAAACATTGGTTAAATGTTTGATACATCATTGTGTTCTTAGTATCACCACTATATCAGTATTCTCTAATTTGTGCATTAAGTAATGCTGTTATTTAAGGGTTTAACGCTAATTTGTGCATTAAGTAATGCTGTTATTTAAGGGTTTAACGCTAATTTGTGCATTAAGTAATGCTGTTATTTAAGGGTTTAACGCTAATTTGTGCATTAAGTAATGCTGTTATTTAAGGGTTTAACGCTAATTTGTGCATTAAGTAATGCTGTTATTTAAGGGTTTAACGCTAATTTGTGCATTAAGTAATGCTGTTATTGAAGGGTTTAACGCTAATTTGTGCATTAAGTAATGCTGTTATTGAAGGGTTTAACGCTAATTTGTAGCACAAGATAGGTTGTACATGACGGACAGAATAAATGGTGGAGGAAGAACCCTCGAAAGCCACGAAAAAACCATACACACGATAAGCTGCTGGCAAGCTTTCTCCCGTACCCACACTGGCTGAGTCCGAGACTCAATCAGTAATTATAGGTTTCTGTATTCGTATTTGAAACTAGGAAAGAGATTTTTTATGAATGAATTTTAACTCTTTTGACTTGTATTTTCTATTTATTGTTGGGAATATGAATATCGGACAAATCCATATTTTTGGTTTGGTTTTGTGGGTTATTCGGTATATGATACATAGCGGCAAGTATATTTGGCGGAAGAAAAAACAAGATCTCGGGATGAACCGTAGACCCAAGGAAAGCTACTAGGAGGATTTCTCACGTACTCATGGTGATTGAGCCGATAAGTCACGCAGACCTAGGTGAAATGTGTGAGTAATCCATAAAGGCTAGCGCCTTAGACACCCCCACCACCCACGGGGGGAGGTCAATGTATAAATGGCAAACCTAATTGCTTTATTATAATGAGACATTGCCAAAACAGTTTGCTGCAAGTCTTAATTGCCTTTTGTAATTTGATTTTGCGAACGAATTTCAAATATGTGTCTAACTGGAGACTAATATGTCAAATAAAGCCATTATATTTCATATGTACTTTTTTCGCTGACATTTGTTTCTCTCCTTCCGTCTCGTCGTATTTGAAGCTTGACTATTTGCCTCTCAATGACGGGGATGCATTGTAACTTCTCACTAATGATAACCGCAAAGATCTAGACGTGAAATGACTATTCTTAAGTAATTTCATGCCATAAACTCCAGTTTTTGAGACAGTTTCAGTTATCATCGTATGATAATTATTTTTTGTAATCTGGTGTGCTCAGTTGTAGCTTGGACTCACCCCACCCACCCCAAACTACTATCAGGGCTTGGCATGACATTTTAATATATATATATATATATATATATATATATATATATATATATATATATATATATATATATATATATATATATATATATATATATATATATAAAGAAATGGAAATTAACTGAGAAATCTCATATTCATGTCCCCACAGTCATACTAACAATGTAAGGTAAATACATATAAATTTTGGGAAAATATTTGTGCACAAAGTTTTACTTACACTTTCTCTGCTCGCTTCTTTAAAGCTTTGTCTATTGCCTTTTGTTTGGAATTCCGACAAGCTGTGAGTATTACCGACATCGTTGGAGCTTTGGAAGTGTATAGCAAATCGACTCAAACGTCCTTATTGAAAAGATCGCACAGGTATAATTCATATACAGCAAGTAAATGATATTATATAGGAAAAGTATCAGAGCCTTCTGCAGCAATCCATACATCACCTAGCAACGAGACAGAAGCTGTTATTGCGATCAATAGACTGTGCCACTGCTGGATTTGGATCATGGATTATTTACTACATAATTATACTAAGAAAACCACTCTAAAATCCATATTACTGGATCCACTATCGATCCGCATATTGCTGCAAAAGACTTAACATTTGCTCAAGAAAATAGTTCAAATATTATTTTTAAAGGCATGTAGATTTTCACAAAGGCTATACTAAATTATATTTTTTTCTCATTGTAAGATCTACTCTAAATATTGCCATTCAAGGCCGATATTCTAAA